>SRLM01000575.1:698-42075 GCA_015708895.1 Populus ilicifolia
AATGCGATTACAAAAATTTACCGTGCTAGATGTGCAAGATTGAGATTGTTAATGAATCATGGAATTCCTGAAGATATTCATTGGTTGATTAAAGCAAAAGTCTGATTATCAGGTGAGTCCTCTAACTCCTTTATTTCACATATGCTTGGAACAGGTAAAAGCACTTTTGCAAAGAAACGTCATGCAAAACAACTGGAAGTTTGTCATCGATGTGCTAGATGGACTTGTAATACACAATGTCGTTCTTTAGGAATGGTATCTATAAACCGTGAAGATAAAATACAATTCATTAAGGATGGCCTGAGTAAGGAGTCTTTAGATAACCTTCTATTAACTCTTGAGACATATCCTAGTGGAGATGTGCATCGTGCAATTCATGATTTATGGCCACTATTCCATAAAGAACATGATCGACTTAATCTTGGGAATCTGACTAAAAAAGACCTTGTTTGCCAGTTTTTAAGAAAACTGGATAGGAAGCCTATCCTCGTCCCATAGAGGGCGTTTAAGTCGTTCTTGGACGTAAAACCAAGGGAAGATGTGAGCCACAATCACAACTACTTGTACATATACATGTTTTTTTAAAAAAAGTAAATAAAAGAGAGAGAGTGTGTGTGTGTGAGACTCTAGCTGGCCTGCATATAGGTGGTATGATTGCCTTTCTAATTTCTCATCTATAAAACCCTCTTTTCTTTCCTTTCATTTCTACTCAGCCCACACATTTAACAAATACTGAAGTGTGTAGAAATGGCAAGTTCCTCAAGTCATCACATAAGAAATATTTGTGTTTTCGGTAGATCTAGTTCTGGGAAAGAAAAGGAGTTTTTAGAATCAGCAAATCATCTTGGTCAAGTGTTAGCTGAGAGAAAGATTCATTTAGTATATGGGGGAGGCAGTCTTGGGTTAATGGGAGGTATGTCAATAGCTGTATTTTTAAGAGGTAGTCAAGTTTTGGGGGTCGTCCCCGAAGCTTGAGCACAAGGGGACATCATTGGAAAAACAATTGGAGAGGAACTTCAGGTCTCCACAATTTCAGGGGAGAGGGTAGTAGCTAAAAAAAAATTTGTGTTTTCTATTTCATAAAGCATGTGCAAAATGGTTGTTATTAGGATGGCAGAGTAAAGGAGCTCTTTTGTTAAAGTGACTCTTGAGATGTATCTTAGTAACCATTCATAACAAGGTCTATCATAATACTTTTTGAAATATTCATATTTACAAACTCTTGCATTGTTATCACTTAAGTCTGCTCATATACTTGTTTAACATGTATTCTTAAACCTTAATTTACACACACACACACTTCAACATATAANAGCCACAATCACAACTACTTGTACATATACATGTTTTTTTAAAAAAAGTAAATAAAAGAGAGAGAGTGTGTGTGTGTGAGACTCTAGCTGGCCTGCATATAGGTGGTATGATTGCCTTTCTAATTTCTCATCTATAAAACCCTCTTTTCTTTCCTTTCATTTCTACTCAGCCCACACATTTAACAAATACTGAAGTGTGTAGAAATGGCAAGTTCCTCAAGTCATCACATAAGAAATATTTGTGTTTTCGGTAGATCTAGTTCTGGGAAAGAAAAGGAGTTTTTAGAATCAGCAAATCATCTTGGTCAAGTGTTAGCTGAGAGAAAGATTCATTTAGTATATGGGGGAGGCAGTCTTGGGTTAATGGGAGGTATGTCAATAGCTGTATTTTTAAGAGGTAGTCAAGTTTTGGGGGTCGTCCCCGAAGCTTGAGCACAAGGGGACATCATTGGAAAAACAATTGGAGAGGAACTTCAGGTCTCCACAATTTCAGGGGAGAGGGTAGTAGCTAAAAAAAAATTTGTGTTTTCTATTTCATAAAGCATGTGCAAAATGGTTGTTATTAGGATGGCAGAGTAAAGGAGCTCTTTTGTTAAAGTGACTCTTGAGATGTATCTTAGTAACCATTCATAACAAGGTCTATCATAATACTTTTTGAAATATTCATATTTACAAACTCTTGCATTGTTATCACTTAAGTCTGCTCATATACTTGTTTAACATGTATTCTTAAACCTTAATTTACACACACACACACTTCAACATATAATTGTGGGTTGCATATTGGATTATTACATTATTTATGTTCTTTTGTTAAAGGTAACAACTAAGGGAAAGGGATAGTATAAAAAAACAAAAAAAAGAAAAAAAAAAGAAAAAGAAAAAAAATGATAATAATAAAAATGTAGATAAGTTTGGTTTTGTAGCCTCCCTAACCTAAGCAATTAAGCCGAAAGGGTGTTTTAACACCTAATACCCTAAAGTCAACTGACTTGGGAGCTATTGGCCCAACGCTTGTTACATAGGTTGAGGAGAAAAGCTTAAGGGAATCAAACATTGCACTATCTACATATTAGTATCTGTGACCCGAGTTACTAAGCTCGTAGGGGTGTCTTAACACCTAATGCCCTAAGACTAACTGGTCTGGGAGTCATTAGCTGAAAGCTCGTTACATAGGTTAAAGATGCATGGTGTTTTAAATTATTGTATATTAAAAAAAAAGACAAAAATAATAATCTCAACCCAAGGAAGTTAACCTTAAACATTAAAACAAAAATTTTGTTTTCTTCCAAGAAAAGCCCCATAATTATATGTTGATACATTAAGCATAAAAAAAAAGGTTTATGAATATCTTGTTAAGAGGTATTAAGCAGGTATATAAATACAACAAGGGTTTGTTTATCTGGATAAAGTAATGGAAGTTAAATGATGAATACCTTGCTTTGTGGAATTTGCAAATTGTTTTTTTATTTTAAAGCTTTGATTACTAGGGACTAGTAATAAGCTAGTTGGGGGGTGTGATTAGTACTCAAAAGTGCATTTTTATCATGGTTTTATATCATCATTTTGCACTTGAAGTATCAATAACTCCTTAACTAAAGTATGTTTTATAATAATCTATCTAATAATATAAGATACCTTTAATTTGCGGTAAATGTCCATTTTAAATACAGGTCTATCACATAAATGAAAGGATTGATTGATGACTTTAAGATCTTTAATTACAAAGGCAAAGAGATGATCAAACTTAGAAAAGAGATGTTCGTGCAATCCAAACCGGAACACTGTTTGGTAATTGGGTCATATCTAGAGCTATAGATCTCAGATTTAGGTCTACTTTATATGGATGGAAAGGTAAGACATAGGCCTACAACTTTCCTATAGAGCCCAAGATCTAAAAAGGCCATTTTCAAGTCCAAATTGTTGCAACAACAAAGAAGCCCGGATCTGTCCTCCAGCCCGAACACTGTTTAGTATTTTGGCCATATCTAGAGTTCTAGAAGTTAAAATGAGCTGAAATTTGTACATAAGAAAGCTGAGACAATTGCCTAGAACTTTCATGTTTTCAAGTGGCTCTAATTTTGACGTCATCAATGACGTTTTGGGCAGACAAGAGAAGATAAAGATTGTCACAAAGTCAAGGGTTGGTCATCTACTCATCAATTAGTCATCATATCAATAGTCCCCAATTTTGGCCTATAAAAGGATGCAGTTGCCATGCATTTAGGCATCTTGGTGTCCAGATCAAGATCATGCTCTTGTTTTCTCTCTTTGTATTCTTTATGCTTTGTTTTCATTAATATCAAGTTTATGTCTTTCATTTCCTTTCCTTTGCTTTGTTAACTCTTATCTTATTTATGTTCTTATTTTGTTTATCCATTTTTCTTTCTTCCATTATGTCTAGCTAAGTTAATTATGTCAAGGTGAAAAGGTTACACTAATGGTGTAAGAATAAGTATGGTATAAACTTAATATGGACTTTAATGTTTGATACTAATATGTTTTGTATTTGTTATCTTGTTCACTCTTTAATACTTTGCTTGTTAAATCACTAATCTTGATTCATGTTGTATAACAATTGGTACAACAAATGCTTGACACTTTCATAGCCCATACTGTATGGTATAACCGACACCTGAGCTATGAAAGGAACTTGATTTGTTGTTAACATAAGTTATAATCATGAATGCTTGACGAAATTTACAAGTATTAGCATTAATCGAATAGGATAACTAATGTAATCATGTTAACAATTTATAATCTGATTGGAACCTCCTTTATGTGTGGTTTCCAATTGAATAATAAGAGTTTATACTATACTTGTTTGACATACCATTAGTGGAACCTCTAACCTTGACATTTGTTATTATTATTGTTTAATCTTTACTTTAATATTCTATCTCCAAGTTCTCATCATCATCATCATCTTCTTTATTATTATTATTATTATTATTATTATTACTACTACTACTACTACTACTAGATTATTATTATTATTATTGTTGTTGTTGTTGTATTGTTGTTATTTATAATTTGTACAATAACCTCCCTGTGGTTCGACCCTGGTCTTGCCGGGTTATTTATTACTTCGACACTCCTGCACTTGGGAGAAGACATCAATCTTTTTGTCGTGTCAAAAAGCCCCATAATTATGTGTTGATACATTGAGCACAAAAGAAAGGTTTATGAATATCTTGTTAAAAGGTATTGAGCAGGTATATAAATTTAACAAGAGTTTGTTTATCTGGATAGAGTAATGGAAGTTAAATGATGAATACCTTGCTTTGTGGAATTTATGAATTGTTTTGCTATTTTAACGCTTTGATTACTAGGGACTAGTAATAAGCTAGTTGAGGGGTGTGATTAGTACTCAAAAGTGCATTTTTATCATGGTTTTATATCATCATTTTGCACTTGAAATATCAATAACTCTTTAACTAAAGTACGTTTTATAATAATCTATCTAATAATATAAGATACCTTTAATTGGTGGTAAACGTTCATTTTAAGTGCAGGCCTATCACATAAATGAAAGGATTGATTGATGACTTTAAGAACTTCAATTGCAAAGGCAAAGAGATGATCAAACTTAAAAAAGAGATATCGGTGCAATCCAAACCAGAACATTGTTCGGTAATTGGGTCATATTTGGAGCTATAGATCTTAGATTTAGGTCTAATTTATATAGATGGAAAGGTAAGACATAGGCCCACAACTTTTATATGGAGCTCAAGATCTAAAAAGGTCATTTTCAAGTCCAAATTGTTGCAACAACAAAGAAGCTCTAATCTGTCCTCCAGCTTGAGCATTGTTCAGTATTTTGGCCATATATGGAGTTCTAGAAGTCAAAATGAGCTGTATTTTTTACACAAGAAAGATGAGATAATTTTCTAGAACTTTCATGTTTTCAAATGGCTCTAATTTTGACGTTATCAATGATGTTTTAGGCAGACAAGAGAAGATAAGGATTGTCACCAAGTCAAGGGTTGGCCATCTACTCATCAATTAGTCATCAAATCAATAGTGTTCAATTTTGGCCTATAAAAGGAGGCATTTGCCATACATTTAGGCATCTTGGTGTCCAGATCAAGAGCATGCTCTTGTTTTCTCTCTTTGTATTCTTTATGCTTTGTTTTCATTAATATCAAGTTTATACCTTTCATTTCCTTTCCTTTGCTTTGTTAACTCTTATCTTATTGATATTCTTATTTTATTTATCTATTTTTCTTTCTTCCATTATGTCTAGCTAAGTTAATTATGTCAAGGTGAAAAGGTTACACTAATGGTGTAAGAATAAGTATGGTATAAACTTAATATGGACTTTAATGTTTGATACTAACATGTTTTGTATTTGTTATCTTGTTTACTCTTTAATACTTTGCTTGTTAAATCACTAATCTTGATTCATGTTGTATAACAATTGGTACAACAAATGCTTGGCACTTTCATAGCCCATACTGTATGGTATAACCGACACCTGAGCTATGAAAGGAACTTGATTTGTTGTTAACATAAGTTATAATCATGAATGCTTGACGAAATTTACAAGTATTAGCATTGATTGAATAAGATGACTAATGTAATCATGTCAACAATTTATAATCTGATTGAAATCTCCTTTATGTGTGGTTTCCAATTGAACAATAAGAGTTTATACTATACTTATTTGACATACCATTAGTGAAACCTCTAACCTTGATATTTGTTATTATCATTGTTTAATCCTTACTTTAATATTTCATATCAAAGTTCTCATCTTCTTCTTCTTCTTTATTATTGTTGTTGTTATTGTTATTATTATTATTAGTACTACTACTACTACTACTACTACTACTACTACTATTAGTACTATTATTATTATTATTATTATTATTACTTCGACACTCCTACACTTGGATGACTAACTCTTGGCTTGATTACAATCCATATATCTTATTATTTGAACAAACCATCATTAATAACGTTAGAATTTGAACATATTTAAATCATGAAAGTTCTAGCAAATTGTCTCAGCATTCTAAGGAAAAAAATTTGAAGTCATTTGGACTTTTATAACTCACGTATGGGTTAAACATTGAATAATGTCTGGGTTGTATAATAGATTCGGACTTTTCCATTATGACTAAGATTTGGACTTCCAAATAGCATAATTGAGTCTTACCTTCTACATCAATGCTTTAGGCCTATGTCTTAGCTTTCCATTCATATAAAGTAGACCTAAATCTAAGATCTACAGCTTTAGATATGACTTCATGATTAAATATTGTTCTAGTTTGGACTAAACCAACATCTATTTTCTAAACTTCACTCTCTCTTTGTGTTTTCAATTTCAGTACTTAAACTCATCAATCAATCCTTTTATTTATGTGATAGGTCTATATTTAAGATGAACATTTATCATAAATTAAAGGTATCTTATGGTATCAAACTTGTTATTATAAAACATGTTTTAGTTATGGAATTATTGATACTTTAAGTACAAAATAATGATATAAAACCTTGTTAAAAATGCACTTTTAAGTATTAATCATTTATGTAATACTAAACTTTTAAATATTGTTAGAAATTCATGATGCTAACTTATGTTAACACCAAATCAAGTTCCTTTCATAACACATGTGTAGGTTATACCATACAGTTGACTATGAATGTGCTAAGCATTTATTGTATCAAATGTTGTACAACACAAATATAGATTAACCATTTAACAAGTAAGGTATTAAGAATTCATAAGATAAAAATGATAAGATATACTAATAGTAAGTTGTTAAGAATATAATCATTGAAGTTCATATTCAGTTTATATTATTCTTGTCCTAACACCATAGTGAAACCTTTTCACATTGATATAATAAACTTAACTAAATATAATAAAAAAGAGAAACATAAAAAAAACAAGAGGAAAACATGATTATATAAGTATAGTAAAGGAAATGAAAGGCATAATTAAGAGATTAATGAAAGCAAAACTTGATCATTACAAAACTATAAAGAAAGAAAGCAAGAATATGATCTTGATATGAAAATCAAGATGCTTAAATGCATTAAAAATGCCTCCTTTTATAGGCTAAAATTTGGAATTGATTTGTTGACTAATTGTTGGGTGAATGGTTACCTCTTGATTTAGCACCAATCTTTATCTTCTTGTTTATAGTAAACTATTATTGTTAACATCAAAATTTGAACAGATAGTCTGCATGAAAGTTTTGAGAAATTATCTCAACTTTCCATCAAAATAAGAATGAGGTCATTTGGACTTTTATAACTTAAGATATGGGCTGAACACTAAACAATATCTGAGCTGCAGGACAGATTTTGACTTTTTTGTTATTGCTATAATTTGAACTTGAAAATGGTCCTTTTGAATCTTAGACTCCTATGTCTTAGCTTTCTATCCATACAAACCAAACCTAAATCTAAGTTTTACAACTCTAGTTTTGCTAACTGAATGGTGTTCCAATTTGAATTCAACCAACTTCTTTTTTTTAAGCTTAACCCTCTCTTTGTCTTTTTAATTTAGTAATTAAACTCACCAATCAATCCTTTGATTTATGTGAGAGGTCTGTATTTAAAATAAATATTTACTATAAATTAAAGGTATCTTATATTATTAGACTTATTATTATAAAACATGCTCTCGTTAAGGAGTTATTGATACTTTAAGTGTAAAATGATGATATAAAACCTTAATAAAAATACACTTTTAAGCACTACTCAGTTACTTGAGACCATTTGGACTTTGTAAAGGGTGTGCATACCTTTTAATCAGATCTGTTCTTATTTGATTTAGAGGTCTATAATTCCATATTCAAACATTCAAAAGTGTTCTCAATTGAATGGTTGTGATATTGGTTGATTAAGGACAAGATGTTTATGGAGATCAATGGAGAATATGGGATGTAACTATTTGATTTTAAATATATAGGGTTATAAAGGGCTATTTTCTCAATTGAATAGTAATGATTGAAACCTCTAGAGTAGTCGAAAATATTGCATTCATTCCCTTGAAAGTGCCTACTCGATCAACTAAAAGTTAAAGAAGAAGGTGCACAGTATCTTGAATGACACTATTTTGGCTAATCCCTACATATTAGGTTTTTTATTTGAAATTTGATAATTTTCAATTTGATCCCTATTTTTCTAATTACATTTAATTTTACACTTAATTTCCTTTTAAACTCTTAATTTCATTCAATTGTATCTTTGTCATACTCAATTATCAACCTTAAATTTAAACATCTTTTATAGGTTCATCCTTGGTCTCTAATTTGTTCAATTGGACCCTTAGATGATTATCAAACTTTTAATTTTCTCTAATTTGACCCCTGATTTCACCTCATTTTAGTCCCTAAAGGTGCACACATTTTGCAAGTTGATCTTTGATTCATAATTTGTTCAATTAGGTCCCTATTTACTCACCAAACATCGAGTTTGATGTAATTAAGCCCCTGATTTAACCAATTAAACTTTTCAAAATCCAATTTCGGTCCTCAAACTTGATTTGTTTCAATTTACATCAAAATTGACTCCTAAAAGTTCATTTCTCTTGTGATTAAACACTTCATAAATTTATTTAAACCTTTTAAAATTCCTATTGAATCCTTAAACACCTAAATATAGAATTTTCACTAAAGGGTTCCTTAGTCAATCAAATTTTTAGGTTGCTAATCCGCATTTTGGTCTTCTAACTCTCACTTGGCATTTCAATCTTTCACCAACAAACTTGGCAATCCATTTTAGGCTTGCTTCATGTGTATTCCCTTGTATATATTTTTATTTTTTAATCTTTTTTGTTAAAACAACTAGCAACAAAGATGATAAAATCACCCTAGATTAACATGATCTATATGTGATATAGGATATGAAATCGGGATAACCCTGCAAAGAGAAAAGGAAAAAAAAATCACAAAGCTTAAAGCCGATAACCTAATGTCAAAGAAAAAACCTAAGTCAACCCAAGTTAATTCCACTAACCCATTAAACATAATATGAGATTGTGATTACACAAATATTCTTTTAGCAAATAACCTAGAGAAAAAGATCAAAGTTAAAAAATGATGAAAAAAACCCTGAGCCAACACATGTTAAATTGATTAACCCACACCTGCGATAACTTTGCGTAAAGAAAAATGGAAAATATCACAAAGCTCAAGGTTCAATAATTTAATGTTGAAGGATAAAATTGAAAAAAATAAATTTTATAAAAAAATAAAAAAATTAAGTCAACCCGAGTTCATTCACTAAACTCGTGACCCGATATATGAGATATGGATAACCCCACAAAAAAAAGGTGATATAATTCATAAAGCTCAAGGCTTAATAACTGAATGTTGAATAATGAATTTGATGAAAAAAATAAAAACAAATAAAAAAAAGACCACACTTAAATCCAACTAATCTTTAAAATTGATGGCCCAATTTATGAGACCATAATTATACTACAGAAGACATACATAAAAAAATAACAAAGCAAAATATCCAATCATAAAAAATCAAAACAATGAGGACCAAATTTTATACAAAAAATAAATGAAAGAAAATAATTAGGGATTAAATTAAAAAATAAAATAAAATAAGAAAATGATAAAAAATAGCAATAAAAAATGAAAGATCAAAATTGGATACAATATTAAATGAAATAAAACAATGAAGGACAAAATAAATAAAAAAAATCAAGCAAAGGATAAAAAAATAGCAACCAAAAGAATGACTATCAAATTTAATTAAAAAAATAAATAAAATAAAATGCTTATTGATGAAATTGAAAAAAAAAACTTCAAATAATATTAATATAAAAATAATAAAAATTAAATTTGAAATAAATTATAACTAAAGGATACAATTGATTTTTGAAGGCTTGATGCAAATACCAAGGCTTTTGAGGATACAATTGATTTTTGAGGAGATAAAAACTCATCATCGTCGCTTCACTATGAATATGACCATGCAGGAAGCTCCATCAGCTACACCACTACAAGACATATTGGATGATGTGATGGTTGGTTTTTTTTCTCGCTAGAAGACTCTCCACACGTCACTAGAAAAAGCATGAAGGGTGATTGCATGCTAATATGAGCTATGCACGCATCAATATCTTTTTGTCTATTTATCTATTAATATAAGGAAGAACATCTAAAAATTACAAAAAAAAATTATAAAAACGTAAATCCTTTTCTAAACTATCCTTAAATGTTTTAATTTTAAAGGTAAATCTATCATTAAATTGTACTTATGAAAAGACTAAAAAATCCCTATCTTCAAGTTCAATTTTTTTTACTATTAAGGGTATATATGTTATTTTACAATGCATAAAAATACAAAAGACAACAAAACCTCTGGGCAAAAGCCTTATATTTTTTGTTTTTAAGGACAATAAAGTCATTTTACCATGAAAAAAAGCATATGAACTAAATGATCCCAAATGAGTTTTCTAATAATCATTATAATGATGATTTTATTCTCACAAGTTAGGCAATTGTTTTGTTTTGTGTAAAAAAAGGAGGGGGGGAGAATTAACCATGTTATTATACAATGAATTACCTTACATGCCACTACTATACATTGCTCATTTCTTTTAGATTTTTTACTAGATGTTTTTTATACACTATAATGTGAGTGGATCAATTTTTTTCTAACATAAAAAGAGATATTCAATTAATGATAACCCAAGTGAACCAAGTAACTTGACTAACTTGTGACCTCAAATGATACTAGAAAAAGAAAAGTGAAAAAAAAAAGAAAGCTAAAGGCCTAACAAAGTTAATTTAAAAAAATAGAATTGAAAAAAATAAATAAAAAAGAAATGTGAAAGATAAAAACCCGAGTTAACTTGTTTCATTCTACTAACCCACCATCCACAACAATTAAAAGAATGAGTATCACATTTAATATAAAAAACTAAAACAAAATCAAATAGAAAATAAATGAAACAAAAAAAACAATTTTAAAAAATAATCCAAAACAAAGATAGCTCAATAAAAAAAAGAATCACAATTAAAATACAAGAAATGAGACAACTTGATTCTTGATTTTTAGTTGAGATGACACAAATTTCAATGAGTGGAGAGAGAAAATAGAAGGAGAAGAAAAAAACAAACTGTTATGATTTAAGGAAAACATGCTACCCTATAAGCTTTGTCTTCATCGAATGTTTCAAATGACATGGTAGTTAGGAGATTTTTGTTGTCAAATGATGTTGCATGCCCTGTTCATAGGGTGCAAGTAGCGTCCGCTCGTTAGTGTGTGGCATGCACATGCCAACATATTTTTAAATTACTATTTTTATTTATAAAAATACTAATGTACTTCTAATCTAAATAGAATACAACAAAAAACCATGAGAAAAATACTAAAATATGCTTAACTCATCCTTTAATTTTCTTAACTTTAATAATAATGAAGTAATTGTATTATTTGTAAAAAATAAAATTACACAAAACCCTTTTAGCTTTTTTTTGCCCTTTTAATGGTATCTATGTAATTAAACTATATGTAAAATATATAAACTATTAAATTGTCTTTAATCAATTTGCAAATTACCTCTAGGTAATATTAAAAATACCATTCTACCCCACATGTAAAGCAAAAACTCTATATTGAAAAGAATAAAAAAATAATTATATTGTATAAGTCCATAATTAGGAGTGTTTAAAAAAAACAATTAATCAATTAAACTGAAAAAACTGAAAAAAAATTAATCGGAAATACCGAATCAAGAAAAAATTAAATTAAACCAATTTAAAAATTAAAAAACTTACCTGTTCCTGTTCGGTTTTAATTTTAAAAAGGAAAACCAGGTAACTAAATCGGACCCAATATATCTAGCTTAAACCCACTTAAAAAAAGGGAAGGAGTATAAATAGAAAAGTAACCTAGCCAAAGTTCCCTAACCCTATAAATTTCCCCACTTTTCCAATAAAAACAGCAGCCATCTCATTCCTTCCCTTTGGCTGCCATCTCCGCCCCCTTATTTAATTGTTTAGTTTTCATTTTGATTCTTAAATGCCTTTTGTATTTCTTTTATAATTTTTGCTTTCATTTATTTTACTTCATCATCTCAAGTGTATAATCTACACAATAGAAGCCATGGTGAGTCGAGTATAATCCACCCATTTTTCTTGTTCAGTTGTTGGAAATGGATGATGCTTTAAGATTAGAAGTGTTCTCCCTTATTCATCCATATTAATAACGATAACACTTTTGAAAAAGTTGATGCATTCACTACCGACCACTAACACTGATAATCTCGCGTAACTTGCATAATTTTCTTGTTCAACAAATTTGCTTTGCATGCTATGGCAGGGGATCTTGAGAGAGTATAGTAAATAATTTGTTCACAAATTTTCTTCTTTTCATCCTTTTTTTGTGTGCTGGCCGATGTAATTAGATTTTCCGGTTTCAATCCCCAAAAACCGATATTGATCGAACCAAACCAGTTCAATTGGAACTGGTTTTTGGTTTAGTTCAGTCTATTTTCTTAGAAAATTTTATTTTCTGGTTCGGTTGAGATTTTCAGTCTAAACTGAACCAGACCGGATTATAAACACATCTATCCATAATTAATTGTTTTAAAATCCTTAAATAACTCAGTTTTTTTAGTTTTTTTATAATAATTATAATTTATAAAATCAGTTTTTTTCTTGAATTTAATTGACCATTCAATATATTTTCTAATCACAACACGTCAATGTTGTTCTTTACCTAGCCTTCACAGCAAATAATAATTTCATTTCCTAAAAGAGGAGAGAATGACTACAAAATTCTCAACCACATACTAAAATAATTAATTTTGAAAGTTGTTGTGTTGTTGCTTTGTTTTTGTTGTTTTTTACCATGCATTAACTTATTAACCCTTCAACTCCGCTTCAACTAAATAAACCCAAACAAAGCTTTGTTTGATATTGTTTTTATTAAGTAAAATATATTAACCCTTCAACTCCGCTTCAACTAAATAAACCCAAACAAAGCTTTGTTTGATATTGTTTTTATTAAGTAAAATATATTATTTTAATAAATTTTTTATATTTTAAATTATTTTAATGTGTTAATATTAAAAATAATTTTTTAAATAAAAAATATTATTTTAATATATTTTTAAATAAAAAATATTTTTAAAAAATCAATATTATATTTTTAAATATAAAAAACAATGATCCATTATTATTCTTTAAAATAATTATAATGATTATTTTTAAAATATTTTTATTTAAAAATATATCATTATAATTTTTTTATATTTTAAATATTAATACATTAAAACAACAACAAGAATAAAATATCTAAAAACTTTTAAAAACTTCTATCGGCAAAAGACACCCTTAATATTCCTTCGTTTCCCCTTGATAGAATGAAAAACCCCAACCAGCTCCAATACGATAGAGTAATAATTAATAACGACATTTCCATGCCCATCATCTCTCCCTCTCCCTCATGCCAAACTCAAATCTCCACAATGTTCATCACCCTAAGAACGTCACCGTCTCTCTTTCACCGATACAGCCTCCATTTCCGGTCCTCTAATTCCTCGAAATACAAATACCGCTGCCTTCTTGACCAAATTGCCCCCGTTTCCGCCAACGTCATCGCTGCCGCCGTCGCCTCCTCTGGTTCTGGCTACCTCCATGGTGCAGTTACCTCTGCAATAACTCACGTAGCTGTTACCGCCGTCGCTATTGCCTCCGGCGCTTGCCTTTCCACCAGGGTGGATTTTTTATGGCCCAAAGTAGAAGAACAACCTGGTAAAATTATTGATTAATTCATAAAATTAAAAAAGAGAATAGTATAGAAATAGAGTTAATGACTGAAAGTCTAGACATACAGGTTGTTTTATAGTGGATGGGGTTGATGTGACTGGGTACCCGATATTTAATGAGGCCAAGGTTGGTTCGGTTTCTTGTTGCTTGTTTTAGTCACCGTTGCTTCTTTCTATGCTACCTGTAAAAAAGAAAAACGCTTTGAATTAAATTTGTGAAGGCAGGTGGTTAAGGCTATTGCATTTGCTAAGAAAGCTCACCATGGCCAGTTTCGCAAAACTGGAGACCCTTATTTCACTCACTGTATCCATACTGCTAGAATCTTGGCTATGCTGGTTCCATCTACTGGCAAACGAGTATGCTTTCTAATACTAACTCCTGATTCATGTTGTTGTACCTTTCTTTTCTCTTCTTTCCTGCACTCGTAAATGACCACATGGTGACCACCACTTCCATTATTCTACTTTGTTGTTAGTGTCCCACTTGATTTTCGTGTATTTTTGTACTTATTTTATGATTGCATTGAGTCTCTTGCTTATATTTTAAAGCCTGCTGCAGGCTATCGACACCCTTGTTGCTGGGATTCTCCATGATGTGGTTGAAGATACAAGCGAGAGTTTACTCAGTATAGAAGAAAACTTTGGTGAGGATGTGGCAAAGTTAGTAGCTGGTGTTTCCAAAATTAGTTACATAAATCAGGTAATAATTTTATATTTGTAGAACTCCTCCATTCCCTTTCTTTTCAATTTTGGAATGTGAACTTTATTGATCCTGGTTGGCAAGTATTGTAGAATTCAACCTTGTGGAACTGTGTATACCTTTTTTTCCGGGGTCAAGGTTAAGGGGATGGGCAAAAAACCTTTGTGTGCCCCTTTGCTATTGAATTCCAATCATATCAACCCCTCTACTCAATTTTGTTACATACCAGCCCTTTAACATATAGGATGAACTAACCTTTCCATCCTTCTCCGCGACAGAACTCCATTAGCTTGACCTCATACTATTAGCTGGCTTAACATTGACTAGTCGGGTGCTTCCATGTGACATGAAAATAATTTTTGGAAATAAAAAATAATAAAAAACCAATCAGGATTATTTGTAATAAAAGGGAAAAAAAGAAAACTAATTTTTGAAATTAGAATTTAAAAATTAATATTTTCATTCCATGTGGCAACTCTTGATTGGTCAATGCTAAATCAATTTACATGTGAGGTTAAACTAATAAAGTTCCATCATGGAGATGGATGTAAGGGTTTTCACGTCCTAAAAGTTGAATTAGCAGAGCTGGTATCAATTGAGTAGAGGGAGTGATACGACTGAAAGTTGATAGTACAGAGACAAATAGTGATTTTTGGCCTAAAGGGATGCTTTCATTTTGCTGTCAACCCATAGACCATAGTTGCCTTTTGTAGATGAATAAAAAGATCCATATACTACTCCAAAAGTCATTTTTTTGGAAAATTGACATTTCAGGGTAGGTGGAGCTAGGCTTATTTGGGAATTTGAAGAGGTACGGAAATCATTTTGCATTGGATTTAACAATAAATTTTAAGATGACAATTTGTTTCTAGAATTGGAAAGATAAATGCATCTGAGGATGTCCCTTTCAGTTCCATGCCTTTCTCCAGAAATGTTGCATGAGAGATGCGTTCTTTATCCATTTTCATCATTGAAGAAGAGGTCCTTTCAGGATAATTAGCGATGCCATGAAAAAGTTTTGGTGAAAAAGGAGAATGATGCAAGCCCATATAATAGATTTTTAGCCCATATAATAGATTTTTAAGGCTACATATTTTAGAAAGAAATACAAGATTTAATTTTAATATTTTAGTTCCCTACTTTAAGACTTCTTATTTTATTGGGTGCCTATAAATAAACACCCTGGACAAATATTCCGTTCAACTTATTATTATTGATTGAAATAAAAACCAAGAGGTTTCTCCAAGACTGAGGGTGTTTCTCTTACTTTGGTTAACTCAAGATTAAGCATGTCTTGATTTGGTGATCTTGTTGTGGTTCTATGTTAGAGAAAAATTAAGACATTCTCCGAAATAGTTATATTGTTAGCAAAACAATATACCATCACAAATAATTCTCATACAAAGCATACACAAATAATATATTTTAAATTTGACTGTGCACATGAAGATGCTTATAAAAGATCTATCCTCTATAACTGTATTTAGTTCTAAAAAACAACATGAATAAATTTAAATTTCTCCCCTGTTACTTGTTCAATAATGATCCATAATCAAAACTTAGTCTTATCTTTTCCTTTAAAAAGTTTGAAGTAACAAAAATCCATAATCAAAACTTAGTCATATCTTTTCCTTAAAAAAGTTTGAAGTAACAGAAATTAGCTATCACAGTCATGTATATGGCTCCGACAACTTTCAAAGTAAGCACTCATATAAGTAGTGACAAAGGAAATAGTAGTATTTGGTAAAAAAATAAATGATGAAAGAAAACAAAAGGGTAAGAAGATTAATGGATTAACTGAACAGAATAATTAAATTCTTATGTTTTGTCACCACTATTTTTTGTTTCCTTTATTTCACTCTTATTTCAGTGTCTGGCATTTTGTCTTCCCTTTGCCTTTAAGCATAAGATCAGATACACACACACATAAGGGTCAAATAATTTTGATTTAAGGAACCACATATTGTGTTAGTAATTAACCCAAGTGGAATGTTGGCACTCCTCTTGACCATGCTGCTTCAGCACTGATGCCAAAACAAAGATTTTAATATTCTATGAATTATGAAATTTAAGATCATATGGATGGAAATAGTCTCGATCATAGCTCAGGGGAAAAAAACGAAGCCATGCTGACGTTGATTGAAATAGATAGTTTAGAGTCACAAATTGTAATCACTTAACCTCATGGCCACAATAAACTTAAACTATTTGTACTATTTTTTCCCTAATATTGTAAACAAATTAGTTTCCTCTGTTTTCTCATATGGTGATTGTCCTAATTTCTATAGGTCTATGTACTCTAAGATTGGTATGATTTTCAGCTGTTACTATTCACCTTTTTTTTTTCCAGCTGCTAAGGAGACATCGTAGGCTAAATGTGAACCAGGGTACCCTCGGTCATGATGAGGTATTCAATGTGAAGTCTGCATTGTGAAAATTTTATTTTGCTTATTGACAGAATACTAGAGTTTTATTATTCTGTGATTATCATAATCAGCATCAATGTGGAGTAAATTATAAATTATTCCCTTTAGTTTCGCAAAATGAATTGAATAATCCCTCTTGTTTAAAAAACTAATTAATTAGTCCTTTGACCAGTGTCAATCATGGTTAATTTAATGTCATTTGGTGTAAAAAATGTCTTCTTTTCTCATAATTCATTTCATATTATTTACTTCTTTTTTTACCACATATCTACATTAGTTATCTTCCCCCCCCACAAAGATTTACAAATTTTTTCTAACTCCCTTAATTTTACTGTTCACATATCAAGGCAAATAATTTACGAGTGATGCTCTTGGGCATGGTTAATGATCCACGTGTGGTGCTCATCAAGCTTGCAGATCGTCTTCACAACATGAGAACCATGTATGGACTCAACTTCTGTTAACATGCAGAATCTATGTCTATTCTAAAAGAGGTCCTTTTTTTTTTCAAAAATAAAAATGTTGAAAAATTCTCAAATATTTAAATTCTTTCCTCTTCCTTATTGTTGATGGATGTGGTGGTTTGCTTCTAGGTTCTTTATGGTTTGAGACAATATGATAATAAATCATATGCTGTTTTTATTTTTGAAGATGCCTTTTACAAGCGAATATTTTGGTTTCTAGTCTACTATATTAATCACAATTCTCGATAATGTTTCTTTTTATTTATTTTTTATTGTAGTTATGCCTTGCAACCTTTAAAGGCTCGAGCTTTAGCTGAAGAGACCTTGCTTATCTGGTGCTCACTTGCTTCCAGACTAGGTTTGTGGGCATTGAAAGCAGAGTTGGAAGATTTATGCTTTGCTGTTCTTCAGGTTTCCTCACAATTTTTGTTGATTGTTTTCAAGTGCATTAACATTGATGATAAGCCAATTGCATATGGAGGTTAATCTGAATGCATAAATTTATAATTTGTGGTTACTATGATCTTGTGGAAAATAGCATGATAAACTAGTAATTTTAGTAATGAATGTTGAAACTCCTATATGCCAAGCCAAGTGCTTGAATAAAGAGGAAATTTATTGAAACTATTATATTATTTTTATTAATGATTAAGATTTTTTAGGTTTTGAGGAGTTTAAGAAGAGTCCAAAATGCAGTTTGGTAAATCAAACATAACTTTTAATTTAATCGTTGGATCGAACTGAAATATTGACAAACAATTTTTAAGGCTTTGTTTGCTTTGGCATTAAAATTTCATGATGATCAAAGATTGAAAAGGTCTTCAAATAAGCCTCAAAAAGTTACTATGTGAAATTGTCTTTTTTGTATTTTGATTCTCTTTCCTCTTTAAATTAGGATTTTTTAGTTTAATTAATATTTTACCATTTAGAAATCATAATGCTAGATGGATGAATTCTATTAGTTATGCAAATTTTAATTAGAAATTATTTTCTATAAAATTTTTTAAATCTAGAACTAGTATAAATAAAAATGTCTAGTTCATGTTATGGAGATTCAAATGATTATTCATATTTTATAAAATACTAGAGTTTATTCTTTAAATTTCTCTACAATATAGGTCTGTAATCTTTAGAGATTAAGAACTTTAGTTTTATCCACGCTATACATCACATCAATTGGTATAAGAAGATTTTTCAACTGATATAAGGTGACAATCTGGCATGAAAAGTCTGCTGGAGTGTTGCTACTGTTTTGGGATGTTTTCTGCTAGTTTATGAAGAAATTTTCGCTGGCTTTTTCCTGTTGTTTTCTTTTTGATGGCAGCTGATTGTTGCACAAAACAAAGACAGAAGGGAGAAGGGCTATTGGTTTGTAAAGTAGTGACTGATTCCCCCCCCCCCCTGTTAACCACATAGTTTAGTTGTGAGAATAACTAATTTTTTTTTTTTGCTTTGATACCAAAAATGATATGGGATAAAAAAATATTTTGAAAAAAAGTAAAATTAAAGAAGAAAAGATTAAAATTAGAAGAAAGTGGCTGAAGAAAAGAAAGTTGCCAATGAAGGAGAGGAAAAATCAAGGTTGAAAAAACAGAAGTCTAACTTTATTTTTTATTAATTTATAATAATCTAACTATAATGTCAAAAAATTATTTTTAAATAATAAAACCCAAAATCAATTAACAATTAAAGCAAAAGCCTACGAAAAATAAACTAAAGTCCAAAATAGAATAACATCAAACTTAATAATAAAACCAAAATGAAATTTCAAACAAATTAAACCTAGTAACATAAGCTAAACCCTAATTTCCCAACCAATGAACAATAGTTGGACTATTCTCCATCATCTAAGGTCATATGCTTGTGTAAACTGTCTTGGGTTTGGTATCTGCACCAAAATTGCAATTGAAAATTTAGATATAATGAAATTGCGGATCTGATTGTGATGGAAACCTTGTATTGTTGTGATGATCAAGTTTAGGATAGTACTAGATTATTTATTCTTGTTACGTTGTAGGTCATATCATTTTGATGGAAACCTTGTATTGTTGTGATGATCAAGTTTAGGATAGTACTAGATTATTTATTCTTGTTACATTGTAGGTCATATCATTTTTTTAAATGTTTAAAAATATTTAGGTATTGCTAATGTGTTATCAAGAAGGGGAAAAAAAAAAAAACTAAATCATGTAGAATTTTATCTAATTTGACTTGACAAGTTCAACAACCTGGACAACTAGAAAAAAAAGTAGTTTAAGGCAAAAAAATTCTAGACAACGTCTTAGTTTTTAAATATTTAGATTATAACATGTTAAGTTGACCTGAGTTAACATAGTTTAACATGTTAAATCGATAACATGAGCTATGAAACTGTGATAACCTTGTCAAAAGCAAATTAAAATTATTTTGAAGTTCAATTCTCAAGTAACTCAATGTTGAAGGATTAAATTGAAAAAAAATCAATTAAAGAAAGGATAAAAAAATAACTTAAGTCAACTTGCCAAATTTGGGTCATAAGACCAGGATAACCCAATAGAAAGTAAATCATAACAAATTATAAAGTTCAATTTCTAATCATTCCATTGTTGAAGGATTAAATTAAAAAAAAAAATCAATTAAAACCTATATCAGCTTGGATTAACATGTTAAGATTGGAGTAACCCATAGTAAGCAAACTAAAACAAACTATAATGTTTAACCCCTAATCAATCTATTATTGAAGAATGAATTGAAACAAAAATTAAATCACAAAAAAAGAACAAAAAAAAAAAACCAAGTTAACTTGTAGAAGTCGTGACCTAGGTCATGACACCATGACAACTCTATAGAAAGTAAATCATAATAAATCAGAAAGCTCAATATCTAATAAATCTAATATTAAATAACAAAATTAAAAAAAACTAAATTTAAAATTAAAGAAAAAAGAAAAAAATAAAAATAAAAAATACTATTACAATAAAAAGTATGGAAACAATGATTTCCCTTTCTCTATTAGTTTTTGTACATCTTTTCTTTTCTTTTTTCTTCTCTCATTTTCTCTAATAACATGCTCAATTTGCTTGATGTTACGGCATGCAGCCACAGCTATTTCAAAAAATGCGGGCTGACCTATCTTCCATGTGGAGCTCTAGAAATAGACCTGGATATCTGAGAAGAATTATAGCTTGGAATGAGAAAAATTCAATTCTTGGTTGTGAAAATTCCATGACAATTGACAAAGATGTCTCGACCATGAAGGTAACTATTGAATTGTTGGCAAGTACTCTATTCTCTTGCCTTTGATAATGAAGGAAAATAGAGATTTTGGGAGATAAAAAGTCAATGCCATATGTTTTGTTGTCCATGGGGTGGTGGGGTTTAGTTGTAGAAGCACTTGATATTTGGATTTAATTAACCATCCATTTGTTTTGTTCTAAAATAGTATCTTACCTTTTGTCTCATTTCCTTTAGATTCTGGGTTATTTCTATTACTATATGTCTCAAATATTTATCATTTAATGATTCATTGCATTAATGATAGATAGAATTTGTCACAATTATTTTTGTATGGTTACACTTTTTGTACAAGGTTGCAATAGTTTCGAAGTGGCTAGATTAGTTGTCCACAAGTCATTTTTATTCAATTATTGTTGGTGTGCAGGATCTTTTAGAAGCTGTAGTGCCTTTTGATATCTTGCTAGATCGAAGAAAACGGTCTAAATTTCTTAATGATCTTGGCCTAACATCAGAGACTCAAACACGACCCAAGGTTGTGCAGGATGCTGGAATTGCTTTAGCATCTCTTGCTGTTTGTGAGGAAATGCTGGAGCGGGAGCTATTTATATCAACTTCGTATGACTTCTTTTCTCATTCACATTTCTTGTATATCATTCCAGAGAATTGACTATTTTTATTCTTATCTTATACTCTTCACTGACAGTAAAACTCATGCAATGGATTCTACCATGCTTGCAGTTATGTTCCTGGAATGGAAGTAACTTTATCTAGCAGACTGAAAAGCTTGTATAGCATCTATAGCAAGGTTTGTCACATTATAAAATCAATGCTACTAACTTGAGGCTGGTATTTCCAAGCTTCTTTATACTTTTCCAAGATTTAATAATTTTGCTACTTGAGAATTGATTTTTGTTACCATGAGTTTTGCTCGTAGGCTTTTGCTTTGTTGCAGTTCATGAACATATTCTATATGTTTTCTTGACAATGCATTTGCATTCAGAATTTACGTAGTTAATAGCCTGTTATAGGTGTAGTAAGTAGTCTAAAGGAATGAGGTAGTAAACCAGCTAGCTATAGTTTCTGTTGTTCTTAAGAGATGCATTGGTGATTTCAATTTGAATCGAGGGAGATTGGATATCCCAATAAAGTTATTGAAAGCATAATTGTGTGGGAGTAGGTGCAGATTGGATGTGTATTGCTTGATTTGTACGAGTGAATACTGGGAGTACCACTTGCAACTCAGTCCTTAGTACTCCTTTGGAAGTTTCGCTGTTATAGATGTTGAAAGAGTATTCTCAGGCCATTGATGGTGATTCATTATTTTGTCTGGCCTTTAATATTCTCTACATCTTTTAAATTGAGTGTTCCTAACCATTTTCTTTTCATTGCTAGTTAAAGTTATATGGGACTGTGGCCTTATTTTCTTTGCTTGCTCTAGATGAAACGGAAAGATGTTAGCATCAATAAAGTATATGATGCCCGTGCTTTGAGAGTGGTTGTTGGAGACAAAAATGGAACTTTACATGGACCTGCTATTCAGTGTTGCTACAGTCTTCTTGACATTGTGCATAGGTACATGAACATGTTCATCTATATCCATTACATGCTAGCTGAACAGCTCTTATTTGCGTCTAACTCATAAGGAATGACCAATTATTAACCATACTTGCCACTTGACAGTTGAGGTATGTTGGCATCATTTATGATTTATTCTAGTGGTAATGGTGGACGAGGTTGCTACAAAGCTTGGTAGTGTTAGCTCTGGGTTTTTTTCAATCCTCCAGTCTATACATCTTTATCAATTACTTAGAATATATTGGCATATTTTATGCATTTCATATAAAGGACTGGTTCCTGTCTTTCTCATCTATCTATCTATCTATGAATTGTTTCGGTCTGTACTGATTGTGACCAGATAATGGGTTATGTCTTTCTATCTTCCTTCGCAGGCTTTGGACTCCAATAGATGGTGAACTTGATGATTACATTATTAATCCAAAGCCTAGTGGTTATCAGGTAATAAATATATATGAAATGAGTCGTAAGTGCTATTAAATACTTATTCAGATAAGGAGGTCTATTGTTGCATTCAAGAACGCTATAGTCTGACAGACATATAAATGTTAGCTGCTAACTATAGAGAAGTCACTGAAAAATCTATTAGCATTAAATTCCATCCATCTTTTCCATAGAGCCATAAATACACACTCGAAACAAAAGGGAGAAGAAAGGAGGTTTTAGAATGGAATTTTAGTACTCTAATATATTCTAGGGAAAGATGTAATAACTAAAACCTAGATACATTGTTACTACATTTTTGACCAGCAGCTGAGGAGCCTATTTATTATCAAGTGACGTACTCATAAAACCAATCTAGGCCTACAGACTAACAAAATGATTATCTTTCTAAATTCTTCAATCTAGGCATATAGCTACTGCTACCACTGCTGCTACTGGTAACAAAACCTTACCCCATTTCAAATGACATTCTGATGTGTAAAGATGTCCACTAAATCTCATGACGTGAGGGTATAATTACTTTCATTATACATTTTCTCAACATGGGTAACTGAAACATAGAACCAAATGATAAAGGAAACAAACCTAAAGGTAACCAAACATGAAAAATCAATTTATTTGATCAATTAAAACCAATCCCTGGAGAATGTCTATTTAGGCGCCTCATGCACCAAAGTCAAAGAACAAACTCATTAGGAACAAGAAAAGTGAAACATAAGATTATTGCCCTATACTCTCTAGAATGCTTTTGTTATGATATCTCTCCTTAAATAAATAGCTTTTAATAATCTTGCACGCAGCAAGCATGAAATTGGTCTAAAAGGAATAGCATGTATTTGGTCTTGTTACAAAACTTGGCATGATTTGCATTTGACTTGAGGTTAGTTTGTGCGTGTGTTTTTTCATATTTTAAATCCGAACTTGTTGTTTACATTTGCAGTCTCTACATACTGCAGTACAAGGCCCCGACAATGCACCTTTGGAAGTCCAAATAAGAACACAGGTATGAAGTGAAATTTAAAATGTCAATTCTGTGATATGGCTCATAAAATTGCAATAGATCAATTTTTAGTGTTGTTGGATCAGTTTTTTTACTGTAAAAAAAAATTCAAATATTGATAATATGTTTTTTAATAATCTTTTTAATCATGAACTTAAAATATAATACATACTATTTGAGTCAACTAGGTTAACTTGCCGAACCAGTGATCTAGGTCATGAGATCAATCGAAAAACATTATGAAGCATGATTTCAAATGATCAATTAGAAAGTGGCACAAAAAAAGAAAAAAGAAAAAGCAGCAAAAAAAAAACACAAGATTCTAGTCAACTTGTTAAACCTGTAATTTGGGTGATGAGATTGAGATAAATTCATAGAAAGGAAATTAAAAAAAATTACAAAATTTCTTTTCTAAATATCTAATATTGAAGGTTGAAATCTAGAAAAAAAATTAAGTTAACAAGACGAGTACATAATTACATAATCCAACAGGAAAAAATAAATTGTGAAGCAAACACAATTCCCAAAACAATTTAATATTAAAAAATAAAAAAAGGTTGATGGATAAAATTAAAAAAATAAAAATGAAATAGTATTATGTGAGTGTGGATATATTGATTTGGCCACACTATTTATGTTTTGTTAATAATTAATATCTATTCTCACAGAAAATGCACGAGTATGCTGAACATGGACTTGCTGCTCACTGGCTTTACAAAGAAACTGGAAACACGTTGTCTTCCATTGGAAGTACTGATGAATCTGAAACTGAAGCATCCTCATATCTTTCCAAAGATATTGATGATCAAACTTCCATGGAAGATGATCAGTTTCAAAAGTACAGATCCCTCAAAGCAGGACATCCTGTCCTTAGAGTGGAAAAGAGTCACTTACTTGCTGCTGTTATAATCAGGTATGCTATGATTTCTTTCCTTTCACAGGAAAAAATTAGAGCAACTTGTTGATTATTTTAGGCTAGTGCTGTAGAATATGGTGATTCAGGTGCTTAAAAGTTAAAAACACTGGTCTGAACACTAAAGCTTTAGCTTTCTCAAAAAATTCGTTTTTTTCCACCAAAATAATTTTTTTTGTATGTTTTGGATTGTTTTGATGTGTTGATCTCAAAAATAATTTTTAAAATATAAAAAAAATCATTTTGATGCATTTCAACATGAAAAACACTTTGAAAAGTAACCGCAACCACATTCTCAAACTAGATGGGTTTGAAGTTAGGCAAAATTAAAAACAAGATAGAGTACTACTATACTTTCATCTTTAGGTTCAATTCATTGCTTTTTGATTAAAAGTATCACCGCTTTCTCACATATTTAACAAAAAGATTGTACTTGATTCATGATAATTTTCTGCTGCACTTGAAAGACTACGAAGCAGATTTATAATGCTTGAGTTATTCTTGCTTAGATTCCAAAATAGGAGTTCAAGCTCTTGTACATAGGAATGTTAACAAGCCCACCTATTTAAGGTCAAAATAAAAACTTGACTCTACTAGAGAAATTCCTAGCGACTCGCAAAATTATGGAATTATCCCCGACTTGACTACCTGGGACACAGCTGCTGCTGGAATTGAAAGCACACTGGAAAACCTAAACTAACTTCCTACTTGGAATTGTCAAAGCATTTATGGAACCAAATTAAAGCTTAGGGTTGAATGTTTGTCTCCTTCTTTTCCTTGCCTAAATATTCACCTGAATCAAAGCTAAATTCATAGGTTGCATTCATGGTGGGTTTATTGTTTTCCATTATTTTTCATCCCATCACATTATAGTCAAACATAATGACTTAGAGGTTGAAATTCCCCTATATTTGCATTTCAGAGTAGAAAAGGGTGGAAGAGAATTGCTTGTTGCTGTTAGCTTTGGATTGGCAGCTTCTGAAGCAGTAGCTGATAGAAGATCTTCTTTTCAAATAAAGCAATGGGAAGCTTATGCAAGATTATATAAGAAGGTTCAGCTGCTCTTTCTATATTTATTACGTGTAGTGAATTTTAACAATATTCAAGATAGATATTTGGAGATTCTAAACATCTCCTGAAAATTTTATCCTTTAATGCTCAAAATGTCATGCTTTGTGAAGTATAAAGAAATTGGCTTTTGAGGAAAAGAACTTGAGAAGAGTTTGATTGGAATTTTCCGAGCTGTTAGGAGTTTTAACTCTTTGAGGCTTTTATTTTTCATAATAATCTTTTTGTTTGCAAACAACTTGCCCCATCACTTGGAACAAATTTTACAATGTTTGATAGTAATGACGTGAAAATATAGTGGTAGCAAAATGATGATGATGTGTTGTAATTGTGATTGTTGCAATAAGATAATGGTGGTGATGATGGAGAAGGTGGTGGTGGTGATGATGAAAACCACTACGATGGTAATGGCAGCAACAATAGTAGAGTGGTAGTGATAGCGGTGAAAATGATGTTGGTTGAAATATTTGGATGATTGTTACTTGATAATTGTTTTATTTTATAGAACTTTATGATATGAAAATATTTTCTAAAAAACAAACTTAGTTTATAGTTTGATTGTAAAATATTATACACAAACCAATTTTTTTGTAAAATATTTTACACGAAACAAGAACCCTTAGATTTGTATGAAGATGAGGTTAATTACTGCTTGTGTTTTATTGATGACTTGGCTTTCTAGGTATCTGACGAGTGGTGGTGTGAGCCAGGACATGGTGATTGGTGTACTTGCCTTGAAAAATATACATTTTGTCGTGATGGTATGTACCACAAGGTATGTTTAATGTGAACTTTTTTTAATACATGTTTTATGTGACTTGATGAGAAAAGGTAAATGCTGACTTCATTGTTCCATGATATTTAAGCATGGCATGAAATTTGTTTGTAATTTGAAACTTACATTTTTCAAATAATAATTGTGAAAGAATTGTGAAGGAGATTTACAGTATTTTGAAAAATGGTTCATCACTTCGCATGTCAAATGCAAATGAGTGATTTCTAAAAAAAAGCTTACTATAAAGGATTTTTCTTTCTCACAGAGCAACTGGAAGTAGTGTTATAATCTCTCAACTTCATTTCCCCATTTCCCTAGCTTGTACTAGTGTTATTGACCCTATAGCAGACCTTTACCCAATCAAGAGTCTAGGTCAATTGGTCACTAGTTAAACCAGTAGGGCATTGGTAGAGCTGTTGGCTCAATATAAAATAAGATTGTGATTTTGTAATCTTTTAATTTAAATTATAAAAAATAGAAAATGAAACCCAAATTTTGTAGAGATTACCGAGTCGCAATTATGAAGCTCACCTTTATTTTTACTTTTGGAGGGAAAAGCAATCAGGAAGCCCACCTATATTTATTTTTTTTTTTAAGGTAAAAGCTTGTTAAGTGCTAGAAGTTAGGCCAAAGACTTCAAGACAGGTGTGTTGGAGTGTGGAGCGGGTGTGTTGTTTGGTATCAATTTTTATTGGTTATTTATTATAACTTTTACTTTTTCTCAAGGAGTTGACGTTTTGTTGTTATTGTTTATGGAAATATGTATTGTATATGAGAACTAGATTATTACCCCAAGGACTAAACGATGTGGGTTTCTTGATCACTTGGTCAAGTAACCTTTAATGAAGTTGAAATATAACTCAAAAAGTTGAAAAACCAAGTTTTATAAAATAATGATATAGAGGTAAACCCAGTACATGAAAACCAAAAGTATTGGAATAAACTTGGACTCAGATATAACTCTATACCTAACAACTCGAAATATGCAAATGATGCCACGAAATTAGTTAATTTTCGATAAGATGGTTGTACGGGTTTTTTTTTTGAGAAGGATGTTCTACCATAAACAATCAGAAGGAAGAAAATTTGCGTTTATTATCATTAAGTTGCTGAAATTTATGGCTCCAAAAACATTATATAGTCTCATCTAAATGACCCTAATGCATCATTTTTGGATTACAAGCCAATGGGCCCAATCTAAGGATTAACTACCAAAGTCCAATAATGAAGTAAACCCTGAACAATATTTAATGTGTCAGAACTAATCCAAATTAAAAATAATTGTTCAACTTAAAATAAATAAAATAGGATAATAAAAATAAAGTCTTCATGCTAGAATTTCTCCATATAGCTAAAATCTCAAGCTCTCCTAAGTGGTGTTTTGGTCGAAACTTTTAGTGTTAGGAATTCATTCAACTAGGAAACTTTATTTTGATTGCTATAATTTTCTTTCTTATATTGCCCCTTTTTAGTCTTGTTGATGTGCTAAGAATCGCTGCAAAACAAGAAAAAAAAAAAAAACCCAAGAAAAAGATCTTCTTAGATGCCATCACATCAAGTCCATGTGGATTTGAAATCCTTGCAAAGCATGAACTCCATTTATTCAATGAATCCAGACCATAGTAGGAATCCTTGTAGCCCAAGTTCATGCATAAGTTTAGGGTCTAAATAAATATCATTTAATCTGCATTTGTTGTTCAAAATTAAACCATTACACATCTTGATTGATTGGGCTGAAAATAGTCAAAAAAGAACATTTTGTCGATGAATCTGCCAAAACAGTAACAATAATTTTGACCAATTTAAATAATATGTTCTTGAACTTTGATTGACTTGAAACTTTACCACAATGTAGTTTCATATGTCTAGTATTTCTCTATAAAATTTCAGCTTGCTTTGATATATGGTTTGAGAGACATGCTTGATTTCGCAAAAATAGTCAGTAGGCATTTCAAGTCAAAATTCAGACTTAACCTTGTTTGTATCATCACCTCTCTCTTCAAAAGGATTCTTTCTCGAATCTATTAATGGAGATCATCTCTTAAAGAAAACAAATGAGTATCAAGCTGAAAAATAGCATCATCATTAAAGTTCGGAAGAACTTTGTTAGCAAAGAAGATCTCTTTGATATACAAGTGTCTCCCTGATATACTAGCTCATTTTCAGCCATCTTTTCCTTTAATTTTAGCCATCTTTATCTTCAATTTCAGTTGCTGATTAAATATTTGCCTAGGTGTCAAAGTTGCAAGAGTTTAGGCCTTCCATCTATCTCAAATGAATATTATATTGCCATGGTCTACCGAGCAACAAATGACTAGCTTGTATTGATACAATTTCATATAACACTTCATCATAATATTTACCAATTGAAAAAACAACTAAAATCTGCTTATTCTATCACTGTAATTTATATGGCATGTAATATTTGGTATTGTGCAAGTTTAACATTTTTACTAATTTAGTACTGGTTACATTAGTGCAACTACCACCTTTTAGAATTAAGTTAAATACCTTATTCTGAACGTGACATCTTGTGTGGAATATATTCTTTATCTGATTTTTCAAATTATCCACCTTGACATGCATATTCAGTGCTTTCATCATCACAAGTGTTTCCCTAAACCTTGTACTCAACACAAACATCATCTGCGTTTTCTAATGGTGACATCTTTTCCTCTTCATTCTCCCTATCAGTCTCAACCTTATTATTGGTTTTCATAATCATGACTCTTTTGTCTAGATATTGTGAAGCAACATGATCTAAACCCAAGTAATGAAAGCATTTAATATCATGATTACGAGAAGTAGAAGTATCATTGTTACCTTTACTAGCGCCTAAGATGTCTTTCTTCTCTCTTGCGTATTTGATTTTTACCCTCATCATTCGGCTATGATAGACCAGCCTTGATGTTAGCCTTGCAATTAGGTTTTCAAGGTGTTGAAGGGCTTAATCATTGACTTTGCTGAAAGGTACCTTTCTGTTTTAGTTGTCTCTTCACCTTCATGACCATATGAACCATTTCCTCTGACTCCACTCCACATAATGATGCAATTCCACAATATGAGTTATATCATTATTAATTCCATTCATGAATCTAGCCATGGTAGCCTTTCTATCTTCCTCAACATTAATCCGAATCATAACAAGTTTTATCTTTTTAAAGTACCAATCAACAATCTTTGATACAACTCTCTATAGTAATTGCTAGGCATAAATCTCATCCTTAAAATGGATTTCATCTTATTCTAAGTATCAATTTGCCTCTTTTAATTCTTCTTATGATTTGTCACCAACTAATCTCACAACACAATGACATAGTAATTATAAACAATCACAACAAAATTGATTTTCTTGAGCTTCAGATAATCATGATAAAAAAAAAGAAATCCATTCCACTTTCTTCCACTCTAAATAAGCTCCCATATCATTCTTTCTCTAAAAAGCCAATATTTTCAACTTTATTGTATTAAAATCTTCACCGAACTTAATATTATGGTCACCTTACCTGTAATTACTTCTTTGGTAGAAATTATCATCATATCTATCATCTTCATACTAATAATTCCGCTGCTGTCCAAACTGTTCCAATGGCCCAATGACATTATCAAAATCAATATCACTCATGTCTATATTATGAGCTCCAAACTCATCCACATTGGTGTTAACTCATCTAACAACCCTTATAATATTAAATTCTCTTTGCTCAAGTCTATTTTGAACCCTATCTTGATCATTAGCACATTGCCTTTCCAACCTATACAACCTATCTCCAAATTTATTGGCTTTTTGATCCATTTATTGATTCATAATTCGCAATTGAGTTCTAATTTTATTTTCTTTTCTCTGTGTTGCCATGTTATTGCTTGACTTAGACATCTTTGAATAAAAAAAAATGGTTAGTTGACAAGAAATATATATTCTTCACTCATTTCCTCATGTGTTTACACTCTTGTGTTTTACTTAAGGTACACAAGGATGTGTAACAATTCACAAGATACTTTACGGCAAGATGAGGACATACTAGAATTAATAAACGATATGAGAAACTAAAATTAACCCAAAAATTATCTCTAAACTATAGAAATAATCTAACTAAAACATAAAACAAGTAGGAAAACCTGAAACTACCCAAATAACTTTTGACACATTGATTTGACCCAAATTGATTTGAATATATATATAATCTTGATGCAACAACAAAAATTTTCTGGACAATAAGTATTTTGTTTTTATCAAGAAATCCTAATTAACATAAACCCTAGTGCTAGGCGTGAAGAAAAATCAATAGTGAAAACTGGTGAAAAATTCACATTGACTTGATGCATATCATTTAAGACACCTAGCAAATAAAAGAGGGGAGTAGAGGGCGGGTGGGTGTAGTCCCTAGAAAAAGAAAATAGCAAAAATACAAGATTTAAATTTCATTAAATTGTGAAAAATGTAAGTCAAATTGAACCCTTTGGTTTCAGATTTTCAGTTATTTTTTGGGTCCATTTATGTTTTTCATTACATTGACCATGATTTGGTAATTGATGGAAGATAGCCAATATCATGATGACACATGCACTACACCCTGCATTAAAATTAATTGCACCATTTTTTTTATTTCCAATTTAATTGACCTTAATAAATTTTAATTGTATCGTACTTCTAATTTTTCTATGTTATAATTTTTTTTGTTGAATTTTTAATTTCAATTTTAATTGGCTAGCTTTGGTCAATTAACAAATCATAGTCAATCTAATGGAAAACATGGACAAAGGGTTTAAAATAACTTAATTCTAGTATTAAAGGATTTGATTTGATCAAATTATAAGTAGAGGGTTTAATTTAACTAAATTCACATATCACAGAGGCATTCAACAATTTTCAGTCTTGTTATAGTGGGACTGGAACATGTCAACATCTGATTGGCCAGCAACTGGTCAGCTGACATCGTTCAGTCAAACTAACGGACATGGATGGAGGGTCTCAAATGGTCCAATTGGGGTGGTGGAGGGGTCAATTATAGTTTTTTTTTTTTTTTTCCCGTGTGTGTGTGTGTGTAATCAAATTGATATGATACATGGACAAATGGTAATTTTAATTCCTAAACTGCAAGTTCCCTGACTAATAAAAAATTGGAAGGAGTTTGGACCTTGCCTCTTTAAAAGAGAGCTTTGCCATTGCTTCTTGCTTGTAGTTCCAACTTCCACCTACAAACCTGGCTTCTTGGCTTCACTTTTGCATGGATGGGTCATCTAGGTTAGAGTCATCGAATTTTAATGGATCAATTGCTTAAACAATCAAAATATTAATTCGGAATGGATTGGTGCCAGATCTACTGCTAAGCTGGTTCAACCAGCCTTACCTTTTATATAAACAATGTTATGTATCCAATTTCTTCCACTAGTTGCTACAATGAGGTGGACGCCCTAAACTGAATATTTTTTTTGCAACCTGACCTTCCTGTTAGAGCTTTGGAGGTAAGTTTAATGATTGTATTCATGATTCATTCTTCAAACTAAAAGAAGCAACCTCAGAATTTCACTGCTTGGGGTAGTTCTTTCCCTGTACTTGATTAGCACTGATGATGGTGGAACTTCCATTGCAAACTGTCTTTTATTCTTTTCTTCTTTTGCTTCTGGAAGAGCTTGGTCAAACAATAGAAAACACATTGAATGTAGTTAGATCTGTTATAAATGTGTGGCTGGGAGAAGATTTAGCCAGAGTACTAGATGATTGCTAGGATTGCTGCCACTCTCCTCTCCCTTTCCCGCTTCTTTCCTGAATGCTTTTCAAAACCTGCTTAAAAGATGGAGGATCATAATTAGATGTGGGAGTGTAAAACTACGAGAACTGTGGTAATAACAGCTGTCTCAACATGATAATTCTCGTTTAGGTTTTGTGCTACCCTTCTAGAAGTGTCTCTTATCTCTCTCAACCCTTGCGTATTTTTGGTGAACTTTTATATCTATGGACAATCATAAATTAGCCAACTTAAGTGGAAAATTGGACTTTCTATGAGAAATGAATGAATTCATATGTTATCATGCAGCAAGATCAATTTGAGCGCCTATTGCCAACCTTCATCCAGGTTATTGATCTAGTGGAAGAAGAAGAATCTGAATATAGAGCTGTTCTTTCTGCTGTTTTTGAGGGCAAGCCAGTTGATTCTATTGCATCTAGGCCAAGCATAGACACTGTTGCTTCAACTTCTATGGAAGCTAGCATCAATAATAAGGTTAGTTTTATTATCCTGTTATTTCTTAACCCTGATAACTAACGGGTCAAATACTCAAGACATTCTTATATTCTTCCCTACTTTCATGTTTTGCTGCCATTTCTATCAATTACATATAGTTTCATTTTCTTACACACGTACAAATATTATGTGTGAGAGATCCTTTCAGAAGTCTTGAAAATTGGTCACTTTCATAGTCTCGCACACACGTCCACATGTCCACATTTTCCTTTAGCTTCATGCATGATTTAGCACTGTTCTATGATAACAAGTCTAGGCAGTGAGTATCAACTAAAGGCTTCGCATAATATTTAAAGAACATCACAGATGTGAATTTAGAAATGTGTTGTGAAACATGCTTTATTTGCAGCAAGTTTTTACATGGTGCAATTTCTCTTATCATTTCAGACTGAGTTTAAAAAATGGGGAAGGATTTTGAAATTGATTTCTCTCGCTTAACTAATTACATGATTTATTTTGCATCATCCGCCGGCTAACAGATAATGGAATTCGTCTCTCCTCCCCATCAAATTCCATAATGAGAAGCAACAAGGGTCCATAACAAGTTCATCATGATATTCGTCAAAGAATTAAAAATCACATTGGAACATGGATCAGGAAATATCAAGCTCTCAGCCTATCATAGATTAATGATTCACTCTGAACTACATACAGCTACATGTAATCTTCATTTGTTTACTGTTTATAATGTAGAAATATCTGTCTCAAAATCTACATCTGCTCAAATAAGATACCTGCGAGTGTCCATCCACAGAGGCATGCATGTGAGCCCAGGCACATGTTCTTGCCTAAATAGGATAGGAGCTGCTCAGAACATTCTCATGATTGAATTTTGTTTAACTTTCAGGTGCGTCTTTTAAGGACAATGCTTCAGTGGGAAGAGCAACTACGAAATGAAGCAATTCTTGGGCAACCAAAGCATGAGCGGAAGTCTTACAGTAGTCTTGAATCCGGTGGCCTGGGGGAAGTGGTCATTGTATGTTGGCCTCATGGTGAAATAATCAGGTTAAGAAGTGGTAGCACTGCTGCAGATGCTGCAAGAAGAGTGGGATTTGACGGAAAGCTGGTTTTGGTTAATGGTCAGTTGGTATTACCCAATACAGAGCTCAAAGATGGTGATGTGGTTGAGGTCAGAGTTTAAATACACATTCAAAAATCAATTGTAATTGTCTGGTGTAGGTAGAAGGAGAGGTATATGTCATAGCCATTCTTGTGAAAATGTGATTGTTGTAGGGGGCAATGGAGCTTAGCATTCAATGATTACTCCATCCCTGGTTGGAGGAAATATCCTCATGCCTATGGATGTTATGATATTAGGAGAACATATGTCAGCAACATTTATTATTTTTAATATGTTATTTTTTTCTATCTTACTACTTGTCTCTATAATAAATATATTGTTTTTCATTTATTATTTCCCTTGCAAGTTTAAAAGATTTTTTAGGACGTCCTAATAAGAGCACGACACCCTTAGGAGGCGAGGAAGTTCCATCAATACGGGTTGGATGAAAGTGACATTAATCTTGAGTATTGTACATAAAATTAATAGCAATAAGAAAGCTTCCTTCTTCTCTACAAACGGTTTACTCGGATGTTGACCATGTCTGGTGGTTATGATTATAATGGAGTGCTCACACTGTTTGTGGTATAAGAAAAGTGGGCTGTTTTATAATGTGATTTGGAAGTGTTTTTTTTTAAATTATTTTTTTAAATTTTTTTTCATCTTGTTTTAAATTAATATGTTTTTTTTTATTTTTATGTTTGTAGATTTTTCTTTTTGATTTTTTTTAAAAAAATTATTTTTTTTATTTTTTGTCTTGTTTTAAATTAATATGTTTTTTTTTATGTTTTTAGATTTTTTTTAATGAGTTGATATTAAAAATATTTTTTTTAAATAAAAAATATTATTTTAATATGTTTTTTAAATTAATATTTTTTATGTTTTTAGAATTTTTTGATGTGTTGATATTAAAAAAAATTAAAAATTAAAAATTATTTTAATATATTTTAAAATAAAAAACATCTTGAAAAATAACTGCTACTATATTTTCAAACACATTTACAAAAAAAGCTATATAGTTGTGTATTAGGAATTTGAAAACATGTTCAATTACGAAATTGTACAAAGTTTCGGATGTGTTTACACTAGAAGTATGTATATCTAGAAAAATTCTTTTTTTTAGGTAAGTAACTAGTGTATCTAGTCAAATTCTCTAATTTGTAATTCATTTTATACATGTTTTTCATATTAATGTCTACAGACATGCATATTTCACCATATTAAGCTGGAAATATGTCAACTTTTGTTATAAAAAGAAACGATGTATCCATTTTTTAGAGGAAGTTGGAAAAGGTTTGCTAAAAAAAGTAAAAGGTAAGAGTTTTGGCTCGTTTCCACTATCCTAATCTAGCACCTACATATTCATGATGCATGGCAACACAATCATAACTGGACACATGTATTTCTCCAATAGGCCAGACTTTAGTGGTAGTTGATGAAGTTGAAAATCTATAATGATGAGATGACTCTTTTCAGGGATGATATAGACCAAAGATTATTGGAGCTGATGATTGTGTTAGCTGGAAAAACTAGAAAACATGTAAAACTATACAAAATAGAAATATGAACTTTAGTGAGGAAACATGTGTTCTACTTGAAATGAATTCTCTTTTCTGACATTTCTTTGATTTTTTTCTTGCAAGTTGTTGTATATATAGACTTGTTGATATAACTGACTTTAATATATTAGTAACAAACTTTAACTCTTAACTATTGACCACTTTCTAATTAGTCACAAGCTTTAGTTATAATTTATCAATCACATTCTGTATATTCCAACATCTCCCCTCAAGATAAGAATATATATTCATCATTCCCATCTTGCTATGAAGATGATGAAAAGTAAGGCAATTGAGAGGTTTGGTGAGAATGTCAACCAATTAAAACCAGGAAAGAATGTGGATAATTTTGATCAAACCCTCATATAATTTCTCTTTAACTAGATGACAATCTAGGTGTATATGTTTAGTTCTTTCATGGTGTACTGGATTGTAAGCAATTTCTGAAGCAAGTTTACTATCATATACAACAATGCAAATTGAGAATATGTTATTTTGAAATTAGCCAACAAATAAACTAACCATTAAAGCTCACATGTGGTAGTTGCTAAAGCTCTATATTTAGCTTCTATCGAGAACCTACTACAATATGTTGCTTCTTTGATTTCTAAAATACTAGAGAATTTTCAAGGAAAACTGAAAAACCAGTGACATTCCATCTAATATCAATGCAACCACCTCTATCATTATCAGAATATTCCTTTAAATGCAAATCAGAATCCGCTTTGAGAAATAAGACTTGACTTGGGGTTGCTTTAAGATATTGAAGGACTCTCTTTGCAATTTATAAGTGCATTGTATGAGGATTGGATATAAATTGGATGAGAGCTTAGACTGCATATGATAAATCTGGTTGTGTGATTATGAGATAAAGAACTCTACCTATAAGTCTTTTATAGGATATAGGAACAGATCATAAAGGACTAGGATCATTAGTAGTAAGTTTCAAAGTTGATTCCATAGGAAAGTTAATGGGTTTAAAACTAGAAAAACCATTGTCTCTTAACACATCCAAAGCATACTTTCTTTGAAAAAGAACAATATCTTTAGCAGATCTAGCTTCTTCAATGCTTAGAAAGTATTTTAGCTAACCCAAATCTTTTATAGTAAAAGATGTATGAAGAAACCTTTTACGACAACTATTTTTGCAAGATTATTAGAAGCTATAATCACATCATTAATATATATTAACAACTCCATAAAGTTGGTTGATGTTTGTCTAATAAAAAGACTATAATCTAACTTTGCCAGACTAAAATTGAAATGTAGTAAAGAGGAATACAACTTGGAAAACTATTGTCTAGAAGCTTGTTTTAGACAATATAAGCTCCTTTTGAGTTTACAAACCCGAGAGTTATTTGTAGTGAAAAAACTTGGTGGCAATTGCATATAAACCTCTTCATTTAATTCTTAATGCAAGAAGGCTAATATTAATGCAAAAAGGCATTATTAGCATCAAGTTAATGTAAATGCCATTGTTTAACAACAATAATAGTATGAAAAACTCTAACTGTTTTTATTTTTTCAATAGGAGAATTAGTGTTATAAAAATTAAGTTTTTCTTATTGAGTATAACCCTTAGCTATTAGTCTAGCTTTGTACCTCTCAACACTACTATCGACCTTATATTTCACTTGATATACTCTTTTATAACTAATAACAGTTTTGTTTTTACGTAAAATTACAAGATTCCAAGTTTAGTTTTTCTCAAAAGCTTTAATTTCATTAGTCATGGTAGTTTACCAATGAGGAATTGAGCTGACTTGTTTGTAAGACTTTGGTTAAAAATAAATGAAATAACAGAAGTGAGAACTTTATGTTTAAAAGATAATTTGGAATCAAACAAGAACGAGAATATAGAATAAGGCTTACTAGAGAAAGAGCAGCTATAAGATGTTGGATTTGCTGAAGGAATTTGAGTCATATTACCACAATAATATTGCTTCGAGTAATTAGGTAAATGCTTAGTTCTTTTAGACATTTTAAGATTAAGAACATCATTATTTTCAAAAGGTGGAAGTTTAGGAACAAAATTTACTAAAAGTAAATCTGTAGGAGGAATAGAGTTTTGAGAAACTGATTTAGCTAGGATACAAGAGATGGGTTCATAGGTTTGAGGAAAATCTAGAAACCTAAAAAATATATGAATTGTATCTGGAATAGATGGAAATGTATATTAATGAAAAACTACATTTTGAGAGACAAAAGTTTAGAGAGTTGATAAGTCAAGGACTTTGTACCTTTTGATGTGTGGAGGTTTGACATGACCAAAAGATTAATGTCTTCTATCAAGTGTAGGAGTGTCAAAGTAATAAATAACCGGCAAAACTGGAATCTAACCACAAGGAGGTTAACTGTATATTTTACAAATAAATAAATAAACAATAATAGAAAATGAGTTAAAGTGAGTGTTGAGATGTGATATTGATGTAAGGATTAAATAAGGATAAAAGAATTATCAAGGTTAGAGGATCCATTAATGATATTTCAAACAAGTATAGTATAAACTCTTTTTATTACTCATATGAAAACCACACATAAAGAAGGTTCCAATTGGATTATAAATTGTGAACATGATTACATTAGTTATCTTATCGAATAATGTTAATACTTATAAATGTTATAAGATATTTATGATTATTACTTATATTACCAACAAATCAAGTTCTTTTCATAGCATAGACATCGGTTATACCATACGGTTGGATTATGAAAGTGCTAAGGATTCGTTGTACCAAGGGTTATACAACATAAATTTAAATAAACCATTTAACAAGCAAAATATTAAAAGTGAATAAGATAACAAATACAAAACATGTTAGTATCAAACATTAAAGTCCATGTTGAGTTTATACTAATTTTTACACTATTAGTGTAACATTTTCACATTGACATAATAAACTTAACTAAACATAATAAAAGAGAAAAATATAAATAAATCAGATAAGGACATATATAAGATATAAATTATCTAAGTAAAGAAAAAGAAATAAAAAGTATAAACAAGAGATTAATGAAAGCAAAACTTAAGTATTATTAAAATATAAAGAGAGACATGATGAGCATGATCTTGATTTGAAAATCAAGATACCTAAATGCATGAAAAATGCCTCCTTTTATATGGCAAAATTTGAAACTATTGATATGTTGACTAATTGTTAAGTGGGTGACCATATCTTGACTTGGTGACAATTTTTATCTTCTTGTTTGAACAAAACATCAATGTTAACATTAAAATTTAAACAGATTATCTTTATAAAAGTTTTAGAAAATTATCTTAGTGATTAGTACTTAAAAGTGTATTTTTATTAAGGTTTTATATCATCATTTTGCACTTAAAGTATTAATAACTCCTTAATTAAAGCATGTTTTATAATAACATATCTAATAATATAAGATACCTTTAATTTGTGGTAAATGTTTATTTTAAATGTAGGCCTATCATATAAATAAAAGGATTGATTGATGAATTTAAGAACTGAAATTGAAAGGACAAAGAGATGGTCAAACTTAGAAAAGAGATGCTGGTGCAATCCAAACCGGAACACTGTTCTGTAAATAGGTCATATCTGGAGTTATAGATCTCATATTTAGGTCTACTTTATATGGATGAAAAGGTAAAACCTACAACTTTCACAGGAGGCTAAGATTTAAAAATGCTATTTTCAAGTCCGAATTGTAGCAACAACAAAGAAGTCTGAATCTGTCCTACAGCCCATGCACTGTTCAGTGTTTGGCCCATATTTGGAGTTCTAGAAGTCCAAATGACCTCTATTTTTTTTCTTGAAAACTGAGATAATTTCCTACAACTTTTATGTTCTCAAGTGGTTCCAATTATGACGTTATCAATAATGTTTTGGGCACACAAGAAAAGATAAGGATTGTCACCAAGTCAAGAATTGACTACTCACTCATCAATTAGTCATGAAATCAATAGTTTTTAATTTTGTCCAATAAAAGGAGGTATTTACCATGCATTTAGGTATATTGGTTTTCAGATCAAGATCAAGATCATGCTCTTACTTTCTCTCTTTGTATTTTTGTAATGCTTAAGTTTTGTTTTCATTTCCTTTCCTTTACTTAGTTTACTCTTATCTTATTTTGTTTATTTATTTTTCTTTCTTTCATTATGTTTAGCTAAGTTTATTATGTCAAGGTGAAAATGTTACATTAATGGTGTAAGAATAAGTATAGTGTAAACTTAATATGGACTTTAATGTTTGATACTAACATGTTTTATATTTGTTATCTTGTTCACTCTTTAATACTTTGCTTGTTAAATAACTAATCTAAATTTATGTTGGATAACACTTGGTACAACAAATACTTGGCACTCTCAGAGCCCATACTATATGGTATAACCGACACTTGAGCTGTGAAAGGAACTTTATTTGTTGTTAACATAAGTTATAATCATGAATATCTGACGAGATTTACAAGTATTAGCATTAATCGAATAAGATGACTAATGTAAGATGTTAACAATTTATAATCTGATTGGAGCCTTCTTTGTGTGTGGTTTCCAATTGAGTAATAAGAGTTTATACTATACTTGTTTGACATACCATTACCGGATCCTTTAACCTTGAAATTTATTGTTATAATTGTTTAATCCTTATGATAATCTTTCATCTTAAAGTTCTCATTAACTTCTTCTTCTTCTTCTATTATTATTATTGTTATTATTACTACTATTACTATTACTATTACTATTATTATTGTTGTTGTTGTTATTGTTACTATTGTTGTTGTATTATTGTTATCAATAATTTATACAATTAACCTCTCTATGGTTCGACCCTAGTCTTGCCGGGTTATTTATTACTTCGACACTCCTGCACTTGAGAGAAGACATCAATTTTTTAGTTGTGTCAAGTTTTTGATGACGTTGTTGGGGAGGTAAGTTCATGTATAAATTATTGACACGACAAAAAGATTGATGTCTTCTCCCAAGTGCAGGAGTGTCGAAGTAATAAATAACCCGGCAAGACCGGGGTCGAACCACAAGGAGGTTATTGTACAAATTATAAAATCAACAAGACAATAACAACAATAATAACAATAACAACAATAACAACAATAATAGTAACAACAACAATAACAACAACAACAACAACAACAACAACAATAATAATAATAATTGTAGTAGTAGTAGTAGTAAAGAAAGAGAAGAAGATGATGATGATGATGAGAACTTGAAGATAGAATATTAAAGTAAAGATTAAACAATGATAATAACAAATGTCAAGGTTAGAGGTTCCACTAATGGTATGTCAAACAAGTATAGTATAAACTCTTATTGTTCAATTGGAAACCACAGATAAAGGAGGTTCCAATAAGATTATAGATTGTTAACATGATTACATTAGTCATCTTATTCAATTAATGCTAATACTTGTAAATCTCGTCAAGCATTCATGATTATAACTTATGTTAACAACAAATCAAGTTCCTTTCATAGCTCAGGTGTCGGTTATACCATACAATATGGGCTACGAAAGTGCCAAGCATTTGTTGTACCAAGTGTTATGCAACATGAATCAAGATTAGTCATTTAACAAGCAAAGTATTAAAGAGTGAACAAGATAACAAATATAAAACATGTTAGTATCAAACATTAAAGTCCATATTAAGTTTACACTATACTTACTCTTACACCATTAGTGTAACCCTTTCACCTTGACATAATAAACTTAGCTAGACATAATGAAAGAAAGAAAAATAAATAAACAAAATAAGAACATAAATAAGATAGGAGTTAATAAAGCAAAGGAAAGGAAATGAAAGACATAAACTTGATATTAATGAAAGCAAAGCATAAGCAATACAAAAAATACAAAGAGAGAAAGGAAGAGCATGATCTTGATC
>SRLM01000575.1:42528-88754 GCA_015708895.1 Populus ilicifolia
TCATTGATGACATCAAAATTAGAGCCACTTGAAAACATGAAAGTTCTAGGCAATTGTCTCAGCTTTCTTATGTAAAAAATTCAGCTTATGTTGACTTCTAGAACTCCAGATATGGCTAAAATACGGAACAGTGCTTGGGCTGGAGGACAAATTCGGGCTTCTTTGTTGTTGCAATAATTTGGACTTGAAAATGACCTTTTTAGATCTTGGGCTCCATATGAAAGTTATAAGCCTATGTCTTACCTTTCCATCCATATAAAGTAGACCTAAATCTGAGATCTATAGCTCCAGATATGACCCAATTACCGAACAGTGTTCCGGTTTGGATTGCACCGACATCTCTTTTCTAAGTTTGATCATCTCTTTGCCTTTGCAATTGAAGTTCTTAAAGTCATCAATCAATCTTTTCATTTATGTGATAGGCCTGCATTTAAAATGGACATTTTCCATAAATTAAAGGTATCTTATATTATTGATAGATTATTATAAAACGTACTTTAGTTAATAAGTTATTGATACTTTAAGTGCAAAATGATGATATAAAACCATGATAAAAATGCAATTTTAAGTACTAATCAATTATAGTATTTATTTTATTTTCTCTTTTCACTTTTTTTATATATAACTTTGTTTCTTTTTTCTTATTTCTTCTTCTTTTGTTTTGTTCTTCCTTTTATTCTATTCTTACATGTGCATGAGAGTGTGGTCGAGTACATTAAGTGGTGGACTTTATAGGGTATCTTCATCATTTTCAGAAAATATGGTTGAAAAAGGTAACCAATCACTTTATAATAAGAATAATGAGAATAACGATGTTAGAACACTTAGAAACCATATGAATCCTATAAGAACAAGTGCACCATCATGCATAGTTTTTCCTCCTAATGCATCTCATTTTAATTTAAAGCCAAACATTATTCAACTTTTACCTTCTTTTCAAGGCTTAGATTTAGAAAATACATACTTGCATTTAAGGGAATTTGAGGAGGTCTGTAACACCTATAATGACTCAATTTGTAGCATGAGCACCATCAAATTCAAGCTTCTTTCCATTTTCATTAAAAGATAAAGCTAAAACATGATTATAAAATTTGAAACCAAGATCTATTCATAATTATACTTGGGATGAAATACAACAATAATTTTTAAAGAAGTTTTTTTTATCTTACAGAACAAATTTGTTTGAAAGACAAATCACCACTTACACTAAAAAACTAGGAGAAACATTTTACCAATGTTGAGATAAGTATCGAGACTTGCTTAATACTTGCTCTCATTATGGTTTTTAAACATGGAGATTGATCTCACATTTTTATGAAGGGTTAGCACCTAGAGATAGACAAATGGTTGAATTAATATGCAATGAAACTTTTGAAGATAAAGACCTTAATGAAGCAAAGGAGTACCTAGACTTGTTAGCTGAAAATACATAAAATTAGGACATTACAGGCACTTATGAGGCATCAAGTTAGACCTAACCTTATACATCAAGTGGAGGTATGTACAACCTTAGGAAAGATCATGACCTCCAAGCCAAGTTTGCATCTTTAGCTAGAAAAGTCAAGGCACTAGAATTGAAAAAGAGTGGTCAATTGAAATCTGTTGAAAACATTGTGTCAAATATGTGAAACAAATGAACACTCAACCAATAATTGTCCAACCTTCCCTTCTTTTAAGGTATGTCTCCATGAACAAGTTCATGCTTTAAACAGTTTCCAAAGGGCTAACCACAACCCATACTCGTAAACATACAACCCTGGTTAGAGAAATCACCGAAATTTTAGTTAGAAGAATGATAATAACAATGTACAAACTTCACAACCACCATTTCAAGTACACTAGAATTTCTAAAATTCTTATGGATATGCACCTTCTTATGCTCCACCTCCTAGAAGAAATCTTGAGGAAACATTGCATGCATTCATTGAAAAGCAAGAGACAGTCAATACTCCACTTGCTCAAACATGATAGATTTTAAACATACTCTTATAAAATTAATATTTGCTCTAAGTTTTCAAGAGGAAGGTAAGTTTCCATCTCAAGCACAATAAAATCCCAAGGGGTAATACAATATAAATGCAAGTAGTTCTAGAAGTCGACACATGGATCAAGTCAAATATGTCATTACTCTTCTTAATGGTAAGGTTATTGAAAAACACACTCTTAAACCTTGTGAGAAAGATGATGAGTTAATCTCTAAGGGTAAGTGATTAGTACTTAAAAGTGTATTTTTATCAAGGTTTTATGTTATCATTTTGCATTTGAAGTATCAATAACTCCTCAACTAAAACATGTTTTATAATAATATATCTAATAATATAGGATACCTTTAATTTGTAGTAAATGTTCATTTTAAATGCAGGCCTATCAGATAAATGAAAGGATTGATTGATGAATTTAAGAACTAAAATTGAAAGGAAAAAGAGATGGCCAAACTTAGAATAGAGATGTCGGTGCAATCAAAACTAGAATACTGTTCGGTAATTGGGTCATATCTGGAGCTTTAGATCTCAGATATAGGTCTACCTTATATGTATGAAAAGGTAAGACATAGGCCTACAACTTTCAAATGGAGCCCAAGATTAAAAAGTCCATTTTCAAGTCCAAATTGTAGCAACAACAAAGAAGTCAGAATCTATCTTCCAGCTCAAGCACTATTCTGTGTTTGACTCATATCTGGAGTTATAGAAGTCCAAATGACCTAAAGTTTTTACACACAAAAGCTGAGACAATTGCGTACAACTTTCATGTTTTTAAATGGCTCCAATTTTGATGTTGTCAATGATGTTTTGGGCAAACAAGAGAAACTAAGGATTGTCACCAAGTCAAGAGTTGGCCACCCACTCATCAATTAGTCATCAAATCAATAGTTCTCAATTTTGGCATGTAAAAGGAGGCATTTGCCATGCATTTAAGCATCTTGATTTCCAGATCAAGATCATGCTCTTGCTTTCTCTCTTTATATTTTTTTTAATATTTATGCCTTTCATTTCCTTTCCTTTACTTAGTTAACTCTTATCTTATTTATGTTCTTATTTTGTTTATTTATTTTTTTTCTTTCATTATGTTTAGCTAAGTTTATTATATCAAGGTGAAAAGGTTACATTAATAGTGTAAGAATAAGTATAATGTAAACTCAATATGGACTTTAATGTTTGATACTAACATGTTTTGTATTTGTTATCTTGTTCACTCTTTAATACTTTGCTTATTAAATGACTAATCTAAATTTATGTTGGATAACACTTGGTACAACAAATACTTGACACTCTCATAGCCCATACTGTATGATATAACCCATACTTGTTATTAACATAAGTTATAATCATGAATGTCTAGTAAGATTTACAAGTATTAGCATTAATCGAATAAGATGACTAATGTGATCATGTTAACAATTTATAATTTGATTGAAGTCTTCTTTGTGTGTGGTTTCCAATTAAGTAATAAGAGTTTATACTATACTTATTTGACATGCCATTAGTGAATCCTCGAACCTTAACATTTATTGTTATCATTGTTTAATCCTTATGCTAATCTTCTATCTCAAAGCTCTCATCAACTTCTTCTTCTTCTTCTATTATTAGTATTAATGTTATTATTATTATTATTATTATTATTATTATTATTATTATTATTATTACTACTAATACTATTACTACTGATTGATACTTAAAAGTGTATTTTTATCAAGGTTTTATATCATCATTTTGCATTTGAAGTATCAATAACTCCTTAACTAAGGCATGTTTTATAATAATATATCTAATAATATAAGATAACTTTAATTTATGGTAAATGTTCATTTTAAATGCAGGCCTATCAGATAAATGAAAGGATTGATTTATGAATTTAAGAACTAAAATTGAAAGGACATAAAGATGGCTAAACTTAGAAAAAAGATGTCGGTGCAATCCAAACCGGAACACTGCTCGGTAATTGGATCATATCTAGAGCTATAGATCTCAAACTTATGTCTACTTCATATGGATGGAAAAGTAAGACATAGGCCTACAACTTTCATATGGAACCCAAGATAAAAAAAAAGGCCATTTTCAAGTCCAAATTGTTGCAACAACAAAGAAGCCCGAATCTGTCCTCCAGCTCGAGCACTATTTAGTATTTTAGCCATATTTAGAGTTTTAGAAGTCAAAATGAGTTATGTTTTTTATACAAGAAAGCTAAGACAATTTCCTAGAACTTTCATGTTTTCAAGGGGCTCTAATTTTGATGTTGTCAATGATGTTTGGGCAGATAAGAGAAGATAAGGATTATCACCAAGTCAAGAGTTGGTCACCTACTCATTAATTAATCATCAAATCAATAGTTCCCAATTTTTTCCTGTAAAAGGAGGCATTTGCCATACATTTGGGCATCTTGGTGTCCAGATCAAGATCATGCTCTTCCTTTCTCTCTTTGTATTTTTTGTATTGCTTATGCTTTGCTTTCATTAATATCAAGTTTATGCCTTTCATTTCCTTTCCTTTGCTTTGTTAACTCTTATCTTATTTATGTTCTTATTTTGTTTATTTATTTTTCTTTCTTTCATTATGTCTAGCTAAGTTTATTATGTCAAGGTGAAAGGGTTACACTAATGGTGTAAGAGTAAGTATAGTGTAAACTTAATATGGACTTTAATGTTTGATACTAACATGTTTTGTATTTGTTATCTTGTTTACTCTTTAATACTTTGCTTGTTAAATGACTAATCTTGATTCATGTTGTATAACACTTGGTACAACAAATGCTTGACACTTTTATAGCCCATACTGTATGGTATAACCGACACCTGAGCTATGAAAGGAACTTGATTTGTTGTTAACATAAGTTATAATCATGAATGCTTGACGAGATTTACAAGTATTAGCATTAATTGAATAAGATGACTAATGTAATCATGTTAACAATTTATAATCTGATCGGAACCTCTTTTATGTGTGGTTTGCAATTGAATAATAAGAGTTTATACTATACTTGTTTGAGATACCATTAGTGGAATCTCTAATCTTGACATTTGTTATTATCATTGTTTAATTCTTACATTGATATTCCATCTCAAAGTTCTCATCTTCTTTTTCTTCTTCTATATCTCTTTCTTTACTACTACTACTACTACTACTACTACTATTTCTATTAGTGTTGTTGTTGTTGTTGTGATTACTATTGTTGTTGTTTATAATTGTCATTTATAATTTGTACAATTAACCTTCTTGTGGTTCGATCCCGGTCTTGCCGGGTTATTTATTACTTGAACACTCCTGTAATTGGGAGAAGACATTAATCCTTTAGTCGTGTCAAGTTTTTGGTGCCGTTGTTAGGGAGGTCAGTTCTTGTATAAATTATTGTATTTATTTTATTTTCTCTTTTCACTTTTCTTGTATATAACTTTATTTCTTTTCTCTTGTTTCTTCTTTTTTTTGTTTTCTTCTTCCTTTTATTCTATTCCTACACGTGCATGAGAGTGTGGTCACGTACATCAAGTGGTAGACTTTGTAGTATCCTCATCATTTTCAAAAAATATGGTCAAAGAAGATAATCAATCACTTCATAATGAGAATAATGAGAATAACCGTGGTAGAATAGTTAGAGACCATATGAATCCCACAAGAACAAGTGCACCATCATGCATAGTTTTTCCTCCCGATGTATCCCATTTTAATTTTAAACCAGACATTATTTAACTTTTACCTTCTTTTCATGGCTTAGAATTGGACAATCTATACTTGTATTTAAAGGAATTTGAGGAGGTCTGCAACACATATAATAATTTAAATTGTAGCATGAACACTATTAGATTAAAGCCTTTTCCTTTTTCATTAAAAGATAAAGCTAAAACATGGCTATAAAATTTAAGACCAGGATCCATTCGTGTTTGGGATGAAATGCAACAACAGTTTTTAAAAAAGTTTTTCTCATCTCAAAGATTAAACACTTTCAAAAGAGAAATCACCACTTTCACTCAAAAACCAGGAGAAACATTTTACCAATGTTGGGATAGGTATCGAGACTTCCTTAGTACTTGCCCTCATCATAGTTTTGAAACATGGAGATTGGTTTCACATTTCTATGAAGGGTTAACACCTAAAGATAGGCAAATGGTTGACTTGATGTGCAATGGAACTTTTGAAGATAAAGATCCTGATGAAGCAATGGAGTATTTAGACTTGTTAGCTGAAAACGCTCAAAATTAGGACACCGCGGGTATTTATGAGGCACCAAGTAAAACTCAACCTCATACATTTAGTGGAAATATGTACAACCTTAGGGAAGATCATGACCTTCAAGCCAAGTTTGCATCTTTAGCTAGAAAAGTCGAGGCACTAGAATTGAAAAAGAGTGCTAAATTAAAATCTGTTGAAAACATTGTGTGTCAAATCTATGAAACAAATGAATACTTAACCAACGATTGTGCAACCTTGCCTTCTTTTAAGGAATGTCTCCATGGACAAGCTCATGCTTTAAACAGTTTCTAAAGGGCCAACCACAACCCATACTCACAAATATACAACCCTAATTGGAGAAATCACCCAAATTTTAGTTGGAAGAGTGAGAAGAATAATGCACAAACTTCACAACCACCATTTCAAGCACACCATAATTTCTAAAATTCTCATGGATATGCATCTTCTTATGCTCTACCTCCTAAAAGAAATCTTGAGGAAACATTGCATGCATTCATTGAAAAACAAGAGATAATCAATACTCAACTTGCTTAAAACATGACAAATTTTAAAGATACTCTTGCAAAATTGACATCTGCTCTGAATTTCCAAGAGAAAAGTAAGTTTCCATCTCAATAACAACAAAATCCCAAGGGACAATATAATGCAAATGCAAGTAGTTCCGGAAGCCAAAACATGGATTAAGTCAAATCAGTCACTACTCTTCGTAGTGGTAAGGTTATTGAAAAACTCTCTCTTAAACCTTATAAGAAAGATGATGAGTCAATCTCTAAAGGTAAGGAAGGGGTTGAATCTAAAAATTTTAAAGAAAAGATTGATTCTCCACCGACACTTCCATTTCCTTATGCCATGACCAACAAAGAAAAGTCAATCACAACTCTGAAATTTTTGAAACTTTCAAATAGGTAAGAATCAATATACCTTTGCTAGAAGCTATTAAACAAGTTTCTTCCTATGTTAAATTTTTGGAAGATCTATGCACTATAAAGTGGAAACTAAATGTGAAAAAGAAAGCCTTTTTAGCCGAATAAGTAAGTGTTATTCTTCAGAACAATAATGCTTTGAAATATAAAGACCTTGGTTGTCCTACAATTTCTTGCTTTATTGGAGAGCATAAAATTGAAAGAGCCTTACTTGATCTTGTTGCTAGTGTGAATTTACTTCCATATTCAGTTTTTCAGAATCTCAATCTAGGTGAGTTAAAACCAACTTCTTTATCTCTTTTACTTGCTGATAGATCTATAAAAGTGCCTAGAGGAATAATTGAACATGTGTTAGTACAAGTTGATAAATTTATTTATCCTGTGGATTTTGTTGTCTTGGACACACAACCTATTGAAGCATGTAATTCATTTCCTATTATTTTAGGATATCTATTTCTTGTAACTCTAATGCATTGATTAATTGTAGGAATAGACTAATGAAGCTATCATTTGGAAACATGACATTGGAGACAAATATTTTCAACATTTGCAAGCAACCTAGAGATGATAATGATTTACAAGAAGTATATCATATTGATGAATTAGTTTATGATCAATTTGAATCTACTTTAAGTAAAAATGATTTTGATGAATTTAAAGATGTGCAAATGATTTATTCGAGGAAGAAATCACGAATGAAAAACGCACTAAAAATGTTGATGCGAACCTTTTGTTAGCAGTGACAACAAATTTGACATCTGACATTACACCAATCAATGATTAATTTCCTCACGAATACTTACTTTCTTTTAATCCAATGCCTTGGTATGATAAAAATATCAATTTTCTTGCTTTAGGAGATTTGCCAGCTGATTGAAGTACCTAAGACAAAGAAATTTTTTTAAATAAAATGAAGAATTTTTATTGTGATGACCTTAACTTTTTCAAATATTGTCCTGATCAAATATTTCAAAGATTCATTCTCGATAATGAGGTAAGTAGTGTCATTAAACTTTATCATTCTAAAGCATGTGGAAGTTATTTCTTGTCAAAAAAGACAGCTGTAAAAATCTTTCAAAATGGATTTTATTGGCCCACCATGCATTCTGCAAAACTTGTGAAAATTATCAAAAAGTTTTGTTTTATAATTCTCAACTCTATGCATTTCCTAAAGAGCTAAGATCAAGATGGAGCAATCCTTATGGGGCCTGTGATATTGAGAATTCAATGAATGACAATGTTTTTAAGGAAAATGGACATCGTTTGAAAGCCTACTTTGATAATTTTCCTAGTGAAAATGAATCAACTGGTTTGAATGATCTTGTAGATGAAGGTTGATTATTTTTTTTTCTTACATTGTTTTTGTGTTTTTTTTAGTGATTTTTGCTAGTTTCTCTTACCCTGGTCAAATGGCGGATAATGGTACTCCGTGACTTAAGTCGATTCTTTCAGTTTTCCACAATAATTGATATCTGTGTATATATTTGTGCAATTCTTTAAATCTCTCTTCCAATTCTCATTTGACAATGGACACTAATCTTGAAAAATTGAAAAAGTATTTTCCCATTCTCCCTCTAAATGCGATTACAAAAATTTACTGTGCTAGATGTGTAAGATTTAGATTGTTAATGAATCATGGAATTCCTGAAGATATTCACTGGTTGATTGAAATAAAGGTCCAATTATCAGGTGAGTCCTCTAACTCCTTCATTTCACATATGTTTGGAATAGGTAAAAGCACTTTTGTAAAGAAACATCGTGCAAAACAACTGAAAGTTTGTCATCGATGTGCTAGATGGACTTGAAATGCATAATGTTGTTCTTTAGAAATGATATCTATAAATCGTGAAGATAAAATACAATTCATTAAGGATGACCTGAGTAAGGAGTCTTTAGATAATCTTCTATTAACTCTTGAGACACATCCTAGTGGAGATGTGCATCGTGTAATTCATGATTTATGACCATTATTTCATAAAGAACATGATCGACTAAGTCTTGGAAATTTGACTTAAAAAGACCATGTTTGCCAGTTTTTAAGAAAACTGGATGGGAATCCTATCCCCGACCCATAGAGTGCGTTTAAGCCATTGTTAGACGTAAAACCAAGGGAAGATGTGAGCCACAATCACAAATACCTGTACATACACATGCTTTTTAAAAAGTAAATAAATAAATAAATAGAGAGAAAGAGTGTGTGACTCCAGCTGGCCTACATGTAGGTGGTATGATTATCTTTCTAATTTCTCATCTATCAAACCCTCTCTTCCTTCCAGTAACAAATACAGAAGTGTGCAGAAATAACAAGTTTCTCAGGTCATCATTTAAGAAATATTTGTGTTTTTGGTGGATCTAGTCTTGGGAAAGAAAAGGAGTTTTTAGAATCAACAAATCATCTTAGTCAGGTGCTAGTTGAGAGAAAGATTCATTTAGTGCACAGGGGAGGCAGTCTTGGGTTAATGAGAGATGTGTTAATAGCTGTATTTTTAGGAGGTCATCAAGTTTTGGGGGTCATCCTCGAAACTTTGGCACAAGGGGACATCATTGAAAAAACAATTGGAGAGGAACTTCACGTCTCCATAATGTTGGCTCAAATGAATGCAATGTTTAACCATGTTGATGCCTTCATTGCCTCACATCTTTAATCAGGTGGTCTAGGCACATTGGAAGAGATCTTTCATATTTCCTCTTGAGCCCAACTACACATTCACCATAAACCCATAGGTTTGTTAAATGTTAATGGTTATTCTATTAAGTTGTTTTCTTTTCTTGATCATGTTGTGGAACAGGAATTTCTAACATCTTTTGCACGACAAATCATAATCTCTACTGCTACTGCTGAATAATTGATTGACCAACTATAATCTTTCATTCCTGTAATTGATCTTTCCATAAGTCGCATAAATTGGTGAACTAAGGAAACTCGTAAAAAGCTTAGATTAGATTTGAGCCTTCATTTGTGAATCTTTATGTCTTTTGGTTTTATTATTGTGTTTTGTTGTTTCTTATATTTGTTTCAATGTGTTTCAGGTTTGTCAGTGTTCGTTATTTCAGGTGATATCTTCTATTCTCTATCTTTCCACATTTAAACATTAAGGACAATGTTTCGTTTTAGTTGGAGGGAGAGGGTAGTAGCTAAAAAAAAAACTAATTGTGTTTTCTCTTTCATAAAGCATGTGCAAAATTGTTGTTACTATGATGACAGAGTAAGAAGAACTTTTTATGACTCTTGAGATGTATCTTAGTAATTATTCGTAACAAGGTCTATCATAATACTTCTTGAAATATTTAGATTTACAAACTCTCGCATTGTTATCACTTAATTATGCTCATATACTTATTTAACGCATTCTTAAACCTTAATTAACACACAAACACTTTAAACATATGATTGTGGGTTATATATTGGATTATTACATTATATATGTTCTTTTGTTAATGGTAACAACTAAGGGAAATGGATTGTATATAATTAAAAAAACAAAAAAAAAACAAAAAAGAAAAAAGAAAAAATGATAATAAGAAAAATGTAGATAAGTTTGGTTTCGTAGCCTCTCTAACATAAGCAATTAAGCCCGAAAGGGTGTTTTAACACCTAATACCGTAATAAACTCAACTAACTTGAGAGCTATTGGCCCAACGCTTGTTACATGGGTCGAGGAGAAAAGCTTAAGGGAATCAAACATTGCACTATCTACATATCAGTATCTGCGACCCGAGTTACTAAGCTCGTAGGGGTGTCTTAACACCTAATGCCCTAAGACCAACTGGTTTGGGAGTCATTAGCTGAAAGCTCGTTACATGGGTTAAAGGTGCATGGTGTTTTAAATTATATGTATGTATATTAAAGAAAACAGAGGAAGACAAAAATAATAATCCCAACCCAAGGAAGTTAACCTTAAACATTAGAACACAAATTTTATTTTCTTCCAAGAAAAGCCCGATAATTATGTGTTGATATATTGAGCATAAAAGAAAGGTTTATGAATATGTTGTTAAGAGGTATTGAGCAGTTATATAAATTTAATAAGAGTTTGTTTATCTAGATAGATTAATGAAAATTAAATGATAACTACCTTGGTTTATGGAATTTCCAAAGTATTTTTCTATTTTAACGCTTTGATTATTAAGGACTAGTAATAAGCTAGTTGGAGGGTGTGATTCATACTTAAAAGTGTATTTTTATCAAGGTTTTATATCATGATTTTGCACTTGAAGTATCAATAACTCCTTAATTAAAGCATGTTTTATAATAATATATCTAATAATATAAGATACCTTTAATTTGTGGTAAATGTTCATTCTAAATACAGGCCTATCACATAAATGAAAGGATTGATTGATGAATTTAGGAACTAAAATTGAAAGGATAAAAAGATGGCCAAACTTAGAAAAGAGATGTCGGTGTAATCCAAACCAGAACACTGTTCGGTAAGACATAGGCCAACAACTTTCATATGAGCCCAAGATCTAAAAAGGCCATTTTCAAGTACAAATTGTGCAACAACAAAAAAGCTCAAATCTGTCCTCCAGCCCGAGCATTGTTCAGTATTTCGGCCATATCTGGAGTTCTAGAAGTCTAAATGAGCTGAATTTTTTACACAAGAAAGCTGAGACAATTTTGTACAACTTTCATGTTTCAAGTGGCTCTAATTTTGATGTTGTCAATGATGTTTTGGGCAAACAAGAGAAGATAAGGATTGTCACCAGGTCAAGAGTTGGTAACCCACTCATTAATTAACCATCAAATCAATAGTTTCCAATTTTGACCTATAAAAGGAGGCATTTGCCATGCATTTAAGCATCTTGATTTCCAGATCAAGATTATGCTCTTGCTTTCTGTCTTTATATTTTTTGTATTGCTTATGCTTTGCTGTCATTAATATCAAGTTTATGCCTTTTATTTCCTTTCCTTTCCTTTGTTAACTCTTATCTTATTTTGTTTATTTATTTTTCTTTCTTTCATTATATCTAGCTAAGTTTATTATGTCAATGTGAAAAGGTTACATTAATGGTTAAAGAATAAGTATAATGTAAATTTAATATGGACTTTAATGTTTGATACTAACATGTTTTATATTTGTTACCTTGTTCACTCTTTAATACTTTGCTTGTTAAATGACTAATCTTGATTTATATTGTGTGAACTTAATATGGACTTTAATGTTTGATACTAACATGTTTTATATTTGTTATCTTGTTCACTTTTTAATACTTTGCTTGTTAAATGACTAATCTTGATTTATGTTGTATAACACTTGGTACAAAAAATGCTTGGCACTTTCATAGCCCATACTGTATGGTATAGCCAACACCCAAGTTATGAAAGGAACTTGATTTGTTGTTAACATAAGTTATAATGATGAATGCTTGATGAAATTTACAAGTATTAGTTTTAATCGAATAAGATGACTAATGTAATCATGTTAACAATTTATAATCTGATTGGAACCTCCTTTATGTGTGGTTTCTAATTGAATAATAAGAATTTATACTATACTTGTTTGACATACCATTAGTGGAACCTCTAACCTTGACATTTGTTATTATCATTGTTTAATCTTTACATTGATATTCCATGTCAAAGTTCTTATCTTCTTTTTCTTCTTCTCCATCTCTTTCTTTATTACTACTACTACTACTACTATTTCTATTAGTATTGTTGTTGTTGTGATTACTATTGTTGTTCGACGGTCTTGCCGGGTTATGTATTACTTCGACACCCCTACACTTAGGAGAAGACATTAATCCTTTAGTTATGTCAACTACTACTGCTACTACTACTACTGCTGCTACTACTATCATTATCATTATTGTTGTTGTTGTTGTATTCTTGTTATCTATAATTTATACAATTAATCTCCCGATGGTTCGACCCTAGTCTTACTAGGTTATTTATTACTTGAACACTCCTACACTTGGGAGAAAACATTGATCTTTTAGTTGCGTCACTTAGCTTTCTAAAAAAAAATAAGATCATTTAGACTTCTAAAATTAGAAATATAGGTTGAACACTAAACAGTGTTTAGGCTGCAGGACAGATTTTGACTTTTCTATTATTGCTTTAATTTGAACTTAAAAACAACCATTTTGAATCTTGGACTAATGAAGTTTTAGGCCTATGTATTGGCTTTCCATCCATTTAAAGCAAACCTTAATCCAAGTTTTATATCTCTAGTTATGATCTAATAACTGGATGGTATCCTAGTTTGGATTGAACCAACATCTCTTTTCTAAGCTTAACCCTCTCTTTGTCTTCTCAATTATATTATTTAAACTCATCAATTAATTCATTGATTTATGTGATAAGCTTGTATTTAAGATGAACATTTACAACAAAGTGGATGAAGGAGTACACTTGATCAAATAAGTAGCTATTAGAATACGATTTGTGTAGTATGATAAAGAAGTTTGGATTGAAATATGAGAGATCTAGCTACATTTATAGTTATTGATGTTTTCTTTCAACCCTTCTATTTTGTTCAAGTGTTTTAACATAGGATAATTGATGAATGATGTCATGCTCTTGATAAAAAAGCAGGCATATTAAACTCTTGGCTATTATCTAATCTAAGAGTTTGAATAATGCCATGCTCTTGATGAATAACTATAGTTTTTTATTTAGATTTCATTAAAAATAACCAGGTAAATCTAGTGTAATCATCAATAATGATAAGAAAAAATCTTTAACCAAAGCAAGAAGGAATAGAAAAAGGTCCTTAAATATCAATGTGAACTAATTAAAAGGCTTGATTGGATTAATTAGTTGACAGAGGAAATGGCAACCATGTTTCCTTAGCTAATGGACAGATCTCAAAAATGGAATTGTGAGTAACCATTATAAAAGAATCATTAATTAAGAGATTAATTTTTGTAGTTGGAATATGGCCTAAACAAAAATGCCAAAGATTAAAGGAAACAATACATGATTTGACTAATGAACTACAAGGTAAGCCAATAGAACTAGGAAGCATTTTAATATTAGATTGAGCAAATAGTTTGTGATTATGGTGGAGGCTATATTGAACTTTAACGAGCACAATCATCCTCCACTTGCTTAGATCCTGCAATATACATTTTGATTGAAGAAAAAGTAATCCAATAGAATTATTATTAGCTAATCTTGAGATAGAAACAAGATTGACATTGGAGGATGGAACATAAAAAGCATTGTGTCAAACAATATCAAGGGAAAATTTGACTGTTCCAGTAAAAACAATAGGAATTGTTTGACTATTTGGTAAATGAACATTAGAAGGTGTTTTAGGTAAAATAATTGAATAAAAAAAAGGAGGACAACAAATTATATGATTTGTTGCTCCAATATCAAAAATTTTAAATTAATTGATTCTATGATAAAGAAACAGTATGATAAGAAAAGGAAGTACTTGATGTATATGCAACATTAACATTAGTAGAGGTTAGGTTTGAGTTAGAAATCCTATTTGCAAGAGTGATCAGATTTTGGATTTGCTCTTGAGAGAAAGTATTGTTTATAGTGGATAATTTTTGAAATTTTTTTATCAATAGTTGATGTAGAAACAAATCTTTTTCCTTTTGGGCCTTTCCATCTAGGAGGATATTGACACGATGAAAAGATTGATGTCTTCTCCCAAGTGCAGGAGTGTCGAAGTAATAAATAACCCGGCAAGACCGGGGTCGAACCACAGGGAGGTTATTGTACAAATTATAAATAACAATAATACAACAACAATAATATTAACAATAACAACAATAACAACAATAATAGTAATAATAATAATAATAATAATAATAATAATAGTACTAATAATACTAGTAGTAATAATACTAATAATAATAATAATAAAGAAGAAGAAGAAGATGAGAACTTTGAGATGAAATATTAAAGTAAGGATTAAAAAATGATAATAACAAATGTCAAGGTTAGAGGTTCCACTAATGGTATGTCAAACAAGTATAGTATAAACTCTTATTATTCAATTGGAAACCACACATAAAGGAGGTTCTAATCAGATTATAAATTGTTAATATGATTACATTAGTCATCTTATTCGATTAATGCTAATACTTGTAAATCTCGTCAAGCATTCATGATTATAACTTATGTTAACAACAAATCAAGTTCCTTTCATAGCTCAGGTGTCGGTTATACCATACAGTATGGGCTATGAAAGTGCCAAGCATTTGTTGTACCAATTGTTATACAACATAAATCAAGATTAATCATTTAACAAGCAAAGTATTAAAGAGTGAACAAGATAACAAATATAAAACATGTTAGTATTAAACATTAAAGTCCATATTAAGTTTATACCATACTTATTCTTACACCATTAGTGTAACCTTTTCACCTTGACATAATTAACTTAGCTAGACATAATGAAAGAAAGAAAAATAGATAAACAAAATAAGAACATAAAAGTTAACTAAAGAAAGGAAAGGAAATGAAAGGCATAAACTTGATATTAATGAAAACAAAGCATAAAGAATACAAAGAGAGAAAACAAGAGCATGATCTTGATCTGGACACCAAGATGCCTAAATGCATGGCAAATGCCTCCTTTTATAGGCCAAAATTGGGAACTATTGATTTGATGACTAATTGATGAGTAGATGGCCAACCCTTGACTTGGTGACAATCCTTATCTTCTCTTGTCTGCCCAAAACGTCATTGATGACGTCAAAATTAGAGCCACTTGAAAACATGAAAGTTCTAGGCAATTGTCTCAGCTTTCTTGTGTAAAAAATTCAGCTCATTTCGACTTCTAGAACTCCAGATATGGCCAAAATACTGAACAGTGCTCGGGCTGGAGGACAGATTCGGGCTTCTTTGTTGTTGCAATAATTTGGACTTGAAAATGGCCTTTTTAGATCTTGGGCTCCATATGAAAGTTGTAGGCCTATGTCTTACCTTTCCATCCATATAAAGTAGACCTAAATCTGAGATCTATAGCTCCAGATATGACCCAATTACCGAACAGTGTTCCGGTTTGGATTGCACCGACATCTCTTTTCTAAGTTTGATCATCTCTTTGCCTTTGCAATTGAAGTTCTTAAAGTCATCAATCAATCCTTTCATTTATGTGATAGGCCTGCATTTAAAATGGACATTTACCACAAATTAAAGGTATCTTATATTATTAGATAGATTATTATAAAACGTACTTTAGTTAAGGAGTTATTGATACTTTAAGTGCAAAATGATGATATAAAACCATGATAAAAATATACTTTTGAGTACTAATCATATATCCAATTAACTAAAAGCATTTATCAACAAGATGTCTTGAACAACCATAATAAGTGCAGATTGCATCAAACATGCCTTTCTGTTTAGTAAATCGATTGGCATATATTAAACTTGGTCAAGAGGATTGATTCACACATTGTTCAACAACCATTGCTTGTGAATCAATAGAAATGCCAATTGTATTTGTTAAAGACCTTTGACTCTCTTTTTGCAAAAGTAAAGAAAAAACTCTGCTTATAGATGGAAAGCAAAATTGAAATAATAGTGGATTGTTGACTGCAGAATAATGATTATGATGACCTATAGGAAACTTGATGACATAATTTAATTACATGAACAATGATCCAAGATTTCTATATTTGCAAATGGGAAAAGCCTTGAATTCACTAAAATACTCTGTGACAGATTTTGAGTTCTAATTAATAGAACTTAAAGATTTCTCCAAATAGAAAACCCTTGGTCCATCACCTTTAAGATATCTAATTCTTAGTTTTTGCCAAATATCAAAGGTTGTTGTAAAGTAAAGAAGACTACCATGAATATCCTTGGCAATTAAATTGATTAGCCAAGACATAACAAGATTATTAGATCTTAGCCAAGCAACATGAATGGAATGATTAGTGGTGATAGGCTAAACTACAGAACCATCAACAAAAGCAATTTTAATTTTTCACTATTAAAGCAATTCACATGGATCAACTCCATGCAATGTAATTCTCACTAGTAAAGATCTTAAAGACCAAAAGAGCACCAGGGTTGTAAGAAGGATGCAAGTAGCAGCAGCTAGATGAATCATCAGAAAGATTCTAAACAAAAGCATTAGATGAATCAGTATGTGTCGTAGAACTATTATCTTCAAGATGATCAAACATTGTGAAGCTTAGAAAGATCAAGAAAATGGTGAAAAAAATGATTTTGCTTTAATACCATGTAAAACTATAGAAAATAAAAATATGAATCTAAGAGAGGGAAAAATATGTTCTGATTAGCTATAGTCTTTAACTAACTTTTATTTGTTAGTAACAAACTCTAACTACTAACCACTTTTTAATTAGTTGACACGATCAAAAGATTGATGTCTTCTCTCAAGTGCAGGAGTGTCGAAGTAAAAAATAACTCAGCAAGACCGGGATCGAACCACATGGAAGTTAATTGTATAAAAACAACAATAACAACAACAACAATAATAGTAGTACTAGTAACAGTAATAATAATAGTAGTAGTAGTAGTAATAGTAGTAGTAGTAATAGAAGAAAAGGAAGTTAATAAGAACTTTGATATAGAAGATTAACGTAAGGATTAAACACTAATAACAACAAATGTCAAGGTTAGAGGATTCACTAATGGTATGTCAAACAAGTATACTATAAACTCTTATTACTCAATTAGAAACCATACACAAAGAAGACTTCAATCAGATTATAAATTGTTAACGTGATTACATTAGTCATTTTATTCGGTTATTGCAAATACTTGTAAATCTTGCCAAACATTCATGATTATAACTTATGTTAACAACAAATCAAGTTCCTTTTATAGCTTAGGTGTCGGTTATACCATACAGTATGGGCTATGAGAGTGTCAAGTATTTGTTGTACTAAGTGTTATACAACATAAACCTAGATTAGTCATTTAACAAGTAAAGTATTAAAGAGTGAACAAGATAACTAATACAAAACATGTTGGTATCAATCATTAAAGTCTATGTTAAGTTTACACTATACTTATTCTTACACCATTAGTGTAACCTTTTCACCTTGACATAATAAAATTAACTAAACATAATGAAAGAAAGAAAAATAAATAAACAAAAGAAGAACATAAATAAGATAAAAGTTAACTAAGTAAAGGAAAGAAATTAAAAGGCATGAACAAGATATTAATGAAAATGAAACTTAAGCATTAGAAAAATACAAAGAGAGAAAGCAAAAACATGATTTTGATATGAAGACCAAGATGCCAAAATGCATGGCAAATGCCTTTTTTTATAGGCTGAAATTAAAAACTATTGATTTGATGACTAATTGATGAGTGGGTGGCTAACTCTTGACTTTGTAACAATCTTTATCTTTTCTTATCTGCCCAAAACATCATTAATAGCATTAGAATTGTAACTACTTGAAATATGAAAGTTGTAGAAAATTGTCTCAGTTTTCCAAGAAAAAAAAGCAGGTTATTTGGACTGCTAGAACTCCAGATATGGGCCAAACACTAAGCAGTGCGCGGGCTGAAGGATAGATTCAGACTTTTTTGTTATTGCTTCAATTTAAACTTGAAAATGGTTTTATTAAATCTTGGGCTCCTATGAAAGTTGTAGGCCTATGTCTTACCTTTTCATCCATATAAATTAGACCTAAATCCAAATCTACAGCTCTAGATATGATCTAATTACCAAATAGTGTTACGGTTTGGACTACATCACGATCTCTTTTCTAAACTTGGCTATCTCTTTATCCTTTCAATTTCAGTTTTTAAATTCATCAATCAGTCCTATCATTTATGTAATATGCCTGTGTTTAAAATAAATATTTATCATAAATTAAAGGCATCTTATATTATTAGATATGTTATTATAAAACAAGTTTAGTTAAGGAGTTATTGATACTTCAAATGCAAAATGATGATATAAAACCTTAATAAAAATACATTTTAAGTACTAATCATTAGCTATATAGACTTTAACTCTAATTTATCAATCTTGTAAATATTCCAACAAAACAAGTCCTTTTTATAGGATAGAGCTTCCAATACTTAAATTTATACAAGTATAAAGGAAAATGAGTTTAAAGAGAATATGTCATGCGTTGCAGTGTTTCTATATGTGAAAGAAAAAAAGAGATTGGAGATGATGAATTGAGTAAAAAAAATGAAAAGTGCAAACCTGAATATGAGATTTACAACTCCAGATATGACCCAATTACCGAATAGTGTTTCGAATTGGATTGCACCGACATCTCTTTTCTAAGTTTGGTCATCTCTTTATCATTTCAATTTCAATTCTTAAATTCATCAATCAATCCTTTTATTTATGTGATAGACCTGCATTTAAAATAAATATTCACCATAAATTAAAGATATCTTATGTTATTAGATACGTTATTATAGAACATGTTTTAGTTAAGGAGTTATTAATATTTCAATTGCAAAATGATGATATAAAACCTTGATAAAAATACATCTTTAAGTACTAATCACACCTCCCAACTAGCTTATTACTTATGCTAGTAATCAAAGCGTTAAAATAGAAAAATACTTTGCAAATTTCACAAAGTAAGGTATTCATCATTCAATTTCCATTAATCTATCCAAATAAACAAACTCTCATTAAAATTATATATCTACTCAATACTTTTTAACAAGATATTGATAAACCTTTCTTTTATGCTCAATATATCAATACATAATTATGAGGCTTTTTTTGGAAGAAAACAAAATGTTTGTTCTAATGCTTAAGGTTAACTTCTTTTGGGTTAGGATTATTATTTTTTCTTTCTTTTTTCCTTTTTTTTAAAATATATATACATATAACTTAAAACATCATGCATCTTTAACCCAAGTAACGAGCTTTCAGCTAATGACTCCCAAACCAGCTGGTCTTAGGGTATTAAGTGTTGAGACACCCCTACGAGCTTAGTAACTCAGGTCGTAGATACTAATACATTGATAGTGCAACGTTTGATTTCGTCAAGCTTTTCTCTTTAACCCATGTAATAAGCGTTGGGCCAATAGCTCTCAAGTCAGTTGACTTTAGGGTATTAAATGTTAAAACACCTTTTTAGGCTTAATTGCTTAGGTTAGGGAGGCTACGAAACCAAACTTATCTATATTTTTATTATCATCATCTTTTTTGTTTTTGTTTTTTTATTTTTTTTAAAATTATATAATATCCTTTTCCCTTAATTGTTACCTTTAACAAACGAACATAAATACTGTAATAATCTAATATGCAACCCACAATCATATGTTAAAGTGTGTGTGTGTGTGTAAATTAAGGTTTAAGAATACATGTTAAATGAGTATATGAGCAGAATTAAATGGTAACAATGTGAGAGTTTGTAAACCTGAATATTTCAAGAAGTATTATGATATACTTTATTAAAAGTAGTTACTAAGATGCGTCTTAAGAGTCATAAAAAGATCTCCTTTACTCTACCATCATAGTAATAACAATTTTGCACATGCTTTATGAAATAAAAAATTTAACCACTACCCTCTCCCCCTAACCAAAATGAGATATTATCCTCAATATTCTAAGATAGAAAGATAAAGTATAAAAGATATCACCTAAAATAACAAACACTGACAAACTTGAAACACACTAAAACAAAAATAAGAAATAACAAAACACAATAATAAAATAAAATGACACAAAGATTCACAAATGAAGGCTCAAATCTAATCTAAGTTTTTTACTGCTTACCTTAGATAACCAATTTATACTACTTATGAAGGGATCAATTACAAGAATGAAAGATTATAATTAGTCAATCGATTGTTTAGCAATAGTAGCAGAGATTATGATTTGCTGTGCAGAAGATGTTAGAAATTCTTATTTCATAGCATGATCAAGAAAAGACAATAACTTATCATAATAACCATTAACATTTAACATACCTATGGGTTTATGGTGAATGTGTAGTTGGACCCAACAGGAAATATGAAAGATCTCTTCCAATGTATCTAGACCACCTGGTAAAGCAATGAAGGCATCAACATGGTTAAGCATTGCATTTATTCAACCAGACATTGTGAAGACCTGAAGTTCCTGTTCAATTATTTTTCCAATGATGTCCCCTTATGCTAAATTTTTATAATCGCATTCTGAGGCAAAACACTTTTTTAATTTTTAAAAATTAGTGTTCATTTTCAAATGATAATTGGAAGAGAGATTCAAAGAATTGCATAAATATATGCACAAATATCAGTTATTGTGGGAAACTGAAAGAACCGACTTAAGTCACGGAGTACCATTATCCGCCATTTGACCGAGGTAAGAGAAACTAGTAAAAATCACTAAAAAACACAAAAACAATGTGAGCAAAAAAAAAATCAACCTTTATCTACAAGATCATTCAAACCAATTGATTCATTTTCATTAGAAAAATTATCAAAGTAAACTTTCAAACGATGTCTATTTTCCTTAAAAACATTGTCATTCATTGAATTCTCAATATCGAAAGCCCCATAAGGATACACATCTTTCTTAATAAATGGACTGCCCCATCTTCATCTTAGCTCTCTAGAGAATAAATGAAGTTTAGAATTATAAAACAAAACATTTTTACTAGTATCAACTTTTTGATAATTTTCACAAGTTTTGCAGAATGCATGTGTGTCCTTGAACATGGTGGCCCAATAAAATTCATTTTGAAATATTTTTGCAACTGTCTTTTTTGATGAAAAATGATTAGTACTCAAAAGTGCATTTTTATCATGGTTTTATATCATCATTTTGCACTTAAAGTATCAATAACTCCTTAACTAAAGTATGTTTTATAATAATCTATCTAATAATATAAGATACCTTTAATTTATGGTAAATGTCCATTTTAAATGCAGGCCTATCACATAAATAAAAGGATTGATTATGTCCATTTTTATCATGGTTTTATATCATCATTTTGCACTTAAAGTATCAATAACTCCTTAACTAAAGTATGTTTTATAATAATCTATCTAATAATATAAGATACCTTTAATTTATGGTAAATGTCCATTTTAAATGCAGGCCTATCACATAAATAAAAGGATTGATTGATGACTTTAAGAACTTCAATTGCAAAGGCAAAGAGATGATCAAACTTAGAAAAGAGATGTCGGTGCAATCCAAACCGGAACACTGTTCGGTGGCCTACAACTTTCATATGGAGCCCAAGATCTGAAAAGGTCATTTTCAAGTTCAAATTATTGCAACAACAAAAAAGCCCGAATCTGTCCTCCAACCCGAGCACTGTTCAGTATTTTGGCCAAATTTGGAGTTCTAGAAGTCGAAATGAGCTGAATTTCTTACACAAGAAAGCTGCCTAGAACTTTCATGTTTTCAAGTGGCTCTAATTTTAACGTCATCAATGACTTTTTGGGCAGACAAGAGAAGATAAGGATTGTCACCAAGTCAAGGGTTGGCCATCTTCTCATCAATTAGTCATCAAATCAATAGTTCCCAATTTTGGCCTATAAAAGGAGGCATTTGCCATGCATTTAGGCATCTTGGTGTTCAGATCAAGATCATGCTCTTGTTTTCTCTCTTTGTATTCTTTATGCTTTGTTTTCATTAATATCAAGTTTATGCCTTTCATTTCCTTTCCATTCCTTAGTTAACTTTTATGTTCTTATTTTGTTTATCCATTTTTCTTTCTTCCATTATGTCTAGCTAAGTTAATTATGTCAAGGTGAAAAGGTTACACTAATGGTGTAAGAATAAGTATGGTATAAACTTAATATGGACTTTAATGTTTGATAGTAACATGTTTTATATTTGTTATCTTGTGCACTCTTTAATACTTTGCTTGTTAAATGATTAATCTTGATTTATGTTGTATAACACTTGGTACAACAAATGCTTGGCACTTTCATAGCCCATAATGTATGGTATAACCGACACCTGAGCTATGAAAGGAACTTGATTTGTTGTTAACATAAGTTATAATCATGAATGCTTGACGAAATTTACAAGTATTACCATTGATTGAATAAGATGACTAATGTAATCATGTTAACAATTTATAATCTGATTGGAACCTCCTTTATGTGTGGTTTCCAATTGAATAATAAGAGTTTATACTATATTTGTTTGACATACCATTAGTGAATCCTCTAACCTTGACATTGTTTGTTATTGTTGTTTAATCTTTACTTTAATTTTCCATTTTAAAGTGCTCATCAACTTTTCTTCTTTATTATTGTTATTATTATTATTATTATTACTATAAGTACTACTACTACTACTGCTACTACTATTATTATTATTATTATTATTATTATTATTATTATTGCGGTTATTACTATTATGGTTGTTATTGTTATTATTATTCTTGTTGTTATATTGTTGTTATTTATAATTTGTACAATAACCTCCCTGTGGTTCGACCCCGGTCTTACCGGGTTATTTATTACTTTGACACTCCTGCAGTTGGGAGAAGATATCAATCTTTTTGTCGTGTCAAAAAATAACTTCCATGTGCTTTTAGAATGACAAAGTTTGAATATTTGATCAAGACAATATTTGATCAACAACACTACTTACCTCATTGTCAGGAATGAATCTTTGAAATATTTGATCAAGACAATATTTGAATAAGTTAGGGTCATCCCAATAAAAGTTTTTCACTTCATTCAAAAACTTTTCTTTGTATTGAGTACTCCAATTAGCTAGCAAATCTCCTAAAGCAAGAAAATTGATATTTTTATCATACCAAGGCATTAAACTAAGAGAAAGTAAGGATTCATTAAGAAAGTAATATTATTAGTACTACTACTAGTAGTAGTAGTAGTAGTAGTAGTATTGTTGTTGTTGTTGTTATTATTATTGTTGTTGTATTTTTATTATCTGTAATTTATACAATTAACCTCCCTGTGGTTCAACCCTGGTCTTGCTAGGTTATTTATTACTTTGACACTCCTGCACTTGGAAGAAGACATTAATCTTTTCATAATGTTAAAGCACAATACAACAACAACAACAACAACAATAATAATAGTAATAATAATAATAATAATAATAATAGTTTTAGTAGTAGTAAAGAAGAAGAAAAACAAAAACAAGTTGATGAGAACTTTGAGATGAAAGATAAATGTAAGGATTAAACAATGATATAAACAAATATCAAGGTTAAAGGATCCACTAATGGTATTTCAAACAAGTGTAATATAAACGATTATTATTCAACTGAAAATCACACACATAGAAAGCTCCACTTGGATGATTTGTCATTAATAGCTCATTATAAATTGTTAACATGATTATATTAGTTGTTTTATTTAAATAACACCAAACTTTTAAATATTTTCAGGAATTCATGATGCTAACTTATATTAACAACAAATCAAGCTTCTTTCATAGCACAAGTGTAGGTTATACCATACGGTTGGGCTATGAGCATGTCAAGTATTTGTTGTACCAAGTGTTATACAACACAAATCTAGATTAACCATTTAACAAGCAAGGTATTAAGAATTAGTAAGATAAAAAGATAAGACATGTTAATATTAAACATTACGGTCCATGTTGAGTTTACACTATACTTATTCTTACACCATTAGTGTAACATTTTCACCTTTACATAATAAATTTAGCTAAACATAATGAAGAAGAGAAACATAAATAAACAACATGAAAACATAAATAAGATATAAGTTAACTAAGTAAAGGAAATGAAATGAAAAATATAAACAAGATATTAATGAAAGTAAAATTTAAAAATTACAAAAAATATAAAGAGAGAGAACAAGAACATGATCTTACTTTGAAAACTAATATTTAAATGCATGGGAAATGCCTCCTTTTATAGCCTAAAATTTGAAACTATTGATTTGATGACTAACTGTTGAGTGGATGGCCAACTCTTGACTTGGTGAAAATCTTTATTTTCTTGTCTGAATAAAACATCATTGCTAACATCAGAATTAGAACTAAATGCATCTATAAAAGTTCTAGAAAATTATCTTATCTTTTCATGAATAAAAATTGAGGTCATTTGGACTTTTAGAATTCGAGATATGGCTGAATACTGAATAGTGTCTAGGTTGTAGGACAAATTCGGACTTCTCCATTGTTGCTATAATTTGGACTTGAAAACGGCTTTTTTAAATCTTTGATTTCCATGAAAGGTATAAGCCTATTTCTTACCTTTCCATCTGATGCAACCATATTATTTGATAGTTTCACCTATATTTAACTAGTGTTTAGCCTATGTTATATATATAAAATGCCTTAATATTCTTTGTTTTATATTTTGAAGGCATTTTTGGATGAAAGATGCAAAAAGGAGTAAATTGGAGGTAATTGACAGATTTGACATTCAGTTGGTATTTTGTGCAGAGCGTGAGTTGTAGAGATTGAAATGAAGTGATTCTAGTGGCACTAAAAGGCTGACATCTATACCTTTCTAAAAATCTAAGTCAAGAAAAATAAAAATACAAAGAGCATGGAAGTCACATCCTTCAAAGTCAAATCTTGTATTCTGCCAATGTTGACCTTTGGTCATTCAAAATTCAATATCTGGAGCTTTAGAAGTCCAATTGATGCAACTCAATTTTGTTGGATTCCTGACTCAAAGGCCTAGAAACACTCCAACGTTCAGCCAAAAACAATGTCAGATGAAGGAGATATGATTTTTTAAAGATGACAACTAAATTCTGCCAATAAACAGGTTATGTAAAGAAATGAGTCCAAATTACATTTTGAAGCTTTTAAACTATCATCCAAGTTATAATTTCAGCAATTTAGCCCTTCTAGTAAATCAATCTAGAAGGTTAAGGAAGGTAGCCACTAACCTCAATCCACCAACCACAAACCAGTTGTAAGTTGGAATATTGGCATTATCAATGAAGGAGGCTACAATGGTGGGTTGTTGGTGGTAACTACTAATGTTAGAGTTTGGCAAGTTTGGCAGCCATCATTATTGATAAAGGAATAACATGAGTTGTCATTGAAGCCTATAAATAGACACCAAGAGAGCCAAGAGAAGAAGAGAGAGGCAGTAAAATCAAAGAAAGAAGGCAGTAGCTAGAAGTGAAAAAACACAAACTCTCCTCTTTACATACTATAAATAATGTTTTCTTTTATCTTTTGGAGTAGTTGTTCAATAGATATGCAAAGCTAAGCTCTTTTCTTGATTGCAAGAACGCAAAAACCTTCAGATTTCAAGAACTGTGAGATTTATTCTTCCATTTATTTTCAATTTGTATTATGAGTATGATTATTTTCCTATGCATATTTTCTATGATTGTTATTGATAATTGCCAGAGCGAACTCCAAGTTATTATTGTGAACAATCTATTGCTAAGTTTGGTATCAAAACCGGAGTTATGGTATATAAACTTGTGAAGCAACTAAGCTTGATAATTGTGGCGGAACTCCGTTATTAAACTTAGGAAAAACATTCGATCAAAGCAACACAAGCAGACAACTTGGTTGTTAAGATGAATAAATTTATCTAGATCTTAATGTTGCCATTAGATTAAATCATTAGAGCAAACACTGTAATTATTTTGTTGGTTACGGCTAGTTATACAGCGGATCCATTAATTAACCAAAGTTAGGAAAAGATAAAAATTTAAAATATAAACTGGAGTTTCGTTTCAAGGATCGGTACTGATTTTTGTAGGTGGATGTGTACTTATGACCAAGGTTTATTTTCTTGATAAATTTTAGTTTTAATTAATTGTGTTCACTAGTTTAATTTCTTCCATAGTTTAGATTATCACAAATCAAAACCCCTCAATTGCATAACATATAGCATAAAAAACTAAACTAAATCTTCCTCGTGAGATCGATCCCTTACTTGCTTTATATTATCTTATGTGTTTTAAGCTAGGGTAATTAATTTGTGCGACCGTGACATCGCAACAGTATCCATATAAAGAAGACCTAAATCTAAGATCTATAACTCTAGATATGACCTAATTACTAAATAGTATTTCAGTTTGGACTACACCACCATCTCTTTTCTATGTTTGACCCTTTCTTGTTTTTTCAATTTCAGTATTTAAATTCATCAATCAATCCTTTCATTTATGTGATAAGCTTGCATTTTATATGAACATTTACTATAAATAAAAGGTATCTTATATTATTAGATATGTTATGATAAAACATACTTTATTTAAGGAGCTATTGATACTTCAAGTGCAAAATGATGATATAAAACCTTGATAAAAATATACTTTTAAGTACTAATCAGTATTCATGATTATAACTTAAGTTAACAACAAATCAAGTTTCTTTTATAGCACAAGTGTTGGTTATACCATACGGTTTGTGCTATAAAAGTGCCAACTATTTGTTGTATCAAACGTTATACAACATAAATCTAAACTAACCATTTAACAAGTAAAGCATTAAAAGTGAACAAGATAACAAAAACAAAACATGTTAGTATCAAATACTAAAGTCCATATTGAGTTTACAATGTACTTATTCTTACACTATTAGTATAACCTTTTCACCTTGACATAATAAACCTAGCTAAACATAATAAAGAAGAGAAACATAAATAAACAACATAAGAACATAAGTATAGTAAAGGAAATGAAAAGCATAAACAAGAGATTAAAAAAAATATAACATGAAATGAAACTTACACATTACAAAAATATAAAGAAAGAAATAAAGAGCATCATGACATGACAAAAAGATTGATGTCTTCTCCCAAGCATAGGAGTGTCAAAGTAATAAATAATCTAGCAAGACTGGGGTCGAACCATAATGAGGTTAAGTGTATAAATTATAAATAACAACAACAAAAATAAAAACAGTAATAATAATTGTAATACTAATAGTAATAGTAATAAAATAACTAATAATAATAGTAATAGTAATAGAATAAGAAGAAGAAGAAGAAGAAATTGATAAGAACTTTGAGATGAAAGATCAATGTAAGGATTAAACAATGATAACAATAAATATCAAGGTTAAAGGATTCACTAATGGTATGTCAAATAAGTATAGTATAAACTTTTATTACTCAATTAGAAACCATGACACGATAAAAAGATTGATGTCTTCTCCCAAGTGCAGGAGTGTCGAAGTAATAAATAACTCGACAAGACTAGAGTCGAACCACAGGGAGGATATTGTACAAATTATAAATAATAACAATACAACAACAACAATAATAACAATAACAACAATAACAACAACAACAACAACAACAACAATAGTAGTAGTAGTAGTAGTAGTAATAAAGAAAGAGAAGAAGAAGATGATGATAATGATGATGATGATGAGATATTAAAGTAAGGATTAACAATGATAATAACAAATGTCAAGGTTAGAGGTTCCACTAATGGTATGTCAAACAAGTATAGTATAAACTCTTATTGTTCAATTAGAAACCACACATAAAGGAGGTTCCAATCAGATTATAGATTGTTAACATGATTCCATTAGTCATCTTATTCAATTAATGCTAATTCTTATAAATATCTTGTTAGGCATTCATGATTATAACTTATGTTAACAACAAATCAAGTTCCTTTCATAGCTCAGGTGTCGGTTATACCATACAGTATTGGCTATGAAAGTGCCAAGCATTTATTGTACCAATTGTTATACAACATAAATCAAGATTAGTCATTTAACAAGCAAAGTATTAAAGAGTGAACAAGATAACAAATATAAAACATGTTAGTATTAAACATTAAAGTCTATATTAAGTTTATACCATACTTATTCTTACACCATTAGTGTAACATTTTCACCTTGACATAATTAACTTAGCTAGACATAATGAAAGAAAGAAAAATAGATAAACAAAATAAGAACATAAATAAGATAAGAGTTAACAAAGCATAAACACTACAAAGAATACAAAGAGAGAAAACAAGAACATGATCTTGATCTGGACACCAAGATACCTAAATGCATGGCAAATGCCTCCTTTTATAGGCCAAAATTGGAAACTATTGATTTGATGACTAATTGATGAGTAGGTGGTCAACCCTTGACTTGGTGACAATCCTTATCTTCTCTTGTCTGCCCAAAATGTTATTGATGATGTCAAAATTAGAGCCACTTGAAAACATGAAAGTTCTAGGAAATTGTCTCAGATTTTGTGTGTAAAAAATTCAGCTCATTTTGACTTCTGGAACTCCAGATATGACCAAAATACTAAACAGTGGTCGGGCTGGAGGATAGATTCGGGCTTTTTTGTTGTTACAACAATTTGGACTTGCAAATGGCCTTTTCAGATCTTGGGCTCCATATGAAAGTTGTAGGCCTATGTCTTACCTTTCCATCCATATAAAGTAGACCTAAATCTGAGAACTATAGCTTCAGATATGACCCAATTACCGAACAGTGTTCTGGTTTGGATTGCACCGACATCTCTTTTCTAAATTTGATCATCTCTTTGCCTTTGCAATTGAAGTTCTTAAAGTCATCAATCAATCCTTTCATTTATGTGATAGGCCTGCATTTAAAATGGATATTAACCACAAATTAAGGATATCTTATATTATTTGATAGATTATTATAAAATGTACTTTAGTTAAGGAGTTATTAATACTTCAAGTGCAAAATGATGATATAAAACCATGATAAAAATGCACTTTTGAGTACTAATCAAACCACATACAGAGAAGATTCTAATCAGATTATAAATTGTTAACATGATTACATTAGTCATCTTATGCGAATAATGCTAATACTTATAAATGTTGTCAGGTATTCATGATTATAACTGATGTTAACAACAAATCAACCTTTTTTCATAGCTTAGGTGTTGGTTATACCATGCAATATGAGCTATGAAAGTGTCAAGCATTTGTTGTACCAAGTGCTATATAATATAAATCTAGATTAGTCATTTAACAAGCAAAGTATTAAAGAGTGAACAAGATAACAAATACAAAACATGTTAGTATCAAACATTAAAGTCCATGTTAAGTTTATACTATACTTATTTTTACACTATTAGCGTAACATTTTCACATTGACATAATAAACTTAACTAAACATAATGAAAGAAAGAAATATAAATAAATCAGATAAGGACATATATAAGATATAAGTTATCTAAGTAAAGGAAAGAAAATGAAAGACGTAAACAAGATATTAATGAAAATAAAACTTAAGCATTGCAAAAATACAAAAAAAAGAAAGTAAAATCATGATTTTGATCTAGAGATCAAAATGCCTAAATGCATGGAAAATGCCTCCTTTTATAGGCCAAAATTAGGAACTATTGATTTGATGACTAATTGATGAGTGGGTGGCCAACTCTTGACTTAGTGACAATCTTTATCTTTTTTTTTTCTGCCCAAAACATTATTGATAATGTTAGAATTAGAACCACTTAAAAATATAAAATTTATAGGTAATTATCTTAGCTTTCCAGGAAAAAAAATAGAGGTCATTTGAACTTTTAGAACTCTAGATATGGGCCAAACACTAAAAAAATTTAGGTTGCAGAACAAATTTGAACTTTTTTGTTGTTTCTACAATTTGGACTTGAAAATGGTTTTTTTAAAACCAGACCTCCAATCAAAGTTGATGGTCTATATCTTAACTTTTCATCTATATAAAGTAGACCTACATCCAAAATCTACAGCTCCAAATATAACCCAATTACTAAACAGTGTTCTGGTTTGGACTACACCAACATCTTTTTTCTAAGTTTGACCATCACTTTGTCCTTTTAATTTCAGTTCCTAAACTCATCAATCAATTCTTTCATTTATGTGATAGGCCTGTATTTAAAATGAATATTTTTCACAAATTAAAGGTATCCTATATTATTAGATATCTTATTATAAAACATGTTTTAGTTAAGGAGTTATTAATACTTCAAGTGCAAAATGATGATATAAAATCTTGATGAAAATGCACTTTGACGTACTAAATAATGATGTTGAATCTATTGATTCATCATCTTTCTTATAAGGTTCAAGAGTGGGTTTTTTAATAACCTTACCACTATGAAAAGTGATGACTGATTTGACTTGATCCACGTGTTGACTTCGAAAACTACTTGCATTTACATTACATTGCCTCTTGGGATTTTGCTATGGTTGAAATGGAAACTTATCTTTTTCTTGAAAACTGAGAGCAGATGTGAATTTTGCAAGAGTATTTTTAAAATCTTTTATGCTTTGAGCAAGTTGAGTGTTGATTGTCTCTTACTTTTCAATGAATCCATACAAAGTTTCCTCAAAATTTCTTCTAGGAGGTTGAGCATAAGGAGGTGCATATTTGTGACAATTTTGAAAATTGTGATGTGCTTGAAATGATGGTTGTGAAGTTTGTGCATTTTGAAAACGTTTTGGTGATTTCTCCAACCAGGGTTGTATATTTGCAAATATAGGTTTTGATTGGGCTTTTGAAAACTATTTAAAGCATTGGCTTGTTTATGGAGAAATTCTTTAAAAGAAGGCAAAGTTGGACAGTCATTGGTTAAATGTTCATTGGTTTCAAAGATTTGACACATAATGTCTTGAACATATTTTAATTGACCACTCTTTTTTCAATTCTAGTATCTCAACTTTTCTTGTTAAAGATGCAAACTTGGCTTAGAGGTTACAATCATCCCTAAGGTTATACATACCTCTACTAGATGTATAAGGTTGAGTTTTACTCAGTTCCTCAAAAGTACTTGCGATGTCCTAATTTTGAGCATTTTCTACTAACAAGCCTAAGTATTCCATTGCTTCATCAAGGTCCTTATCTTTAAATGTTCTGTTGCACATCAATTCAATCATTTATCTATCTCTAAGTGTCAACTCTTCATAAAAATATGAAACCAATCTCCATGTTCCAAAACCATGATGAGGGCATGAATTAAGCAAGTCTCGATACTTATCCCAACATTGGTAAAAATTTTCTCTTGGTTTTTAAGTGAAAGTGGTGATTTGTCTTTTGAAAGAGTTTGTTCTATAAGAAGAGAAAAACTTCTTTAAAAATTATTGTTGCATTTCATCTTAAGCAAGAATGGATCCAGGTCTTAATTTTTGTAGCCATGTTTTAACCTTTTCTTTTAATGAAAAAGGAAAAAGCTTTAATCTGATGGTATTCATGCTACAATTTAAGTTATTATACATGTTGTAGACCTCCTCAAATTCCTCTAAATGTAAGTATGCATTTTCTAAATCTAAGCCATGAAAAGAAGGTAAAAGTTAAATAATGCTTGACTTAAAATTAAAATGAGATGCATGAGGGGGGAAACCTAGCATTATGGTATACTTGTTCTTATGAGACTCATGTAGTCTCTAAGTGTTCTGACCTAGTTATTCTCATTATTATCATTATGAAGTGACTGGTTATCTTCTTCGATCATATTTTCTGAAAATGATGAAGATACCCTACAAAGTCTACTAGTTAATGTACATGACCACACTCTCATGCACGTGTAGGAATGGAATAAAAAGAAGAAGAAACAAAAGAAAAGAATCAAAGTTATAATCCAGAAAAGTGAAAGGAGAAAATAAAATAAATACTATAATTTTTACAAGAACTTACTTCACCGAAAACAGTGCCAAAAACTTGATACGACCAAAAGATTGACGTTTTCTCCCAAGTACAGGATTGTTGAAGTAATAAATAACCCGGAAAGACTAGAGTCAAACCATAAGGAGGTTAATTGTAAAAATTATAATCCTTATCTTCTCTTGTCTGCCCAAAACATCATTGATAATGTCAGAATTGGAACCACTTAAAAACATTAAGGTTGTAGAAAATTATCTCATCTTTAAAAAAAAAATGGAGGTTATTTAGACTTCTAGAACTCTACATATGAGCGAAATAGTGTTTGAACTGCAGAACAGATTCAGACTTCTTTGTTGTTGCTATAATTTGGACTTGAAATGACCTTTTTAAATCTTGGGCTCCCAAAAACTTGTAGGCCTATGTCTTACCTTTTCATCCATGTAAAGTATACCTAAATTTGAGATTTACAGCTTCTAATTTAACCTAATTACCGAACAGTATTCCAGTTTGGACTGCACCGGCATCTCTTTGTCATTTCAATTTCAGTTCTTAAACTCATCAATCAATTCTTTCATTTATGTGATAAACATGTATTTAAAATGAAATTTACCATAAATTAAAGTCATCTTATATTATTAGATATGTCATTATAAAACATGTTTTAGTTAAGGAGTTATTAATACTTCAAGGGCAAAATGATGATATAAAATTTTGATAAAAATACACTTTTAAGTACTAATCAGAGCATGATCTTGATTTGAAAATCAAGATGCCTAAATGCATGGCAAATGCCTCCTTTTATAGTCTAAAATTGAGAGTTGTTAATTTGATGACTAATTATTGAGTGGGTGGCCAACTCTTAATTTTGTGATAATCCTTATCTTCTTCTCCGAACAAAACTTAATTAATAACATTAGAATTTGAACCAACCTTACCATAAAAGTTCTAGGAAATTGTCTAAGCTTTCTAGAAAAAAATTAAGGTCATTTGGACTTTTAAAACTTGAGATATGGGCTGAACACTGAACAGTGTATGAACTGTATGATAAATTTGGACTATTTGTTGTTGCTAAGATTTGTACATCCAAATAGTAGAATTGAGGCTTTCCTTCCACATAAAAGTTTTAGGCCTATGTCTTAGCTTTCCATCCATATAAAGCCAACCCAAATATGAGATCTGCAGCTTTAGATATGATCCAATCACCAAACAGTGTTCTAGTTTGGACTGCATCGGGATCTCTTTTCTAAATTTGGCCTTCTATTTTTCCTTTCAATTTCAATACTTCAACTCATCAATCAATCTTGTTATTTATGTGATAGGCCCATATTTAGGATGAATATTTACCATAAATTAAAGGTATCTTATGGTATCAGACTTGTTATTATAAAACATGCTTTAGTTAAGGAGTTATTGATACTTCAAGTGCAAAATGATGATATAAAGTCTTAATAAAAATGTAGTTTTAAGTACTAATTACCCCTCCAACCAGCTTACTAGTCCCTAGTAATCAAAGCGTTAAAATAAAAAAAAATTAATTTGCAAGTTCCACAAATCAAGGTATTCATCATTCAACTTTTAATAATCTATATAGATAAACAAACTCTTATTAAATTTATATATATACTCAATACCTCTTAAACAAGATATCAACAAACCTTTCTTTTATACTGAATATATCAATATATAGTTATGAGACTTTAATTAAAAGAAAACAAAATTGTTGTTCTAATATTTTAGGTTAACTTTCTTGGTTTGGGATTATTATCTTTTTTCTTTTTTTATTAATATAAATCTAACTTAAAAACACAATGCATTTTTAACCCATGTAACAAGCTTTTGGCTAATGACTCCCAGACCAGTTGATCTTAGGGCATTAGGTGTTGAAACATCCCTATGAGCTTAGTAACTCAAGTAGCAGATACTAATACGTCGATAGTGTAATATTTGATTCCCTTAAGCTTTTCTCCCTAACTCATATAACAAACGTTAGGTTAATAGCTCTCAAGTCAGTTGACCTTAGGCTATTAGGTGTTAAGACACCCCTTCACACTTAATTGGTTAGGTTAGGGAGGCTACGAAACCAAACTTAACAATGTTTTTATTGTCATTATTATTTTGTTTTTTTGTTTTTACAATTTATTTACTATCCCTTTCCCTTAGTTATTACCTTTAACAAAAGAACATAAATAATGTAATAATTCAATGTGCAACCCACAATTATATGTTAAAGTGTGTGTGTGTGAAAATAAACGTTTAAGAATACTTATTAAATGAGTATATGAGCAAAATTAAATGATAACAATACGAGAGTTTGTATACCTAAATATTTTAAGAAGTATTATGATAGATCTTGTTATGAATATTGCAAATAACCATTAAAAAATATTTACCAAGATATGTCTTAAGGGTTAATAAAATTCCTCCTTACTTTGCTATCTTAGTAAGAACAATTTTGAAAATGGTTTATGAAATAAAAAAACACAATTAGTTTTTTTTTTTAAATATCAATGACTACCCTTTCCTCCCAACCAAAACAAGATATTGTCCTTAATGTTCTAAGGTAGAAAGATAGAGTATAGAAGACATCACCTGAAACATCGAACACTAACGAACCTAAAACACACTTAAATAAATATAAGAAAAACAAAAAAAAGTAATATATTACTAAGAAAACCAAAAGACACAATGATTCACAAACGAAAGCTCAAATTCAATCTAAGCTTTTTACGGCTTTTCTTAGTTGACCAATTTATACGACTCATGGAGAGATTAATTACAAGAGTGAAAGATTATAGTTGGTCAATCAATTGTTCAATAGTAGTAGCAAAGATTATGATTTGTCATATTGACGATGTTAGAAATTTCTATTCCACAACATAATCAAGAAAAAACAACAATTTATCATAAAAACTATTAACATTTAATAGGCCTATGGATTTATGGTGAATGCGTAGTTGGGCCCAAGAAAAAATATGAAAGATCTATTCCAATATGCCCAAACCACCTAGTAAGGCAATAAAGGTATCAACATGTTTAAACATTACATTCATTCGATCATACATTATGGAGACTTGTAGTTCCTCTCCAATTATTTTTCCAATGATGTCCCCTTGTGCTAAAGCTTTAGGGACAACCCTTAAAACTTGACTTCCTCCTAAAAATACAGATATTGACACTCCTCTTATTCACCCGAGGCTACTTTCCCCATACACAATGAATTTTTCTCTCAGCTAGTACCTGACCAAAATGATATGTTGATTCTAAAAACTTTATTTCCTTTCTAGTATTGGATCCATCAAAAATACAAATGTTTCTTATATGATTACTTGTGTCATTTTTATACACTTCTATATTTGTTGAATGTATGGGTTGAGTAGAAATGAAGGGAAGGAAGAGAAGATTTTATACATAAGAACTTGAAAATGCAATCATGGCACTCTTATGTAGCCCAGTTGGGGTCTCACTGATTAGTACTTAAAAGTGCATTTTTATCAAGCTTTTATATTATCATTTTGTACTTGAAGTATCAATAACTCCTTAACTAAAGTATGTTTTATCATAACATATCTAATAATATAAGATACCTTTAATTTATATTAAATGTTCATCTAAAATGTAGGCCTATCACATAAATAAAATGATTCATTGATGAGTTTAAATATTGAAATTGAAAAAACAAAGAGAGGGCTAAACATAGAAAAGAGATGATGGTACAGTCCAACATGGAACACTGTTTGGTAATTAGGTCATATCTGGAGCTGTAGATCTTGGATTTAGGTCTGCTTTACATGGATAGAAAGGTAAGAAATAGGCCTATACCTTTCATGGGAATCCAAGATTTAAAAAGGCTGTTTTCAAGTCCAAATTATAGCAACAACAGAGAAGTTTGAATCTATCCTGCAACCTAAATACTATTTAGTGTTTAGCCATATCTCGAGTTCTAAAGGTCCAAATGACCTCAATTTTTTTTTCATGAAAAGATAAGACAATTTCCTAGAACTTTTATAAACACAATTTGTTCTAATTCTGATGTTAGCAATGATGTTTCATTCAGACAAAAAGATAAGGATTTTCACCAAGTTAAAAGTTGATCATCCACTCAACAATTGATCATCAAATTAATAGTTTCAAATTTTAGGCTATAAAATAAGGCATTTTCCATGCATTTAGATCTTAGTTTTCAAATCAAGATCATGTTCTTGTTCTCTATCTTTATATTTTTTGTAATTCTTAAGTTTTACTTTCATTAATATCTTCTTTATGCTTTTCATTTCCTTTCCTTTATTTAGTTAACTTGTATCTTATTTATATTTTTATATTATTTATTTATGTTTTTCTTCATTATGTTTAGCTAAATTTATTATGTAAAGGTGAAAAGGTTACACTAATGGTGTAAGAATAAGTATAATGTACACTCAACATGAACCTTAATGTTTAATATTAACATGTCTTATCTTTTTATCTTACTAATTCTTAATACCTTGCTAGTTAAATTGTTAATCAAGATTTAGTTCTACTTTATGTGGATGAAAAATTGTAGCCCAAAATTGTAGCATATGGAGCCCAAAATTTAAAAAGGCCACTTTTAAGTCTAAATTGTAGCATCAATAAAAAAGTCTGAATCTGTCCTATAACCTGCACCCTATTCAGTATTTGACTCATATTTAGAGTTTTAGAAGTCCAAATGATCTTAATTTGTTTTTCTAGAAAGCTGAGACAATTTTCTACAACTTTCATGTTTTTAAGTGATTCCAATTCTGATATTATCAATGACATTTTGGGTAGACAAGAGAAGATAAGGATTGTCACTAAGTCAAGGGTTGGCCACCCACTCATCAAATCAATAGTTTCTAATTTTGGCATATAAAAAGAGGTAGTTGCCAAGTATTTAGGCATCTTGGTTTGTAGATCAAGATCATGTTCTTGCTTTCTCTCTTTGTATTTTTTGTATTTCTTATTTTTTTCTTTCATTAATATCAAGTTTATTCCTTTCATTTTATTTCCTTTACTTACTTAAGTTTTATCTTATTTATGTTCTTATTTTGTTTATTTATTTTTCTTTCTTTCATTATGTTTAGCTAAGTTTATTATGTCAAGGTGAAAAGGTTACGCTAATGGTGTAAGAATAAGTATAGTGTAAACTCAATATGGACTTTAATGTTTGATACTAACATGTTTTGTATTTGTTATCTTGTTTACTCTTTAATACTTTAGTTGTTAAATGACTAATCTAGATTTATATTGGATAACACTTGATACAATGAATGCTTGGTACTTTCATAGCTCATACTGTATGATATAACTGACACCTGAGCTATAAAAGGAACTTGATTTGTTGTTAACATAAGTTATAATCATGAATGCCTAACAAGATTTACAAGTATTAGCATTAATTGAATAAGATGACTAATGTAATTATGTTAATAATTTATAATTTAATTGGAACCTCATTTGTGTATGGTTTCCAAATGAGTAAGAAGAGTTTATACTATACTTGTTTGACATACCATTAGTGGATCCTCTAACCTTGACATTTATTGTTATCATTGTTTAATACTTACGCTAATCTTCCATCTCAAAGTTCTCATCAACTTCTTTTTTTTCTATTACTACTACTACTACTACTATTGTTATTATTATTGTTACTATTGTTGTTGTTATTGTTGTATTATTGTTATCTATAATTTAAACAATTAACCTCCCTGTGGTTTGCCCCCGGTCTTGCTAGGTTATTTATTACTTCGACACTCCTGCACTTGGCAGAATACCTCAATCTTTTGGTCGTGTCACTCACTCTTTCTTTTTATTTATTTATATTATATTTTTCTGAATATATATATATATATATACATACAGGTAGTTGTGATTGTAGCTTATATCTTTCCTTGGTTTTACTTCCAAGAATGGCTTAAACACCTTTTATGGGTCAGTGATAGGCTTCCTATTCAGTTTTCTTAAAAACTGGCAAATAAGGGTTTTTTTTTAGTTAGATTCCCAAGACTGTGTCAAGCATGTTCTTTATAAAAATGGGGTCATAAGTCATAAATTGCACGATGCATATCTTTACTATGATAAGACTTTAGATTCAATACAAGATTATCTAAAGACTCTATGTTTTGAAATAAGTTCTACTTTTTGATAATTTTCACAGGTTTTTCAGAATGCATATGAGTCCATGAACATGGTGGGCCAATAAAATCTATTTTGTAATATTTTTACAGTCCTTTTTTTATGAGAAATGATCTCCAAATGCCTTAGAGTGACAAACTTTAATGACACTACTTATCTTATTGTCGGGAATGCATCTTTGAAATATTTGATCAGGATAATATTTGAATAACTAAGGGCTGTTCCAATAAAAGTTTTGCACATCGATCAAAAACTTTCTTTTGTCTTGGTTATCTAAATGAATTGGCAAAAATCTTGAAGTAAGAAAATTGATATTTTTAGCAAACTAAGGCATTGAACTAAAAGAAAGTAAAGATCCATCAAGAAAGTAATAATCAATTGGTGTGATGTTGGATGTCGAATCTATTGTTAATTTTGACAAATGATCTGTGACAACATTTTTTGTGCCTTTTCATCCTCGATTTTTCCTGTTTGAAAGTTTTAAAGATTTCAAAATTATGATTGACTTCCCTCTATTTGGTCATAGCATGAAGAAATAGAAGTACTGATGGGGAATTAATATTTTCTTTGCAATATGCAGGTTTAGCCCTTCCTTACCTTTAGAGATTGACTTCTCATCTTTCTCATAGGGTTCAAGAATTGGTTTTTCAATAACCTTACCACTATGGAGAGTAATGATTGATTTGACTTGATCCATGTGTTGGTTTTTAGAACTACTTACATTTGCTTTTCAATGAATTTTGTTGTGGTTGCACCCTAGGATTTTGTTATGGTTGAGATGGAAACTTACCTTTCCCTTGAAAACTAAGAGAAGATTTCAATTTGGTTTTAACCTAAATAGCCATCTAGGAAAAAAAATTCATGACCTGCAACTTTTTCTAAGAATTGATCTTTTCTCGTCATTGAATTAAGTTTCCTATAGTCAATACACATGTACCAACCAATAACAGTTCTAATCGAAATTAACTCATTATTCTCATTTCTTATCATAGCGACTCTAGATTTCTTGGGTACAACTTGGGTAGGACCTACCCATTTGCTATCAGAAATAGGATAAATGATTTCATTATCTAGAAGTGTAATGACTTTATTTTTCACTACTTCTTTCATATTAGAATTGAGCCTTCGTTGCATTTCCCTAGAAGGTTTAGCATTTTCCTCCAAATAAATTCTATGTGTACAAATCAAAGGACTAATTCCTTTTATGTTAGCTATGGTCCATCCTAATGCATTTTTGTGCATTTTCAGAATTTGTAATAACTTACCTTCTTGATGTGCATTAAGTTTGGAAGAGATTATTATCGGAAAAGTTTTATTTTCTCCTAAAAATGACTATTTAAGATTAAATGGCAATGACTTCAAATCAGGTTTAGGTGGTTGAACACTTGAAGGTATGGACTTAATTGATTGTGGTGGCAATTTCTTAATTTATGGTCTCTAATTACTTGCCTTTGATTCTTCCTAAAAATAAATCATTTGCAAATCATCAAATTCATCAATCTCAATTTCACTAGAAGTGGTTTGAAATTGATCATGAATTAATTTTTCAGTAAAGTCCACTTTTTATAAATCATTATCATATACAGGTTGCTTTTAAATGTTGAAAATATTCATCTCCAATGTCATGTTTTCAAATGATAGCTTCATAAGTTCATTCCTACAATTAATCAATGCATCAAAAGTTGCAAGAAACAGATGTCCTAAAATAATAGGAAATGAATTATATACTTCAACAGATTATGTGTCTAAGATAATAAAATCCACAAGATAAATGAATTTATCGACTTGTACTAAAACATCTTCAATTATTCCACTAGCCACTTTTATACATCTATCGGTAAGCAAAAGAGTTACAAAAGTTGGTTTTAACTCACCTAAATTAAGACTCTGAAAAACTGAATATGAAAGTAAATTCACATTGGCTCCAAGATCAAGTAAGGCTCTTTTAATTTTATGTTCTCCAATAAAGCAAGAAATTGTAGGACAACCAGGGTCTTTATATTTCAAAGCATTATTGTTCTAAATTCACACGGCTAAAAAGGCTTTTTTTTCACATTCCGTTTTCTCTTCACAATGCACAGATCTTGCAAAAATTTAGAATAGGAAGGAACCTGTTTAACATTCAGCAAAGGTATATTGATTCTTACCTGTTTGAAAGTTTCAAAGATTTTCAGTGTTGTGATTGACTTTCCTTTGTTTGGTCATCGCCTGAAGAAATGGAAGTGCTGGCGGAGAATCAGTCTTTTCTTTGCAATTTTCAGGTTCAACCTTTTCCTTACCCTTAGAGATTGACTCATCATCTTCCTCATAAGGTGTGGATTTTTCAATAACCTTACCACTATAAAGAGTAGTGACTAATTTGACTTGATCCATATGTTGGCTTCTGAAACTACTTGCATTTGCATTATATTACCCCTTGGGATTTTGTTGTGGTTGAGATGGAAACTTACCTTTCTCTTGGAAATTGAGAGCAAATGTCAATTTTGCAAGAGTATCTTTACAATATGTCTTGTTTTGAGCAAGTTAAGTATTGATTGTCTCTTGCTTTTCAATCAATGCATGCAATATTTCCTCAAGATTTCTTCTAGGAGGTGGAGCATAAAGAGGTGCATATCTATGAGAATTTTGAAAATTATGGTGTGCTTGAAGCGGTGGTTATGAAGTTTTTACATTGTTATTATCACTCTTTCATCTAAAATTTAGGTGATTTCTCCAACTAGGGTTGTACGTTTGCGAGTATGGGTTATGGTTGGCCCTTTGAAAACTGTTTAAAGCATAGACTTGTTCATGAAGACATTCCTTAAAAGAAGGCAAGGTTAGACAATTACTAGTTGAGTGTTCATTTGTTTCACATATTTGACACACAATGTTTTCAATAGATTTTAATTGGCCACTCTTTTTCAATTCTAGTGCCTCAACTTTTCTAGCTAAAAATGCAAACTTGGCTTGGAGGTCATGATCTTCCCTAAGGTTATACATACCTTCGCTAGATGTATAAGGTTGAGTTTTACTTGGTGCCTTATAAGTACCCGCGGTGTCCTAATTTTGAGCATTTTCAGCTAACAAGTCTAAGTACTCTATTACTTTATTAGGGTCTTTATCTTTAAAAGGTCCATTGCACATCAATTCAACTATTTGTTTATCTCTAAGTGTTAAACCTTTATAAAAAGGTGAAATCAATCTCCATATTTCAAAACCATGATAAAAGCAAGTATTAAACAAGTCTCAATACCTATCCCAATATTGGTAAAATATTTCTCCTAATTTTTGAGTGAAAGTGGTGATTTATCTTTTGAAAGAGTTTGTTTTGTGAGATGGAAAAAACTTATTTAAAAATTGTTGTTATATTTCATCCAAAGCACAAATGGCTCCTAGTCTCAAATTTTATAACCATGTTTTAGCTTTATCTTTTAATGAAAAAGGAAAAAGCTTTAATCTGATGGTGTTCATGCTACAATTTGAGTCATTATATGTGTTGCAAATCTCCTCAAATTCCCTTAAATGAAAATATGAATTTTCCAATTCTAAGCCATGTAAAGAAGGTAAAAGTTGAATAATGTCTGGCTTAAAATTAAAATGAGATGCATCAGGAGGAAAAACTATGCATGATGGTGCACTTGTTCTTATGGGATTCATATGGTCTCTATATGTTCTAGCATGGTTATTTTCATTATGAAGTGATTGATTGTCTTCTTTGGCCATATTTTTTGAAAATGATAAGGATACCCTACAAAGTCTACCACTAAATATATATGACCATGTTCTTATGCATATGTAGGAATAGAATAAAAGAAAGAAGAAAATAAAAGAAGAAGAAACAAGAGAAAAGAAACAAAGTTATAAATAGGAAAAGTGAAAAGTGAAAATAAAATAAATACTATAATTTGTACAAGAACTTATCTCCCCAACAACGGCACCAAAAACTTGACATGACTAAAAGATTGATGTCTTCTCCCAAGTACAGAAGTGTCGAAGTAATAAATAACCCGGCAAGACCGGGGTTGAATCATATAGTGGTTAATTATATAAATTACAAATAACAATAATACAACAACAATAACAATAACAACAACAACAACAACAACAATAATAATAATAATAATAATACTAGTAGTAGTAGTAGTAGTAATAATAATAATAAAGAAAAAGAAGGAGAAGAAGAAGAAGAAAAAGATGAGAACTTTGAGATGGAATATTAATGAAAGAATTAAACAATCATAAGAACAAATGCCAAGGTTAGAGGTTCCACTAATAGTATGTCAAACAAGTATAGTATAAACTCTTATTATTCAATTGGAAACCACACACAAAGGAGTTTCCAATTAGATTATAGATTGTTAACATGATTACATTAGTCATCTTATTCGATTAATGCTAATACTTGTACATCTCGTCAAGCATTTATGATTATAACTTATGTTAACAACAAATCAAGTTTCTTTTATAGCTCAGGTGTCGGTTATACCATACAGTATGAACTATGAAAGTGCCAAGCATTTGTTGTACCAAGTGTTATGATTGATACTTAAAAGTGTATTTTTATCAAGGTTTTATATCATCATTTTACATTTGAAGTATCAATAACTCCTTAACTAAAGCATGTTTTATAATAATATATCTAATAAAATAAGATACCTTTAATTTGTGGTAAATGTTCATTTTAAATGCAGGCCTATCACATAAATGAAAGGATTGATTGATGAATTTAAGAACTAAAATTGAAAGGATAAAGAGATGGCCAAACTTAGAAAAGAGATTGACACGACAAAAAGATTGATGTCTTCTCCCAAGTGCAGGAGTGTCGAAGTAATAAATAATCCGGCAAGACCGGGGTCGAACCACAGGGAGGTTATTGTTCAAATTATAAATAACAACAACAACAATAATAACAATAATAATAATAATAATAATAATAATAATAATAATAAAGAAAGAGAAGAAGAAGATGATGATGATGAGAACTTGGAGATAGAATATTAAAGTAAAGATTAAACAATGATAATAACAAATGTCAAGGTTAAAGGTTCCACTAATGGTATGTCAAACAAGTATAGTATAAACTCTTATTGTTCAATTGGAAACCACACATAAAGGAGGTTCCAATCAAATTATAGATTGTTAACATGATTACATTACTCATCTTATTCGATTAATGCTAATACTTGTAAATTTCGTTAAGCATTCATGATTATAACTTATGTTAACAACAAATCAAGTTCCTTTCATAGCTCAGGTGTTGGTTATACCATATAGTATGGGCTATGAAAGTGCCAAGCATTTGTTGTACCAATTGTTATACAACATAAATCAAGATTAATCATTTAACAAGCAAAGTATTAAAGAGTGAACAAGATAACAAATATAAAACATGTTAGTATTAAACATTAAAGTCCATATTAAGTTTATACCATACTTATTCTTACACCATTAGTGTAACCTTTTCACCTTGACATAATTAACTTAGCTAGACATAATGAAAGAAAGAAAAATAGATAAACAAAATAAGAACATAAAAGTTAACTAAAGAAAGGAAAGGAAATGAAAGGCATAAACTTGATATTAATGAAAACAAAGCATAAAGAATACAAAGAGAGAAAACAAGAGCATGATCTTGATCTGGACACCAAGATGCCTAAATGCATGGCAAATGCCTCCTTTTATAGGCCAAAATTGGGAACTATTGATTTGATGACTAATTGATGAGTAGATGGCCAACCTTTGACTTGGTGACAATCCTGATCTTCTATTGTCTGCCTAAAACGTCATTGCTGACGTCACAATTAGAGCCACTTGAAAACATGAAAGTTCTAGGCAATTGTCTCATCTTTCTTGTGTAAAACATTCAGCACATTTCAACTTCTAGAACTCCAGATATGGCCAAAATACGGAACAGTGCTCGGGCTGGAGGACAGATTCGGGCTTCTTTGTTGTTGCAATAATTTGGACTTGAAAATGGCCTTTTTAGATCTTGGGCTCCATATGAAAGTTGTAGGACTATGTCTAACCTTTCCATCCATATAAAGTAGATCAAAATTTGAGATCTATAGCTCCAGATATGACCCAATTACCGAACAGTATTCTGGTTTGGATTGCACCGACATCTCTTTTCTAAGTTTGATCATCTCTTTGCCTTTGCAATTGAAGTTCTTAAAGTCATCAATCAATCCTTTCATTTATATGATAGGCCTGCATTTAAAATGGACATTTACCACAAATTAAGGATATCTTATATTATTAGATAGATTATTATAAAATGTACTTTAGTTAAGGAGTTATTGATACTTCAAGTGCAAAATGATGATATAAAACCATGATAAAAATGCACTTTTGAGTACTAATCACACCCCCCAACTAGCTTATTACTAGTCCCTAGTAATCAAAACGTTAAAATAGAAAAATAATTTGTAAATTCCACAAAGCAAGGTATTCGTCATTTAACTTCCATTACTCTATCCAGATAAACAAACTCTTGTTAGATTTATATACCTGCTGAATACCTCTTAACAAGATATTCATAAACCTTTCTTTTGTGCTCAATATATCAACACATAATTATGGGACTTTTCAAACCTGAAACACATTGAAACAAGTATAAGTAATAACAAAACACAATAATAAAACCAAAAGACACAAAGATTCACAAATGAAGGCTCAAATCCAATCTAAGCTTTTTACGGCTTTCCTTGGTTGACCAATTTATGCGACTCATTTTTAGTCAGATTCTCAAGACTAAGTCGATCATGTTCTTTATGAAATAGTGGCCATAAATCATGAATTGCATGATGCACCTTCTATAATCTTTGGGCTTAGATATTACGCTAAAATCTTTGATGAACCTTCTATAAAAACCAACATGTGTGATATGTAAGCCCTTAAGTAACCTTCTAACAAAGGATAATATTTTTGAATGGACTGAATATTGTGACAAAGCCTTTGTTAAACTTAAAAACTTGCTTACTTGTGCTCCTGTCATTCAACCTCCTGATTGGTCATTACCTTTTGAAATAATGTGTGATGCTAGTGATTATGCCGTAGGTGCTGTTTTGGGACAAAGAAAAGATAAGAAACCTTATGTAATTTACTATGCAAGTAAAACTTTAAATAATGCTCAAATGAATTATACCACCACTGAAAAAGAATTACATGCAGTAGTATTTGCATGTGAAAAATTTAGGTCTTATCTTGTTGGCTCGCCTGTTGTTGTTTTTAGTGATCATGCAGCATTGAAATATCTTCTTTCTAAAAAAGATTCTAAGGCTAGATTGGTGCAGTGGATTTTGTTACTTCAAGAATTTGATATCACAATCAAAGATAAGAAAGGCAGCGAAAATGTTGTCGCAGATCATTTGTCAAGATTGACAACAGATTCGGAAACTGACATCACACCAATTGATGACTACTTTCTTGATGAATCTTTATTTTTTGTCTCTACAATGCCTTGGTTTGCTAATATTGTTAATTTTCTTGTTTCAGGACAATTGCCAGCTCATTGGAGCACCCAGGATAAAAGAAAGTTCTTGAATGAAGTGAAGAACTTTTATTGGGATGACCCTTATTTATTAAAATATTATCCTGATCAAATATTTCGAAGATGCATTCCTGACAATGAGGTAAGTAGT
>SRLM01000575.1:89761-140643 GCA_015708895.1 Populus ilicifolia
AAATGGAGGATAACGGTACTCCGTGACTTAAGTCGGTTCTTTCAGTTTCCCATAATAACTGATATCTGTATATACATTTCTGCAATTTTTGAATCTCTTTTCCAATTCTCATTTGAAAATGGACACTAATCTTGCAAAATTGAAAAAGTATTTTCCCGCTCTGCCTCAGAATGCGATTACAAAAATTTACCGTGCTAGATGTGCAAGATTGAGATTGTTAATGAATCATGGAATTCCTGAAGATATTCGCTGGTTGATTGAAGCAAATGTCCGATTATCAGGTGAGTCCTCTAACTCCTTTATTTCACATATGCCTAGAACAAGTAAAAGCACTTTTGCAAAGAAACATCATGCAAAACGACTAGAAGTTTGTCATCGATATGCTAGATGGACTTGTAATACACAATGTCGTTCTTTAGGAATGGTATCTATAAACCGTGAAGATAAAATACATTCATTAAGGATGGCCTAAGTAAGGAGTCTTTAGATAACCTTCTATTGACTCTTGAGACGCATCCTAGTGGAGATGTGCATCGTGCAATTCATGATTTATGGCCACTATTTCATAAAGAACATGATCGACTTAGTCTTGGGAATCTGACTAAAAAAGACCCTGTTTGCCAGTTTTTAAGAAAACTGGATGGGAAGCCTATCCCCAACCCATAGAGGGCGTTTAAGCCGTTCTTGGATGTAAAACCAAGGGAAGATGTGAGCCACAATCACAACTACTTGTACATATACATGCTTTTTTAAAAAAAGTAAATAAATAAATAAAAAAGAGAGAGAGAGAGAGAGTCTGAGACTCTAACTGGCCTATATATAGGTGGTATGATTGCTTTTCTAATTTCTCATCTATAAAACCCTCTTTTCCTTCCTTTCATTTCTACTCAGCCCACACATTTAACAACTACTGAAGTGTGTAGAAATGGCAAGTTCCTCAAGTCATCACATAAGAAATATTTGTGTTTTCAGTGGATCTAGTCTTGGGAAAGAAAAGGAGTTTTTAGAATCAGCAAATAATCTCGGTCAAGTGTTAGCTAATAGAAAGATTCATTTAGTATATGGGGGAGGCAGTCTTGGGTTAATAGGAGGTGTGTTAATAGCTGCATTTTTAGGAGGCAGTCAAGTTTTAGGGGTCGTCCCCGAAGCTTTAGCACAAGGGGACATCATTGGAAAGACAATTGGAGAGGAACTTCAGGTCTCTACAATGTCAGCTCGAATGAATGCAATGTTTAACCATGCTGATGCCTTCATTGCTTTACCAGGTGGTCTAGGCACATTGGAAGAGATATTTCATATTTCCTCTTGGGCCCAACTGCATATTCACCATAAACCCATAGGTTTATTAAATGTTAATGGTTATTATGATAAGTTGTTGTCTTTTCTTGATCATTTTGCACTTAAAGTATCAATAACTCCTTAACTAAAGTACGTTTTATAATAATCTATCTAATAATATAAGATACCTTTAATTTGTGGTAAATGTCCATTTTAAATGCAAGCCTATCATATAAATGAAAGGATTGATTGATGACTTTAAGAACTTCAATTGCAAAGGCAAAGAGATGATCAAGCTTAGAAAAGAGATGTCGGTGCAATCCAAACCGGAACACTGTTTGGTAATCGGGTCATATCTGGAGCTATAGATCTCAGAGAAGATAAGGATTGTCACCAAGTCAAGGGTTGGCCATCTACTCATCAATTAGTCATCAAATCAATAGTTCCCAATTTTGGCCTATAAAAGGAGGCATTTGCCATGCATTTAGACATCTTGGTGTCCAGATCAAATGCTCTTGTTTTCTCTCTTTGTATTCTTTATGCTTTGTTTTCATTAATATCAAGTTTATGCCTTTTATTTCATTTCCTTTGCTTTATTAACTCATATCTTATTTATGTTCTTATTTTGTTTATCTATTTTTCTTTCTTCCATTATGTCTAGCTAAATTAATTATGTCAAGGTGAAAAGGTTACACTAATGGTGTAAGAATAAGTATGGTATAAACTTAATATGGACTTTAATGTTTAATACTAACATGTTTTATATTTGTTATCTTGTTCACTCTTTAATACTTTGCTTGTTAAATGACTAATCTTGATTTATGTTGTATAACAATTGGTACAACAAATGCTTGGCACTTTCATAGCTCATAATGTATGGTATAACCGACACCTGAGCTATGAATGGAACTTGATTTGTTGTTAACATAAGTTATAATCATGAATGCTTGACGAAATTTACAAGTATTAGCATTAATTGAATAACATGACTAATGTAATCATGTTAACAATCTATAATATGGAACCTCCTTTATGTGTGGATTCCAATTGAACAATAAAAGTTTATACTATACTTGTTTGACATACCATTAGTGGAACCTCTAACCTTGACATTTGTTATTATCATTGTTTAATCTTTACTTTAATACTCTATCTCCAAGTTCTCATCATCATCATCATCTTCTTCTCTTTCTTTATTATTATTATTATTATTATTATTATTGTTATTATTGTTGTTGTTGTTATTTATAATTTGTACAATAACCTCCCTGTGGTTCGACCCTGGTCTTGCCGGGTTATTTATTACTTCGACACTCCTGCACTTGGGAGAAGACATCAATCTCTTTGTCGTGTCAAGAAGACATCAATGTCTTTATCGTGTCAATGTTATATGACACTTAGTACAACAAATGCTTGACACTTTCATAGCCCATAATGTATGGTATAACCGACACCTGGGCTATGAAAGGAACTTGATTTGTTGTTAACATAAGTTATAATCATGAATGCTTGATGAAATTTACAAGTATTAGCATTAATTGAATAAGATGACTAATGTAATCATGTTAACAATCTATAATCTGATTGGAACCTCCTTTATGTATGGTTTCCAATTGAACAATAAGAGTTTATACTATACTTGTTTGACATACCATTAGTGGAACCTCTAACCTTGACATTTGTTATTATCATTGTTTAATCCTTACTATAATTTGTAATCCGTGACTTAAGTTGGTTCTTTCAGTTTCCCACAATTTTTGATATCTGTATATACATTTCTGTAATTCTTTGAATTTCTTTTCCAATTCTCATTTGAAAATGGACACTAATCTTGCAAAATTAAAAAAGTATTTTCCCGCTCTGCCTCAGAATGCGATTACAAAAATTTATCATGCTAGATGTGCAAGATTGAGATTGTTAATGAATCATGGAATTCCTAAAGATATTCGCTAGTTGATTGAAGCAAAAGTTCGATTATCAGGTGAGTCTTCTAACTCCTTCATTTCACACATGCCTGGAATAGGTAAAAGCACTTTTGCAAAGAAACGTCGTGCAAAACGACTGAACGTTTGTCATCGATGTGTTAGATGGACTTGTAATACACAATGTCGTTCTTTAGAAATGGTATCTATAAACTGTGAAGATAAAATACAATTCATTAAGGATGGCCTGAGTAAGGAGTCTCTAGATAACCTTCTATTGACTCTTGAGACGCATCCTAGTGGAGATGTGCATCGTGCAATTCATGATTTATGGCCACTATTTCATAAAAAACATGATCAACTTAGTCTTGGGAATCTGACTAAAAAGACTCTGTTTGCCAGTTTTTAAGAAAACTGGATAGGAAGCTTATCCTCAACCCATAGAGGGCGTTTAAGCCGTTCTTGGATGAAAAACCAAGGGAAGATGTAAGCCACAATCACAACTACTTGTACATATACATGTTTTTTTAAAAAATAAATAAATAAATAAATAGAGAGAGAGTGTGTGAGACCCTAGCTGGCCTACATATAGGTGGTATGATTGCCTTTCTAATTTCTAATCTATAAAACCCTCTCTTCCCTCCTTTCATTTCTACTCAACCCATACATTCAACAAATATAGAAGTGTGTAGAAATGAAAAGTTCCTCAAGTCATTATATAAGAAATATTTGTGTTTTTGGTGGATCTAGTCCTAGAAGAGAAAAGGAGTTTTTAGAATTAGCAAATCATCTTGGTTAGGTGCTAGCTGAGAGAAAGATTCATTTAGTGTATGGGGAAGGTAGTCTTGGGTTAATGGGAGGTGTGTCAATAGCTGCATTTTTAGGAGGTAGTCAAGTTTTGGGGGTCATCCCCGAAGCTTTAGCACAAGGGGACATCATTGGAAAAACAATTGGAGAGGAACTTCAGGTATCTACAATGTCAGCTCGAATGAATGCAATGTTTAACCATGTTGATGCCTTTATTGCTTTACCAGGTGGTCTAAGCACATTAGAAGAGATCTTTCATATTTCCTCTTGCGCCAAACTGCACATTCACCATAAACCCATAGGTTTGTTAAATGTTAATGGTTATTATGATAAGTTGTTGTCTTTTCTTGATCATGCTGTGGAACAGGAATTTCTAACATCTTCTGCACGACAAATCATAATCTCTGCTGCTACTGCTGAACAATTGATTGACCAACTACAATCTTTCGTTCCTGTAATTGATCCTTCCATGAGTCGTATAAATTGGTCAACCAAGGAAAGCCATAAAAAGCTTAGATTGGATTTGAGCCTTCATTTATGAATCTTTGTGTCTTTTCGTTTTATTATTGTGTTTTGTTATTACTTATATTTGTTTCAGTGTGTTTCAGGTTTGTCAGTGTTTGTTATTTCAGGTGATATCTTCTATACTCTATCTTTCTACCTTTAAACATTGAGGACAAGTCTTGTTTTAGTTGGGGGGAGAGGGTAGTAGCTAAAAAAAAATTATGTTTTCTATTTCATAAAGCATGTGCAAAATGGTTGTTACTATGATAACAGAGTAAGGAGAATCTTTTATGACTTTTGAGATGCATCTTAGTAATCATTCGTAACAAGGTCTATCATAATACTTCTTGAAATATTCAGATTTACAAACTCTTGCATTGTTCTCACTTAAGTCTGCTCATATACTTCTTTAACATGTATTCTTAAACCTTAATTTACACACACACACTTTAACATATAATTGTGGGTTGCATATTGGATTATTACATTATTTATGTTCTTTTGTTAAAGGTAACAACTAAGGGAAAGGGATAGTATATAATTAAAAAGAAAAAAGAAAAAAAAGAGAAAACAATAAGAGAAAAAGAAAAAAAATGAATGATAATAATAAAAATGTAGATAAGTTTGGTTTCGTAGCCTCCCTAACCTAAGCAAATAAGCTCGAAGGGGTGTTTTAACACCTAATACCCTAAAGTCAATTGACTTGGGAGCTATTGGCCCAACACTTGTTACATGGGTTGAGGAAAAAAGCTTAAGGGAATCAAACATTGAACTATATACATATCAGTATCTGCCACCCGAGTTACTAAGCTCGTAGGGGTGTCTTAACACCTAATGCCCTAAGACCAACTAGTCTGAGAGTCATTAGCTGAAAGCTCGTTACATGGGTTAAAGATGCATGATGTTTTAAATTATATGTATAAAAAAAAAAGAGACAAAAATAATAATCCCAACCCAAAGAAGTTAACCTTAAATATTAGAACAAAAATTTTGTTTTCTTCCAAGAAAAGCCCCATGATTATGTGATGATACATTGAGCACAAAAGAAAGGTTTCTGAATATCTTGTTAAGAGGTATTGAGCAGGTATATAAATCTAACAAGAGTTTGTTTATCTGGATAGAGTAATGGAAGTTAAATGATGAATACCTTGCTTTATGGAATTTGCAAATTATTTTTCTATTTTAATGCTTTGATTACTAGGGACTACTAAAAAGCTAGTTGGGGGGTATGATTAGTACTCAAAAGTGCATTTTTTATCATGGTTTTATATCATCATTTTGCACTTGAAGTATCAATAACTCCTTAACTAAAGTACATTTTATAATAATCTATCTAATAATATAAGATACCTTAAATTTATGATAAATTTCCATTTTAAATGCAGGCCTATCACATAAATGAAAGGATTGATTGATGACTTTAAGAACTTCAATTGCAAAAGCAAAGAGATGATTAAACTTAGAAAAGAGATGTCGGTGCAATCGAAATCAGAACACTGTTTGGTAATTGGATTATATCTGGAGCTATAGATCTCAGATTTAGGTCTACTTTATATGGATGGAAAGGCAAAAAAACATAGGCCTACAACTTTCATATGGAGCCCTGGATCAAAAAAGGTCATTTTCAAGTCCAAATTATTGCAACAATAAAGAAGCCTGAATCTATCCTCCAGCCCGAGCACTGTTCAGTATTTTGGCCATATTTGGAGTTCTAGAAGTCGAAATGAGCTGAATGTTTTACATAAGAAAGCTGAGACAATTTCCTAGAACTTTCATGTTTTCAAGTGGCTCTAATTTTGGCGTCATCAATGATGTTTTGGGCAGACAAGAGAAGATAAGGACTGTCACCAAGTCAAGGGTTGGCCATCTACTCATCAATTAGTCATCAAATCAATAGTTCCCAATTTTGGCCTATAAAAGGAGGCATTTGCCATGCATTTAGGCATCTTGGTGTCCTGATCAAAATCATGCTCTTGTTTTCTCTCTTTGTATTCTTTATTCTTTGTTTTCATTAATATCAAGTTTAAGCCTTTTATTTCATTTCCTTTGCTTTATTAACTCATATCTTATTTATGTTCTTATTTTGTTTATCTATTTTTCTTTCTTCCATTATGTCTAGCTAAATTAATTATGTCAAGGTGAAAAGGTTATACTAATGGTGTAAGAATAAGTGTGGTATAAACTTAATATGGACTTTAATGTTTAATGCTAACATGTTTTATATTTGTTATCTTATTCACTCTTTAATACTTTGCTTGTTAAATGACTAATCTTGATTTATGTTGTATAACAATTGGTACAACAAATGCTTGGCACTTTCATAGCCCATACTGTATGGTATAACCGACACCTAAGCTATGAAAGGAACTTGATTTGTTGTTAACATAAGTAATAATCATGAATGCTTGACGAAATTTACAAGTATTAGCATTAATTGAATAAGATGACTAATGTAATCATGTTAACAATCTATAATCTGATTGGAACCTCCTTTATGTGTGGTTTCCAATTGAACAATAAGAGTTTATACTATACTTGTTTGACATCCATTAGTGGAATCTCTAACCTTGACATTTATTATTAGCATTGTTAATCGTTACTTTAATATTTCATCTCAAAGTTCTCATCTTCTTTATTATTATTATTATTATTATTATTATTATTATTATTATTATTATTATTGCTATTATTACTATTATTGTTGTTATTGTTATTATTGTTATTGTTGTATTATTGTTATTTATAATTTGTACAATAACCTCCCAGTGGTTCGACCCTGGTCTTGCCGGGTTATGTGTTACTTCGACACTCCTGCACTTGGGAGAAGACATCAATCTTTTCGTCGTATCAAGTTTTTGGCGTCGTTGCCGGGGAGGTAAGTTTTGTATAAATTATAATTTTTAGTTTATTTTCTCTTTTCACTTTTTCTTGTATATAACTTTGTTTCTTTTTTTTCTTTCTTCTTGTTTATTCTTCTTTTATTTTCCTTTTCCATTTATTATATTCCTACACGTGCATGAGAGTGTGGTCATGTACATCAAGTGGTAGACTTTGTAGGGTATCCTCATCATTTTCAGAAAATATGGCTGAAAAAGATAATCAATCACTTCATAATGAGAATAATGAGAATAATCGTGCTAGAACACTTAGAGACCACATGAATCCAACAAGAACAAGTGCACCATCATACATAGTTTTTCCTCCCGATGCATCTCATTTTAATTTTAAGCCAGACATTATTCAACTTTTACCTTCTTTTCATGGTTTAGAATTGGAAAATCCATACTTGCATTTAAGGGAATTTGAGGAGGTCTGTAACACATATAATAATCTAAATTGTAGCATGAACACCATCAGATTAAAGCTTTTTCCTTTTTCATTAAAAGATAAAGCTAAAACATGACTATAAAATTTGACACCAGGATCCATTCGTGCTTGGGATGAAATGCAACAACAGTTTTTAAAGAAGTTTTTCCCATCTCATTGAATAAACTCTTTCAAAAGACAAATCACCACTTTCATTCAAAAACCAGGAGAAACATTTTACCAATGTTGGGATAGGTATCGAGACTTACTTAGTACTTGCCCTCATCATGGTTTTGAAACATGGAGATTGGTTTCATATTTTATGAAGGGTTAACACCTAAAGATAGGCAAATGGTTGAATTGATGTGCAATAGAACTTTTGAAGACAAAGACCCTGATGAAGCAATGGAGTACTTAGACTTGTTAGCTGAAAATGCTCAAAATTAGGACACCGTAGGTACTTATGAGGCACCGAGTAAAACTCAACCTCATATATCTAGTGGAGGTATGTACAACCTTAGGGAAGATCATGACCTTCAAGCCAAGTTTGCATCTTTAGCTAGAAAAGTCGAGGCACTAGAATTGAAAAATAGTGGTCAATTAAAATCTGTTGAAAACATTGCATGTCAAATATGTGAAACAAATGAACACTCAATCGATAACTGTCCAACATTGCCTTCTTTTAAGGAATGTCTCCATGAACAAGCCCATGCTTTAAACAGTTTCCAAAGGGCCAACCATAACCCATACTCACAAACATACAACCCTGGTTGGAGAAATCATCCAAATTTTAGTTGGAAGAGTGAGAACAACAATGCACAAACTTCACAACCACCATTTCAAGCACACCATAATTTTCAAAATTCTCATGGATATGCACCTCCTTATGCTCCACCTTCTAGAAGAAATCTTGAGGAAACATTGCATGCATTCATTGAAAAGCAAGAGACAATCAATACTCAACTTACTCAAAACATGACAGATTTTAAAGATACTCTTGCAAAAGTAACATCTGCTCTTAGTTTCTGAGGGAAAGGTAAGTTTCCTTCTCAACCACAACAAAATCCCAAAGGGCAATACAATGCAAATGCAAGTAGTTCCGGAAGCCAACACATGGATCAAGTCAAATTAGTCACTACTCTTCGCAGTGGTAAGGTTATTGAAAAACCCTCTCTTGAACCTTATGAGAAAGATGATGAGTCAATCTCTCAGGGTGAGGAAGAGGTTGAACCTGAAAATTACAAAGAAAAGACTGATTCTCCGCCAGCACTTCCATTTCCTCAAGCCATGACCGAACAAAGGAAAGTCAATCACAACTCTAAATTTTTTGAAACTTTCAAACAAGTAAGAATCAATATACCTTTGCTGGATGCTATTAAATAGAATCCTTCCTATGCTAAATTTTTGAAAGATCTATGCACTGTGAAGAGGAAACTGAATGTGAAAAAGAAAGCCTTTCTAGCCGAACATTTAAGTGCTATTCTTCAGAACAATAATGCTTTGAAATATAAAGACCCTGGTTGTCCTACAATTTCTTGCTTTATTGGAGAGCATAAAATTGAAAGAGCCTTACTTGATCTTGGTGCTAGTGTGAATTTACTTCCATATTTAGTTTTTCAGAGTCTCAATCTAGGTGAGTTAAAACCAACTTCTATAACTCTTTTACTTGTTGATAGATCTGTAAAAGTGCCTAGAGGAATAATTAAAGATGTGTTAGTACAAGTCGATAAATTCATTTATCCTGTGGATTTTATTGTCTTGGACACACAACCTGTTGAGGCATGTAATTCATTTCCTGTTATTTTAGAACGTCCGTTTCTTGCAACTTCTAATGCATTGATTAATTGTAGGAATGGACTGATGAAGCTATCATTTGGAAACATGACATTGGAAATGAATATTTTCAACACTTGCAAGCAACCTCGAGATGATAATGATTTATAGGAAGTGGACTTTACTGAAAAATTAATTTATGATCAATTTCCAACCACTTCTAGTGAAATTGAGATTAATGAATCTGATGATTTGCAAATGATTTATTGTCAGGAAGAATCAAAGACAAGTAATTGGAGGCCATAAATTGAGGAATTGCCACCACGATCAATTAAATCCATACCTTTAAGTGTTTAACCACCCAAACCTGATTTGAAGTCGTTGCCATCCAATCTTAAATACTTATTTTTGGGAGAAAATGAAACCTTTCCGGTAATAATCTCTTCCAAACTTAATGCACATCAAGAAAGTAAGTTATTACAAACTCTGAAAAAGCACAAAAATGCATTAGGATGGACCATAGCTGATATAAAAGGAATTAGTCCTTTGATTTGTACACATAAAATTTATTTGGAGAAAAATGCTAAACCCTCTAGAGAAATGCAACGAAGGCTAAATCCTAATATGAAAGAAGTAGTGAAAAATGAAGTCATTAAACTTCTAGATAATGACATCATTTATCCTATTTCTGACAGCAAATGGGTAAGTCCTACCCAAGTTGTACCCAAGAAGTCTGGAGTCACTGTGATAACAAATGAGAACAATGAGTTAATTCCCACTAGAACTGTTACCGGTTGGCGCATGTGCATTGACTATAGGAAACTTAATTCAATGACTAGAAAAGATCATTTTCCATTACCTTTCATGGATCAAATCCTAGAAAGAGTTGCAGGTCATGAATTTTATTGTTTCCTAGATGGCTATTCGGGTTACAATCAAATTGAAATTGCATTGGAAGATCAAGAGAAGACTACTTTCACATGTCCATTTGGTACTTTTGCATATCGAAGGATGCCTTTTGGATTATGTAATGCACCAGCCACATTTCAAAGATGCATGCTTAGTATATTTAGTGATATGGTTGAAAATTTTCTTGAGATTTTCATGGATGATTTTTCTGTTTTTGGCGATTCATTTGATGATTGTTTGACTAACTTAGAAAAGGTTTTGGCCAGGTGTGAAGAGAAGAATCTTGTGCTGAATTGGGAAAAATGTCACTTTATGGTAACAAACGGCATTGTACTTGGTCACATTGTTTCATCAAAAGGAATTGAGGTTGACAAATCTAAAATCGAGTTAATTGCAAACTTGCCAACACCAAAATCTATTAAAGATGTTAGATCATTCTTAGGACATGCTGATTTTTATAGAAGGTTCATCAAAGATTTTAGCGTAATATCTAAGCCGTTAAGTAACCTTCTAAGAAAGGATAATATTTTTGAATGGACTGAACATTGTGAAAAAGCCTTTGTTAAACTTAAAAACTTGCTTACTTGTGCTCCTGTCATCCAACCTCCTGATTGGTCATTACCTTTTGAAATAATGTGTGATGCTAGTGATTATGCCGTAGGTGCTGTTTTGGGACAAAGAAAAGATAAGAAACCTTATGTAATTTACTATGCAAGTAAAACTTTAAATAATGCTCAAATGAATTATACCACCACTGAAAAAGAATTACTTGCAGTAGTATTTGCATGTGAAAAATTTAGGTCTTATCTTGTTGGCTCACCTGTTATTGTTTTTAGTGATCATGCAGCATTGAAATATCTTCTTTCTAAGAAAGATTCTAAGGCTAGATTGGTGCGGTGGATTTTGTTACTTTAAGAATTTGATAACACAATCAAAGATAAGAAAGGCAGCAAAAATGTTGTCGCAGATCAGTTGTCAAGATTGACAACAGATTTGAAAACTGACATCACACCAATCGATGACTACTTTCCCGATGAATCTTTATTTTCTATCTCTACAATGCCTTGGTTTGCTAATATTGTCAATTTTCTTGTTTCAGGACAATTGCCAGCTCATTGGAGCACCCAAGATAAAAGAAAGTTCTTGAATGAAGTGAAGAACTTTTATTGGGATGACCCTTATTTATTCAAATATTGTCCTAATCAAATATTTCAAAGATGCATTCCTGACAATAAGGTAGGTAGTGTCATTAAATTTTGTCATTCTAGGGCATGTGGGGGTCATTTCTCATCCAGAAAGGCAACTGCAAAAATCTTACGAAGTGGATTTTATTGGCCCACCATGTTCAAATACTCACATACATTCTGCAAGTCTTGTGAAAATTGTCAAAAGTTGGGATTAATTTCAAAACGTCACATGATTCCTTTAAATCCTATTCTTGTCATTGAGATCTTTGACTGTTGGGGTATAGATTTCATGGGTCCATTTCCTCCATCATTTGGTTTCTTGTACATATTAGTTGCAGTAGATTATGTTTCAAAATGGATAGAGGCAATTCCAAGTCGAAACAATGATCACAAAATAGTGATAAAGTTTTTGAAAGAAAATATTTTGAGTCGATTTGGCGTCCCTCGAGCCATAATAAGTGATGGTGGAACACATTTCTGCAATAAGCCATTTGAGTCTTTAATGAAGAAATATGGAATCACACACAAAGTTGCCACCCCTTATCACCCTCAAACAAGTGGACAAGTAGAGCTTGCTAATAGGGAGATCAAAAACATTTTGGAGAAAATAGTGAACCCTAATAGGAAAGATTGGTCTTTAAGACTTAATGATGCACTTTGAGCTTATTGAACTGCTTATAAAACATCATTAGGTATGTCACCTTATAGACTAGTCTATGGAAAACCTTGTCATTTGCCTGTGGAACTTGAACATAAAGCTTATTGGGCTATTAAAGCTTTCAATTCAAATCTGGATGATGCTAGTCAACTGCGAAAGTTACAAATAAATGAGCTTGAGGAAATAATAAATGATGCATATGAAAATTCAAGAATTCATAAAGCAAGAATCAAAGAGTTTCATGACAAAAATATGCTGAGAAAAACATTCAATGTTGGTCAAAAAGTCTTGTTTTATAATTCTCGACTGCATTTATTTCCTGGAAAATTAAGATCAAGATGGAGCGGTCCTTTTATTGTAAAACATGTGTATCTATACGGGGCCTACGACATCGAGAATCCAAAGAATGACAATGTTTTCAAGGTAAATGGAACGCCTGAAAGTTTATTTTGACAATTTTTCAGTTGAACATGACTCTATTGAATTGGGTGATCCTGTATATAAAGATTGATTATTATTATTATTATTATTTTCTTTTTAAGTGATTTTTTTTGCTAGTTTGTCTTACCCCGGTCAAATGGCGAATAACGGTACTCTGTGACTTAAGTCGGTTCTTTCAGTTTCCCACAATAACTGATATCTGTATATACATTTGTGCAATTCTTTGAATCTCTTTTCCAATTCTCATTTGAAAATGGACACTAATCTTGCAAAATTGAAAAAGTATTTTCCCGCTCTGCCTCAGAATGCGATTACAAAAATTTACCGTGCTAGATGTGCAAGATTGAGATTGTTAATGAATCATGGAATTCCTGAAGATATTCGCTAGTTGATTGAAGCAAAAGTCTGATTATCAGGTGAGTCCTCTAACTCCTTCATTTCACACATGCCTGGAACAGGTAAAAGCACTTTTGCAAAGAAACGTCGTGCAAAACGACTAAAAGTTTGTCATCGATGTGCTAGATGGACTTGTAATACACAATGTCATTCTTTAGGAATGGTATCTATAAACCATGAAAATAAAATACAATTCATTAAGGATGGCCTGAGTAAGGAGTCTCTAGATAACCTTCTATTGACTCTTGAGACGCACTCTAAAATTCATGCACTAAAACACACTTTAACCTTTTACCATATTTTATATGTTCCTTATATTAAAATACCTCTAGTATCTATTCAATAATTTTATTTTGAAAATAATATGTTCTTTGAGTTTCATGTTTTTGTATATTATGTTAAAGACTTAATGATCAACGAGGTGCTTTTTTCCAATCAAAGTAGAGATGATTTTTATGTTTTGTTTGAGTCCATTGTGACATTGTTGCCTTAAGCTTTCTTGTCTGCACGTCTTTCTACTTCTATTGATATTTGGCAACATTAACTTGGGACAATATTTTTAGTTTTTTAGTGTCCAATAGACATGTGTCTTTCTAATTCTAATTATCCAGTATTTCTTTAAGCAAGTTGTCACATCTATCATTAGGACCTATAGGTCACAAAACTAAACCTTGTCTTGAATTGATATTTAGTGATGTTGGGGACCTTCTTTTATGTTGCCATTTAATAGTTTTTTTATTTTGTTATTTTTTGGATGCCTATATAAATTATATTTGGATTTTTTCTTTGGTTTCCAAACCTAATATTTTTAATATCTTTCCCTAAATTTAAGCTCAAATCGAGTGATAATTTTTTTAACAATTAAATCTATTCAAATAGACTAGGTGATGAATATCAAAAAAACAAAAAAATAAGAGAAAAAGAAGAAAAAAATAAGAGAAAAAGAAAAAAAAAGAATGATAATAATAAAAATATAGATAAGTTTGGTTTCGTAGCCTCCCCAACATAAGCAATTAAGCCCAAAGGGGTATTTTAACACCTAATACCCTAAAGTCAACTAACTTGGGAGCTATTGGCCCAACGCTGGTTACATGGGTTGAGGAGAAAAGCTTAAGGAAATCAAACATTGCACTATCTACATATCAGTATCTGTGACCCGAGTTACTAAGCTCGTAGGGGTGTCTTAACACCTAATGCTCTAAGACCAACTAGCTTGGGAGTCATTAGCTGAAAGCTCATTACATAGGTTAAAGATGCATGGTGTTTTAAATTATTGTATATTAAAAAAAAAGACAAAAATAATAATCCCAACCCAAGGAAGTTAACCTTAAACATTAAAACAAAAATTTTGTTTTCTTCCAAAAAAAGCCCCATAATTATGTGTTGATACATTGAGCACAAAAGAAAGGTTTATGAATATCTTGTTAAGAGGTATTGAGCAGGTATATAAATCTAACAAGAGTTTGTTTATCTGGATAGAGTAATGGAAGTTTAATGATGAATACTTTGCTTTGTGGAATTTCCAAATTGTGTTTCTATTTTAACGCTTTGATTACTAGGGACTCGTAATAAGCTAGTTGGGGGGTGTGATTAGTGCTCAAAAGTGCATTTTTATCATGGTTTTATATCATCATTTTGCATTTAAAGTATCAGTAACTCCTTAACTAAAGTACGTTTTATAATAATCTATCTAATAATATAAGATACCTTTAATTTGTGGTAAATGTCCATTTTAAATGCAGGCCTATCACATGAATGAAAGGATTGATTGATGACTTTAAGAACTTCAATTGCAAAGGCAAAGAGATGATCAAACTTAGAAAAGAGATGTCGGTGCAATCCAAACCGGAACACTGTTCGGTAATTGGGTCATATCTGGAACTATAGATCTCCGATTTAGGTCTACTTCATATGGATGGAAAGGTAAGACATAAGCCTATAACTTTCATATGGAGCCCAAGATCTAAAAAGGCCATTTTTAGGTCCAAATTATTGCAACAACAAAGAAGCCCGAATCTGTCCTCCAGCCTAAGCACTATTCAGTATTTTGGCCATATCTGGAGTTCTAGAAGTCAAAATGAGCTGAATGTTTTATACAAGAAAGCTGAGACAATTGCCTAGAACTTTCATGTTTTTAAGTGGCTCTAATTTTGATGTCATCAATGATGTTTTGGGCAGACAAGAGAAGATAAGGATTGTCACCAAGTCAAGGGTTGGCCATCTACTCATCAATTAGTCATCAAATCAATAGTTCCCAATTTTGGCCTATAAAAGGAGGCATTTGCCATGCATTTGGGCATCTTGGTGTCCAGATCAAGATCATGCTCTTGTTTTCTCTCCTTGTATTCTTTATGCTTTGTTTTCATTAATATCAAGTTTATGTCTTTCATTTCCTTTCCTTTCTTTAGTTAACTTTTATGTTCTTATTTTATTTATCTATTTTTCTTTCTTCCATTATGTCTAGCTAAATTAATTATGTCAAGGTGAAAAGGTTACACTAATGGTGTAAGAATAAGTATGGTATAAACTTAATATGGACTTTAATGTTTAATACTAACATGTTTTATATTTGTTATCTTGTTCACTCTTTAATACTTTGCGTGTTAAATGACTAATCTTGATTTATGTTGTATGATAGTTGGTACAACAAATGCTTGGCACTTTCATAGCCCATAATGTATGGTATAACCGACACCTAGGCTATGAAAGGAACTTGATTTATTGTTAACATAAGTTATAATCATGAATGCTTGATGAAATTTACAAGTATTAGCATTAATTGAATAAGATGACTAATGTAATCATGTTAACAATATATAATCTGATTGGAACCTCCTTTATGTGTGGTTTCCAATTGAACAATAAGAGTTTATACTATACTTGTTATTATTGTTGTTGTTGTTGTATTATTGTTATTTATAATTTGTATAATAACCTCCCTGTGGTTCGACCCCGATCTTGTCGGGTTATTTATTACTTTGACACTCCTGTACTTGGGAGAAGACATCAATCTTTTCATCGTGTCACCACTCTTTTTCAATTCTAGTGCCTTGACTTTTCTAGCTAAAAATGCAAATTTGGCTTGAAGGTCATGATCTTCCCTAAGGTTGTACATACCTCCACTAGATGTATGAGGTTGAGTTTTACTCAGTGCCTCATAAATACCCGCAGTGTCCCAATTTTAAGAATTTTCAGCTAATAAGTCTAAGTACTTCATTCCTTCATCAGGGTCTTTATCTTCAAAAGTTCCATTGCACATCAATTCAACCATTTGCCTATCTTTAGGTGTTAACCCTTTATAAAAATATGAAACCAATCTTCATGTTTCAAAACCATAATAAGGGCAAGTGTTAAGCAAGTCTTGATACCTAACCCAACATTGGTAAAATGTTTCTCCTGGTTTTTGAGTGAAAGTGGTGATTTTTCTTTTGAAAGAGTTTGTTTTGTGAGATTGGAAAAACTTCTTTAAAAACTATTGTTGCATTTCATCCCAAGCACGAATGGATCCTGGTCTCAAATTTTATAGCCATGTTTTAGCTTTATCCTTCAATGAAAAATGAAAAAGCTTTAATCTGGTGGTGTTCATGCTACAATTTAAATTATTATATGTGTTGCAAACCTCCTCAAATTCACTTAAATACATGGATTTTCCTATTCTAAACCATGAAAAAAAAGGTAAAAGTTGAATAATGTCTGGTTTAAAATTAAAATGAGATGTATCGGGAGGAAAAACTATGCATGATGGTGCACTTGTTCTTGTTGGATTCATATGGTCTCTAAGTGTTTTAGCACGGTTATTCTCATTATTCTTATTATGAAGTGATTGATTATCTTCTTCAACTTATTTTCTGAAAATGATAAGGATGCCCTACAAAGTCTACCACTTGATGTACGTGACCACACTCTCATGCACGTGTACGAATAGAATAAATGGAAAAAGAAAATAAAAGAAGGAAAAACAAAAGAAAAGAACAAAGTTATATTAAAGAAAAGTGAAAAAAGAAAATAAACTAAAAATTATAATTTATACAAAACTTTTCTCCCCGACAACAGCGCCAAAAACTTGACACGATGAAAAGATTGATGTCTTCTTCCAAGTACAGGAGTGTCAAAGTAATAAATAACCCAGCAAGACCGGGGTCGAACCACAAGGAGGTTAATTGTACAAATTGTAAACAACAATGATAACAACAACAACAACAACAACAACAACAACAATAATAATAACAACAATAAAGAAAAAGAAGAAAAAGAAAAGTTGATGAGAACTTTGAAATGAAAAATTAATGTAAGGATTAAACAATGATAATAACAAATGTCAAGGTTAGAGGTTCCACTAATGGTATGTGAAACAAGTATAGTTGTAAATTGGAATCCACACACAAAGGAGGTTCCAATCATATTATAGATTGTTAACATGATTACATTAGTCATCTTATTCAATTAATGCTAATACTTGTAAATTTCATCAAGCATTCATGATTATAACTTATGTTAACAACAAATTAAGTTCCTTTCATAGCTCAGGTGTCAGTTATACCATACAGTATGAGCTATGAAAGTGCCAAGCATTTGTTGTATCAAGTGTTATACAACATAAATCAAGATTAGTCATTTAACAAGCAAAGTATTAAAGAGTGAACAAGATAACAAATATAAAACATGTTAGTATCAAACATTAAAGTCCATACTAAGTTTATACTATACTTATTCTTACACCATTAATGTAACCTTTTCACCTTGACATATTAAACTTAGCTAGACATAATGAAAGAAAGAAAAATAGATAAATAAAATAAGAACATAAATAAGATAAGAGTTAACAAAGCAAAGGAAAGGAAATGAAAAGCATAAACTTGATATTAATGAAAGCAAAGCATAAGCAATACAAAAACTACAAGAGAGAAAACAAGAGCATGATCTTGATCTAGACACCAAGATTCTAAATGCATGGCAAAAGCCTCCTTTTATAGGCCAAAATTGGGAACTAGTAATTTGATGACTAATTGATGAGTAGGTGGTCAACTCTTGACTTGGTGACAATCCTTATCTTCTCTTCTCTACCTAAAACATCATTGATAATGTCAAAATTAGAGCCACTTGAAAACATGAAAGTTGTAGGAAATTATCTCAGCTTTCTGGTGTAAAAACTTCAGCTCATTTCAACTTCTAAAACTCTAAATATGGCCAAAATACTGAACAATGCTTGTGCTTGAGGACAGATTCGAGCTTCTTTATTGTTGCAGCAATTTAGACTTGAAAATAGCCTTTTTAGATCTTAGGCTCCATATGAAAGTTGTAGGTTTATGTCTTATCTTTCCATCCATATAACGTAGACCTAAATCTGAGATCTATTGCTCCAGATATAACCCAATTATCAAACAATGTTTCGGTTTGGATTGCGTCAACATTTTTTTTCTAAGTTTGGCCATCTCTTTATCCTTTCAATTTCAATTCTTAAATTCATCAATCAATCCTTTCATTTATATGATACGCTTGTATTTAAAATGAACATTTATCACAAATTAAAGGTATATTATATTATTAGATATATTATTATAAAACATGCTTTAGTTAAAGAATTATTGATACTTTAAGTGCAAAATGATGATATAAAACCTTGATAAAAATACACTTTTAAGTATCAATCACTATAGTCATTATAATCCCATTAACGAGTCACATGGTCGATCAACTTATGCAAAATCCTAGTTTTGATAGCTTAAATTCTTAGAACCGTCTATCTTAAATTATACCAAATTATTTACCAATCATTTAATACATATAAAGTGTAGTGTATGAGTTTATTTTAATTGTGCTATGAAATGGGATATAAAAATTTATATTAAACATATAAAATGAACACTTAATATAGGTCACTTTTCTTACTTCTTGAATTTTTTAATAGATTTTCTCATGAAATCCATTGTACTTATTGAATAAACCTATTTAAAAATTATTCTTAACAAGACATATTATTAGTTCATTTTTTATTTTATTGGTATTATCAAAATATATAAAAAACATGAATATTTGATTTGAAGGTTGATAATTTGTTTTTGCATATTATCCTTGATGTTTCTATTTTTGCTTGTTTAATTTGATTTTAGACGTTTGTGAACTTTATAGTGAAGTTTTTGTTGTTGATAAAGACTAAAAATGTTTGTTTGTCTCATTATGATTTTTTTCCAGTTTAAAAACACCCACTTTTAGAAAGTCCTTGATTAGCACTTAAAAATGCATTTTTATCAAGGTTTTATATCATTATTTTGCACTTGAAGTATCAATAACTCCTTAACTAAAACATATTTTATAATACAAGTTGATACCATAAGGTACCTTTAATTTATAGTAAATATTCATCATAAATTTAGGTCTATCATATAAATAAAAGGATTGATTGATGAGTTTAAGTATTGAAATTGAAAGGACAAAGATTGGGCTAAATTTAGAAAAGAGATGCTAATGTAGTATAAACTAAAAACACTTTTTGGTAATTAGGTCATATTTGAAGTTGTAGATCTCAGATTTAAGTATATTTTATATAGATGGAAAGCTAATAAATAGGCCTAAAACTTTCATGGAAAGTCAAGACTTAATTCTATTATTTTGAAGTCCAAATCTTAGCAATAATATAAAAGTTCGAATCTATCCTGTAGCCTAGATATTATTCAATGTTCAGCCCATACCTTGAGTTCTAGAAATCTAAATGACCTCAAGGTTTTTTCCTAGAAAGTTGAGATAATTTCCTAGAACTTTCATGCATAAGTCTGGTTCAAATTCTAACATTATCAATAATGTTTTTGGCAAACAAGAAGATAAAGATTGTCACAAAGTCAAGAGTTGGTCACCCACTCAACAATTAGCCATCAAATCAATAGTTTCTAATTTTGGCTTATAAAAGGAGACATTTGTCATGCATTTAGGCATCTTGGTTTCTAAATGAAGATCATGTTCTTGCTTTCTCTCTTTGTATTTTTTATTTAATCCTTACATTAATTTTACATCTCAAAGTCTTCTTCAACTCATTATCATCATCATCATCATTAATTATAATTTATATAGTTAACCTCCCTATGGTTCAACCTCGGTCTTGTCGGGTTATTTATTACTTCGACACTTCTACACTTGAGAGAAGATATCAATCTTTTAATTGCGTCAAGTTTTTGCTGGCATTATCAAGAAGGTAAATTCTTGAATAATTATAATATTTATTTTATTTTTTGTTTTTTTTCTTTTATTGTCTTCCTACATATATATGAGAGCTTGGTCACATACATTAAATAGTAAACTTTGTAGGGTATCCTTATCATTTTTAGAAAATATGGCCGAAACAGATAACCAATCGCTTTATAATAAGAATAATCATGTTAGAACACCTAGAGACCATATGAATCTCACAAGAACAAATGCATCATCATGCATGGTTTTCCCTTCGATGAATCTCATTTTAATTTTAAGTCGGTCATTATTCAACTTTTTCCTTTTTTTCATGGCTTAGATTTAGAAAATCCGTACTTGCATTTAAAGGAATTTAAGGAGGTTTGCAACACCTATAATGACACAAATTGTAGCATGAACACTATCAGATTAAAACTTTTTCCTTTTTCATTAAAAGTTAAAGCTAAAACATGGCTATAAAATTTGAGACATGGATTCATTCGTGTTTGGGATGAAATGCAACAATAATTTTTAAAGAAGTTTTTCCTTTCTCACAGAACAAACTCTTTCAAAAGACAAATCACCATTTTCACTAAAAAACTAGGAGAAACATTTTACCAATGTTGGGATAGATATCGAGACTTGCTTAATACCTACCCTCATCATGGTTTTGAAACATGGAGATTGTTTTGACATTTTTATGAAGGGTTAACACCTAGAGATGGGCTGATGGTTGAATTAACATGCAATGGAACTTTTAAAAATAAAGACCCTGATGAAGCAATGAAGTACTTAGACTTATTAGCTAAAAATGCACAAAATTAGGACACTACAGGCACTTATGAGGCACCAAGTAAAACTCAACCTCATACATCTAGTAGAGGTATGTACAACCTTAAGGAAGATTATGACCTTCAAGCCAAGTTTACATCTTTAGCTAGAAAAATCGAGGCACTAAAATTGAAAAAAAGTGGTTAATTAAAATTTGTTTAAGACATTGCATGTTAAATCTATGAAACCAATAAACATTTAACCAATGGCTGTTCGAATTTGCCTTCTTTCAAGGAATGTCTCCATGAACAAGCTCATGCTTTGAACAGTTTCCAAAGACCCAATCATAACCCATAGTTGCAAACATACAACCCTGGTTGGAGAAATTACCTAAATTTTAGTTGGAAGAGTGATCACAATAATGCATAAACTTCACAACCACCATTTCAAGCACACCATAATTTCCAAAATTCTCATGGATATGCACCTCTTTATGCCCCCCCCCTCTTAGAAAAAATCTTAAGGAAACATTACATGTATTCATTGAAAAGCAAGAGATAATCAACACTCAACTTGCTCAAAGCATGACAAATTTTAAACATACTCATGCAAAGTTCACATTTGTTCTAAGTTTCTAAGAGAAAGGTAAGTTTCCATCTCAACCATAACAAAATCCTAAAGGAAAATACAATTCAAATGCAAGTAATTTTGAAAGCCAACACTTGGATCATGTCAAATCAGTCATCACTCTTTGCAATGGAAAAGTTATTAAACAACCCACTCTTAAATCTTGTGAGTGTAAGGAAATGGTTAAATCTGAACATTGCAAAGAAAAGATTGATTCCCCTCTAACACTTCTATTTTCTCATGCCATGACCAAACAAAGAAAAGTCAATCACAACATTGAAATCTTTGAAACTTTCAAACAGGTAAGGATCAATATACCTTTACTAGATGCTATTAAATAGGTTTCTTCTTATGCTAAATTTTTAATAGATCTATACACTGTAAAGAGAAAATTGAATGTGAAAAAGAAAGCCTTTTATAGCCGAACAAGTAAGTGTTATTCTTCAGAACAATAATGCTTTGAAATATAAAGACCCTGATTATCTTACAACTTCTTGCTTTATTAGAGAACATAAAATTGATAGAGCCTTATTTAATCTTGGAGCTAGTGTGAATTTACTTTCATATTCAGTTTTTCAAAGTCTCCAACTAGGTGAGTTAAAACAAACTTCTGTAACTCTCTTACTTGTTGATAGATTTATAAAAGTGCTTAGAGGAATATTTGAAGATGTTTTAGTATAAATAGATAAATTCATTTATTATGTGAATTTTGTTGTCTTGGACACACAATCTATTAAAGCATGTAATTCATTTCCTGTTATTTTGAGGATGTCTGTTTCTTGCAACTTCTAATGTATTGATTAATTATAGAAATGGACTGATGAAGCTATCTTTTGAAAACATGATATTAGAGATGAATATTTTCAACATTTGCAAGCAACCTGGAAATGATAATGATTTATACAAAGTAGATCTTATTGAAGAATTAGTTCATGATCAACTTGAATCTACTTTGAGTAAAATTAGATTTGATGAATCTGAAAATTTGCAAATGATTCATTCATAGGAAGAGATCACAGATAAAAAAAGCACTAAAAATATTAATATGGATCATTTGTTAAGATTGATATTAGATTTGACATCTGACATCACATCAATCGATGATTACTTTCCTAACGAATCCTTACTTTCTCTTAGATCAATGCCTTGATTTGCTAATTTTTTCAATTTTTTTAGAAGATTTGCCAGCCCATTAGAGTATTAAAGACAAATGTAAGTTTTTGAACAAAGTGAAAAATTTTTATTGGAATGACCCTTACACATTTAAATATTATCCTAATCAAATATTTCAAAGATTTATTCCTAAAAATAAGGTAAGTAGTGTCATTAAACTTTATCATTTTAAAGCGTGTGAGAGTCTTTTCTCTTCAAAAAAATAGTTGTAAAAATCTTTCAAAATAAATTTTATTAGCCTACTATGTTCAAGAACTCACACGCATCCTACAAAGCTTGTGAAAATTATCAAAAGTCAGGATTTATTTCAGAATATAAGGAATCTTTAGATAATATTTTATTAACTTTTAAGACGTATCTTGATGGAGAAGTGTATTGTGCATTTCATGACTTATGACCCCATTTTCATAAAGAAGATGCTCGATATAGTTTCAAGAATCTGACTAAAAAAAATTATGTTTGCTAGTTTTTAGGAAACTTGATATGAAGCCTATTACGAATTTATAGAGGATGTTCAAGCCATTCTTTGATATAAAACCAAGAAAAAATGTGAGCCACAATTACAACTACCTATACTAACACATGTTTTTTTAAATAAAATAAAATAAATAAATAAATAAGATGAGAGAGAGAGAGAGTTTGAGATTGCAGTTAGCTTATATATAGGTGATATGATTGCATTTTCAAGTTCTCATCTATAAAATCTTCTCTTTCTTCCCTTCATTTCTACTCAACTCACACATTTAACAGATATAAAAGTGTGGAGAAATAGCAGGTTCCTCAAGTCATCATATAAGAAACATTTGTGTTTTTTAGTGGATCTAGCCTTGGGAAGGAAATCGAGTTTTTAGAATCAGCAAATCACCTTGGTCAGGTACTAGCTGAAAGAAAGAATCAGTAAATCGAGTTTTTTGAAGAGAAAAGACTCTCACATGCTTCATTTAGTTTTGGGTTAATAGGTGGAATGTCAATAGTTGTACAAAGGAACATCATTGGAAAAAAATTTGGAGAGGAACTACAGGTCTTCACAATGTTTGATCGAATGAATGTAATGTTTAAACACGTTGATGCCTTTATTGCCTTACCAGGTGGTCTGGCACATTAGAAGAGATCTTTCATATTTTTTCTTAGGCCCTACTATATATTCACCCTAAACTCATAGGTTTGTTAAATGTTCATGGTTTTTATGATAAATTATTGTCTTTTCTTAATCATGCTGTGAAACAGGAATTTCTAACATCTTTGGCATGATAAATCATAATCTCTACTGTGAATAATTGATTGACCAACTACAATCTTTCACTCCTGTAATTGATCCCTCCATGAGTCTCATAAATTGATCAACTAAGAAAAGTCGTAAAAAGGTTAGATTGGATTTGAGCTTTCATTTTTGAATTCTTGTGTCTTTTGGTTTTTTTAATAGTATATTATTTTATTTTATTCTTTCTTATATTTATTTTAGTGTTTTTCAAGTTTGTTAGTATTCTATGTTTCAAGTGATATCTTCTATACTCTATCTTTCTACTTTAGAACATTGAGGACAATATCTCATTTTGGTTTAGTTGAGAGGGTAGTAGTTGAATAAAACTAACCGTGTATTCTTTTTCATAAACCATTTGCAAACTTTTATTACTAAGATAGCAAAGTAAGGATGAATTTTATTGACTCTTGAGATGTATCTTGGTTAACATTTTTCAATGGTTATTTGTAATATTCATAATAAGGTCTATCAAAATACTTCTTAAAAAATTCAGGTTTACAAACTCTTGCATTATTATCAAATAATTTATCTCATATGCTCATTTAACAAGTATTCTTAAATCTTTATTTTCACACACTCACACACACACACACCTTAATATATGATTATGGGTTACATATTGGATTATTACGTTATTTATGTTTTTTTCGTTAAAGATAACAACTAAGGAAAAGGGGTAGTATATAAATTGAAAAAAAAAACTTGATGATAATTAAAACATAGATAGGTTGTTTTGTAGCCTTCTTAACCTAAGCAATTAAGCCCGAAAGAGTGTTTTAACACCTAATAACTTAAAGTCAACTAACTTGGGAGCTATTGGCTCAACGCTTGTTACATGGATTAAAGAGAAAAGCTTAAGGGAATCAAACATTGCACTATCTACATGTCTGTATCTACGACCCAAGTTTTTAAGCTCGAAGGGGTGTCTCAACACCTAATATCCTAAAACCAACTGGTTTGGGAGTCATTAGTCAAAAGCTCATTACATGGGTTAAAGATGCATTGTGTTTTAAGTTATATGTATATGTATATATATTAATAAAAAAAAGAATAATAATCCTAACCCAAGGAACCTTAAATATTAGAACAAAAATTATGTTTTCTTCCAAGTAAAGCCCCATAACTATGTGTTGATATATTAAGTATAAATTTTTTTTATTAATATATTATTTAAGAAGTATTAAGCAAATATATAAATTTACTAAGAGTTTATTTATCTGAATAAATTAATAGAAGTTGAATGATGAATGCCTTACTTTGTGGAATTTGCAAATTGTTTTTTTATTTTAACGTTTGGATACTAGAGACTAGTAATAAACTGGTTGGGGGTGTGATTAGTACTTAAAAGTATATTTTTATGAATGTTTTATATCATCATTTAGCACTTGAAGTATCAATAACTCCTTAACTAAAGCATGTTTTATAATAACATATCTAATAATATAAGATACCTTTAATTCGTGATAAATGTTCATTTTAAATGTTGGCCTATCACATAAATAAAAGGATTGATTGATGAGTTTAAGTACTGATATTGAAATGATGAAGAGATGGCCAAACTTAAGAAAAGAGATGCTACTCCAGTCCAAACTAGAACACTGTTTGATAATTGGGTCATATCTAGAGCTGTAAATTTTGGATTTAGGTCTACTTTATATGGATGGAAAGGTAAGACATAGGCCTACAAATTTAATGGAGGTCTAGTTTTAATAAGGCCATTTACAAGTGCAAATTATAGCAACAATAAAAAAGTCTAAATCTATCCTGCAATCCAAATATTGTTTAGTGTTTAGCCCATATCTAAAGTTTTAAAAGTCTAAATTACCTTACTTTTTTGTTCTTGGAAAGCTGAGAAAAATTTTTATAATTTCATCTGAGGTTTGGTTCAAATTCTGATGTTATCAATGATGTTTTATTTAAACAAAAAAAGATAAGGATTGTCACTAAGTCAAGAATTAGTCATCCACTCATCAATTAGTCATCAAATCAATAGTTCCTAATTTTTGCCTATAAAAGGAGCATTTTCCACGCATTTAGGCATCTTGATTTTCGGATTAAGATCATAATCTTGCTTTCTCTCTTTGTATTCTTATAATGCTTAAGTTTTGCTTTTATTAATTTTTTGTTTATGCCTTTCATTTCCTTTCCTTTAGTTAGTTAACTTTTATTTTATTTATATTCTTATCTTGTTTATTTATGTTTCTCTCTTTCGTTATATTTAGCTAAGTTTATTATATTAAGGTGAAAAGGTTACACCAATGGTGTAAGAATAAGTATAGTGTAAACTCAACATGGACCTTAATGTTTGATACTAACATGTTCTGTATTTGTTATCTTGTTCACTTTTAATTCTTTGCTTGTTAAATGATTAATCTAGATTTATGTTGTATGACACTTGGTACAACAAATATTTGATATTTTCATAGTCCAACCGTATGGTATAACCTATATCTGTGTTATGAAAGAAACTTGATTTGTTGTTAATATAAGTTATAATCATGAATACCTGACAATATTTACAAGTATTAACATTATTCGAATAAGATAACCAATGTATTCATGTTAACAATTTAAAATCCAATTGGAATGTCCTTTGTGTGTGGTTTCTAATTGAATATTGAGAGTTTATACATACTTGTTTAAAATACCATTAGTGGATCCTCTAACCTTAACATTTGTTGTTATCATTGTTTAATCGTTATATTGACCTTCTATCTCAAAGTTCTCATCAACTTATTCTTCTTTTTCTTTTTCTTTTATTATTAATTTCTTTGTTATTGTTGTTGTTATTGTTCTATTGTTATTATTTATAATTTATACAATTAAGCTCTTTGTGGTTCGACTCTGGTCTTACTAGGTTATTTATTACCTCGACACTTTTGTACTTAGGAGAAAACATCAATCTTATAGTCATGTCATTCACCCTCTTTTTATCTTTTTAATTTCAATGGTTGAACTCATCAGTCAATCATTTGATTTATATGATAGTCCTACATTTAAGATGAACATTAACCATAAATTAAAGGTGTCTTATGGAATTACACTTGTTATTATAAAATATGATTTAGTTAAGGAGTTATTGATACTTGAAATACAAAATGATGATATAAAACCTTAATAAAAATGCACTTTTAAGTACTAAGTACACGCTCCAACTAACTTATTACTAGTCTCTAGTAATCAAAGCATTAAAATAAAAAAATAATTTGCAAATTCCGTAAAGCAAGGTATTCATCACTCAACTTCCATTAATTTATCCAGATAAACAAACTCTCATTAGATTTATATATCTGCTCAATACCTCTTAAACAAGGTATCAATAAATCTTCCTTTTATATGCTTAATGTATGAAAACATAGATGATAGGGCTTTACTTAAATGAAAACAAAATTTTGTTCTAATGTTTAAGGTTAACTTTATTGGGTTAGGATTATTGTCTTTTGTTTTTTTTAATATATATAAATATAAAACATTGCATATTTAACCCATGTAACGAGCTTTCAGCTAATGACTTTCAGACTAGTTGGTCTTAGGGCATTTAGTTTTGATATACCCCTTCGAGCTTAATAACTCGAGTTGCAAATACTAATATTTAGATAGTGCAATGTTTGATTTTCTTATGTTTTTCTCCTCAACCTATGTAACAAGCATTGTATCAATAACTTCTAAGTTAGTTGACTTTAAGGTATTACGTATTAAAACATCCCTTTGGGCTTAATTGCTTAAGTTAAGAAGCCTACGAAACCAAACTTATCTATATTTTTATTTATTTCTTTACGTTTATTATCGTTTTAATGTTTTTGTTTTTTTTTTGCAAGTTATATACTATCTCTTTCCTTTAGTTGTTACCTTTAACAAAAGAACATAAATAATATAATAATCCAATATGCAACTCATAATCGTATATTAAAGTGTGTGTGTGTGAAAATGAAGGTTTATAAATACTTGTTAATTGAGTGTATGAGTAAAATCAAGTCATAACAAAACGAGAATTTGTAAACCTGAATATTTCAAGAGAAGTAAGAGATAGACTTTGTTATAAATATTGCAAATAACCACTGAAAAATATTTACCAAGATGCATCTCAAGAGTTAATAAAAAATTTTCTTACTCTGTTATCCTAGTAATAATGGTTTTGCAAATGATTTATGAAATACAAAACACAATTAGTTTTTTTATAATATCAACTACTATCCCTTTTTCCCCAACCAAAATGAGACATTGTCCTCAATGTACTAAGATAGAAAGATAGAGTATAGAAGACATCACCTGAAGCAACGAACACTAACAATTCTAAAAAACACTTAAACAAATATATAAAATAACAAAACAAAATATTATGCTATTAATAAAACTAAAAGACACAAATTTTTACAAACTAAGACTCAAATCATAGTTGTGATTGTGGCTTACATCTTCCTTTGGTTTTACATCCAAAAAGGGCTTAAACACTTTTTACGGGTTGGGTATAAGCTTTCTATCTAATTTTTCTTAAAAAATGAAAAATATGGTCTTTTTTAGTCAGATTCCCAAGACCATATCAATCATGTTTTTTTTATAAAAATGAGACCATAAATCATCTATTACACAATGTATATCTCCACTAGAATGCGTCTCAAGAGTTAATAAAAGATTATCTAAAGACTCCTTACTCAGGTCATTCTTAATGAATGGTATTTTATCTTCATGATTTATAGATATCATTTTTAAAGAATGACATTGTGCATTACAAGTCCATCTAGTACATCGATGATAGACTTTCAGTAGTTTTACATGACATTTCTTTGCAAAAGTGCTTTTATGTGTCCTAGGCATGTATAAAATAAAAGAATTGGAATAATCAGACCTTTGTTTCAATTAGCTAGTGAATCTCTTTAGGAGTTCTATGGTTCATTAACAACCTTGATCTTGCATACCTAGCTCGATAAATTTTTGAAATCATATTTTAAGGTAAAACGGGAAAATACGTTTTTAATTTTTCAAGAGTGCTGTCCATTTTTTAATATGAGAAGTGGAAAAGGGATGCAAAGAAATGATAAGGAACAAGGAATTGAACAAATATATACACAGATATCAGTTATCTTGTGAAATTGAAAGAACTGGCTTAAGAGTCATGAAGTACCGTTATCTATCATTTAACCAGGGTAAGAAAACTAGCAAACCGAGAGTCACACATAAGAAAACACAAAAAAATATGAGAAACATAAAATAATCAACCGTTATTTATAGAATCATTCAAACTGATGGATTAATTTTTACTAGGAAAATTATCAAAGTAAGCTTTCAAACAATGTCTATTTACTTTAAAAACATTATCATTCTTTAGATTCTAAATATAAAAGACCTATAAAGATACACATATTTCTCAATAAATAGATCGCTCTATCTTGATCTTAGTGCCCTAGGGAATAAATAGAGTTGGGAATAATAAAGCAAAATGTTTTTGTCAGTATCAACTTTTTGACAATTTTACAAGTTTAGCAGAATGCATACGTGTCCTTGAACATGGTAGGCCAATAAAATCCATATTGTAAGATTTTTGCAATTGTTTTTTTGACAAAAAATGACTCTTACATACCTTAGAATAATAAAATTTAATGACATTACTTACGTCATTGTCAAGAATGCATCTTTAAAATATTTGATGAAGATAATATTTGAATAAGTAAAAGTCATCCCAATAAAAGTTCTTCATTTTGTTCAAAAACTTACTTTTGTCTTTGATAATCCAATGAGCTGGTAAATTTTCTAAAGAAAGAAAATTAAAAAAATTAACAAGCCAAGGCATTGATATAAGAGAAACTAAGGATTCATTAGGAAAAAAATCATTGATTGGTGTGATGTTGAATGTCAAATGTATTGTCACTCCTCACAAAAGATCCACATCAACATTTTCAATGCCTTTTTCATACATGATTTCTTCTAGAGAATAAATCATTTGCAAATCTTCAGATTCATCAAACTTTGTTTTACTTATAGTAGATTCAAATTGATCATAAACTAATTTGTCAATAAGATCTACTTTCTATGAATCATTATCATTTCCAAGTTATTTGCAAATGTTAAAAATATCCATCTTTAATGTTATATTTTTAAAAGATAGTTTCATCAGTCCATTCTTATAATTAATCAATGCATTAGAAGTTATGAGAAATAGACATCCTAAAATAACAGGAAATGAATTACATACTTTAACAGGTCATGTGTTCAAAACAATACAATCTACAAGATAAATGAATTTATCAACTTATACTAACACATCTTCAACTATTCCTCTAGGCACTTTACATATCTATCAGCATTTGTGATTTATACTTAAAAGTACTTAAAATAATTGATTGATAAGTTTAAGTACTGAAATTAAAAGGACAAAGAGATGGTCAAACTTGGAAAAGAGATGTTGGTGTAATCCAAACTAGAACATTGTTCGGTATTTGGATCATATCTGGAGCTGTAGATATTGGATTTAGGTCTACTTTACATGGATGGAAAGATACAACATAGGCCTACAATGTTGATTAAGGTTTGGTTTTAAAAAAAATTATTTTCAAGTCCAAATTATAGCAACAACAAAGAAGTCTGAATTTGTCCTGCAGCCCAGACATTGTTTAGTTTTCAACCATATCTCAAGTTTTTAAAGTCCAAATGATCTCAATTTTTTTCCTAGAAAGATAAGATAATTTCCTAGAATTTCATGGTATAGTTGGTTCCAATGCTAATGTTAGCAATACCGTTTCGTTTATATAAGAAGATAAGGATTTTTACCAAGCAAAGAGTTGATTACCCACTTAATAATTAGTTATCAAATCAATAGTTCTAAATTTTGGCCTATAAAATGAGACTTTACCATGCATTTAGGCATCTTAGTTTCCAGATCAAGATCATGCTCTTGCTTTCTCTCTTTGTATTTTTATAATATTTAAATTTTATTTTTATTAATATCTTGTTTATAACTTTCAATTCCTTTCCTTTACTTAGTTAACTTTTATCTTATTTATGTTCTTGTTTTGTTTATTTATATTTCTCTCTATCATTATGTTTAGTAAAGTGTTGCAAACCTCCTTAAATTCTTTTAAATGCAAGTATGGATTTTTTAAATCTAAGCCATGAAAAGAAGGTAAAAATTGAATAATATCTGACTTCAAATTGAAATGAGATGCATAGGAAGGGAAAACTATACATAATGGTGCACTTGTTCTTCTGGCATTCATATGGTCTCTAAGTGTTCTAACATGATTATTCTTATTATGAAGTGATTGCTTATCTTCTTCGACCATAGTTTCTGAAAATGATGAGGATACGCTACAAAATCTACCACTTAATATACATGACTAAACTCTCATACATGTGTAGGAAGAGAATAAAAGAAAAAAAAAAGAAAACAAAAAAAAAAGTTAGATACAAGAAAAGTAAAAATAGAAAATAAAATAAAAATTATAATTTATACAAGAATTTACCTCCTCGGTAACGACGCTAAAAACTCAACACAATCAAATGATTGATATCTTCTCCCATGTGTAGGAACGTCGAAGTAATAAATAACATAACAAGACCATTGTCGAACCACAAGGAGGTTAACTATGTAAATTATAAATAAAAACAATAATAACAACAATTATAGTAGTAGTAGTAGTAACAAAAAGAAGAAGAAGAAGGAGTTAAAGAGGACTTTGAGATGTAACATTAATATGAAGATTAAACAATAAAAACAAATGTCAAGGTTAGAGGATTTACTAATAGTATTCCAAACAAGTATAGTATAGATTCTTTTTATTACTCAACTAAAAATCACACATAAAGGAGGTTCCAATCATATTATAAATGGTTAACACGATTACATCAGTTATCTTATTCGAATAATGTTAATTAATACTTGTAAATGATATTAGATATTCATGATTATAATTTATGTTAACAACAAATCAAGTTCTTTTCATACCATAGGTGTAGGTTTTACCATACAATTGGGCTATAAAAGTGTCAAGTATTTGTTGTACGAAGTATTATACAATATAAATGTAAATTAACCATTTAACAAGCAAAGTGTTAAGAGTAAATAAGATAACAACTACAATACAAAACATGTTAGTATCAAACATTAAAGTTCATGTTGAATTTATACTATACTTATTGTTATATCATTAGTATAACCTTTTCTCTTTGACATAATAAACTTAACTATACATAATGAAAGAAGAAAAACATGAATAAACAAGATAAGAACATAAATAAGATAAAAGTTAACTAATTAAAGGAAAGGAAATGAAAAGCATAAACTACAGATTAATGAAAGCAAAACTTAAACATTACAAAAATATAAAGAAATAAATAAAGATCATAATCTTGATCTAAAAATGAAAATACCTAAATACATGACAAATACATCTTTTTATAGGTAAAAATTAAAAACTATTGATTTGATGACTAATTGTTGAGTGGATGACCAACTCTTGAATTGATGACAATCCTTATCTTTTTGTCTGTCAAAAACATCATTAATAACATCAGAATTTGAACAGACGTAAATCATGAAAGTTTTAGAAAATTATCTCAGCTTTCTACAAAAAAAAAATGAGGTCATTTAGGCTTCTAGAATTGGAGATACGAGCAAAACACTGAATAGTATCTAGACTGTAGGATAGATTTGAACTTTCAAATAGTAGAATTGAGTCTTACCTTCCCCATTCATGTTTTAGGCCTATATCTTAACTTTCCATCAATATAAAGCAGACCTAAATCTAAGTTTTGTAAATCAAGTTATGATCCAATTGCCGAATAATGTTATAGTTTGAACTGAACTAGCATTTTTTTTTCAAGCTTCACCTTCTCTTTATCTTCTCATTTCAGTAGTTGAACTCATCAATCAATCCTTTGATTTATGTGATAGGCCTGCATTTAATATAAACATTTACCATAAATTAAAGATATCTTATGGTGTCAGACTTGTTATTATAAAACATGTTTTAATTAAGGAGTTATTGATACTTCAAATGCAAAATGATGATACAAAACCTTAATAAAAATACACTTTTAAGTACTAATCACCAACCGTATGGTATAACTGACACTTGTGCTATAAAAGAAACTTGATTTGTTGTTAACATAAGTTATAATCATGAATACCTGATAACATTTACAAGTATTAGTATTATTCGAATAAAATAACTAATATAATCATGTTAACAATTTATAATCTGATTAGAACCTCCTTTGTGTGTGGTTTATAGTTGAGTAATAAAAAGAGTTTATATTATACTTGTTTAAATATCATTAATGGATCCTCTAAACTTTATATTTATTTTTATCATTGTTTAATCCTTACATTAATCTTACAATCTCAAAATCCTCTTTTAACTTGCTACTGCTATTACTACTACTACTATAATTATTGTTGTTGTTGTTGTTATTATTTATAATTTATATATTTAACCTTTCTATGGTTTGACCCTAGTATTGTCGAGTTATTTATTACTTCGACATTCCTACACTTAAAAGAAGACATCAATTTTTTAGTCATGTTAATAATATTTCCAAGTTGACATGATCAAGTAATTAATGTCAAATAATGATGACAACAATATGTATTGAATAAACAATCATCCATAACTTTTATTGAACCTATATATATCAAATAATGATATATATATATATATATTAACTACATCAAGTGAATAATAAACCTACTTTCATATTTTTCTTATTTTATTATCAATTATCTACATCCATACAAATTTATACATATTAATTTATAAAAATTATAACTTGACAATAAAATTGATAAAATATAAAACAGATCTATTAAACAAGTTATTATTTATATCATCACAACATTTGTTAGATGGTAATTCGATGAAAGTTTCAATAATTTACAAAATAATATCTGAAAAATAGCAATGTTTTTAGGGATATATTTGTTTTCATGGTCCAAAAGTTTTTTTAAAAAAAATTAAAAGTTTTTTATTTTAGATTATTTTTTTCATTTGTTTAAATTATTTTTATAAAAAAATATTAAAAATATTTTTTAAAAAATAAAAAAAATATTATTTTAATATAGTTTTAAATAAAAATATTTTTAAAAACATACTAAACCACTAGTAAATATAAGCTATTAAGTCGCATCTGAAAGGGGCTGGCATATAAATTTGAGTTAATTCACAAGTGCTGCCCGTGTCTTTCATCACAGTCATGTCGAATTTGGCTATAGTTAAGTGAAGTATTTAATCAATTAATTATTTGAAACCGTACTTGCTTGCGTGTAAAAACATAACGTGTAATGACTGAGACCGACTCTTTCCATGTCATGTTTTTATAAGTCGTTGGAATTTTTATGTGATTATTTTCTAAAATATATATTAAAATAATATTTTTTATGTTTTAAAATTATTTTTAATAATATATAAAATGATTTAAAAAATATTAATCCAAAATAAAAATTTTTTAATTAATTAATGAATTAATTTTAAAAACATATTTCAAACACAAAAACAATAAACTTGCTACGAATGTACTACCCACAATCGAAAATCTGAGAAATTTCTATACAAGAATAAGAATTCACATGAAGTCTCTGGAACGTGGAGGAACTGTCCCGCTTAATTAACCACAGCTTGCCACCTCATGGCCTTTCGTTAATTATTACTCTCAAAGCGGCTCGAACCTTCCCCGTCTCCTAAAAAAAAAAAAAAAATTCAGTCCCTCCGATGCTCTGTAACTATAGCCTATATAAAGCCGGGAATGGACTCGTTCCATTTCAGACAGAAACACAAACACAAACACGTTCTCGAAAGTTGTATCGGTCCCTTAAACCCTCTGAAAAAAGAAACAGACAAACAAAATTCAAGTTATAGAAAAATGAGGCAGCACTCACTTGCCTTCTCAGTCCTGCTCGTTCTCTGCCTTGTTGGGTTCTCTAATGCATCTCTCCTGCCATTTTCAGACCTTCCTGGGAGTTTCCTTACTGATTTCTGGCTGGACCGTTTACCGGATCCCTTCAGGGTCTTGGAACATATCCCACTTGGTTTCGACAAGGACGATTATGTGGCACTCTCTCCAGCCCGAGTAGACTGGAAAGAAACACCTGAGGGTCATGTTATCATGCTAGATGTACCAGGAATGAAGAAAGAGGAGGTGAAGATTGAAATTGACCAGAATAGGGTGTTGAGAGTGAGTGGAGAGAGGAAGAGAGAAGAAGAGAAAAGGGGGGATCACTGGCACAGAGTAGAGAGATCGTATGGCAAGTTCATCAGGCAGTTTAAGCTGCCAGAGAATGTGGACTTGGATTCTGTGAAGGCTAAGCTTGAGAATGGGGTTCTCATGTTGTCATTTTCCAATTTGTCCATTGACAAAATCAAGGGTCCTACGGTGGTTGGCATTGAGGGGGGAGAAGAACCAGCCAAGCATTGAGGGGGGAGAAGAACCAGCCAAGCTCAAGATTGATGAAGCAAAGCAAGAGCTCTAGATGTTTTCATGTATTGAGGCCTGAGGTCGGTAACACTTGTTTGTGAGAAAACAAGGGATGTTTTTCATTTCGATCTTGTGATTTTGTTTTGTATTTGCCACCTTGATGCACTCATGTAATACGTACGTATGCCATCTATGATACTCATAATCTAAAAATATATATAATATATGGCTTCTGTTTAACACCTTTTGTTGGCAAACTATGTTCGGCATCAGAAATCCTTATACATGGTATGATTTCTCGTTGTTGTTGATAGGCAGAATCCAGGGAGGCATCACTTCCTGACAACGTTTCATTTTTCTTTCTAATCCTTGCGGAGTTCTCAGTCTATTTATATCCCGATTTTCAATGTATTTTTATATAGTATGCTATTTATTTAATCTAATAAAGGCGTGAAATGATTAATAAATAAAAAATCAAACAGAACTGAAAAATTATAATTTACCACTAATCACAAGAAGTAGAATAAAAAAATTTATTATGATTTTTTAAATTTCATTTATTTTATTTTAACGGGAAACACAACAATAATAGGGATTAGGATTATCTAATCCCATACAAGTCACTTTAAAAAGGAGGAAAATAGAATTCTTGCTCAAAAAAAAAAAAAAAACCAATGCAGCCATTTTTTCCTCTGCAGTCGACAAATCACCTTTGAAAACTCCTCGTCGATAGAAACACTATTCTTTCAAACACATCATATTCTAGCCCTTCTCATTACCATCTGAAACATCTGACAACACTCACAACTTCCATTACATAACACATAAACCAAACTCATAAAACCTTTAAGCAACAGTCACAATCTCCACCGCATTCACAGACCACACTAGCCATCTCACAACGACTATCCACTGTAACAACAATCTCCTCTTCCCTCACCAACCACCAAATCAACTGTGTCAATCCACTAATCACAGCCTAAACTTCTCTGTTCATGGTGCAGTAGCTACCCAACATACCAGCTATAGCACGCAACATCATGAATTTTTTGAGTTTTTATTTAAAATGTAAAAAAGTCTATAAAACATATTCGTTATAAAAAAGTTATTAGCTATTAAAAATATTAATTAGTTTTTCAAAGTTCTAAACAAATAATTAATTATGTAAAAAAACTATATTATTAAAACAAATTATATTGCTATTTATCTTTTATTTTTAAAAGTATCTATTATGCATATATATTAAGAATCTATCTATACTAATATATAGATACCTCTAATCAAATATGGGTTTAATATAAAGAATTATATTAAAGGGCAAACAGTTGCTAAAACCAAAAAGTAAGAAATATCAAAAGTAATGAGATATTATGGTTTAATTACTCTAGACATTATAGGTGAGTAACGAATTAAGACTCAACACTTTTTATATTAAAAAGGAAATCCTTGATTTTGTTTTTTTAAATGAATGTTTTTGAAAAAAATGGAAACATTTTTCTTTGCTAAAATTAGGGCATTTTAATGTGGGATGAATCTCTCATGTGATAAGTCTTATAATATACAAGGAGAAGGCTAATTCAATTTAGAAAAGAAATGCTAATTCAGTCTAAACTAGAATACTGTTTAATTAGTTGATCATAACTAGAGCTGTAAAACTTGGATTTTGATTTTTTTTAAATAAATAGAAAGCTAAGACATAGACCTAAAACTTTCATGGAAGTCCAAGATTCAAAAAGATCGTTTTCAAGTTCAAATTATAATAACAATGGAGAAGTTTGAATTTATCCTATAGCCTAGATATTGTTCAGTATTCAGTCTATATATCGAGTTCTAAAAGTCCAAATGGCCTTTTTTTATTGAAAAGATGAGATAATTTTCTAAAATTTTTATAAGTACAATATGTTCAAATTCTAATGTTAATAATAATGTTTTTTTTTCAGACAAGAAGATAAGGATTATCACCAAGTCAAGATGTGGCCACCTATTCAACAATTAGTCAACAAATCAATAGTTCTAAATTTTTTCCTATAAAATAAGGTATTTTCCATGCATTTAAGCATCTTGATTTTTTGATTGAGATCATACTCTTGCTTTTTTTATATTTTTGTAATGTTTAAGTTTTGTTTGCATCAATCTATTGTTTATGCTTTTTATTTCCTTTCCTTTACCTAGTTAACTTATATGTTCTAATCTTGTTTATTTGTATTTGTCTTTTTCATTATGTTTAGTTAACTTTATCATGTCAAGGTGAAACAGTTACACTAATGATATAAGAATAAGTATAGTGTAAACTCAACATGGACTTTAATGTTTGATACTAACATGTTTTATATTTATTATCTTGTTCACTTTTAATACTTTGCTTGTTAAATAATTAATTTAGATTTATATTGTGTAACACCTTGTACAATAAATACATAGTATTTTCATCACCCAACTGTATAGTATAACCAAGACTTGTGCTATGAAAGGTACTTGATTTGTTATTAACATAAGCTATAATCATGAATACTTGATAACATTTGCAGGTATAAGTATTATTCGTATAAGATAACTAATATAATTGATTAGTACTCAAAAGTGCATTTTTATCATGGTTTTATATCATCATTTTGCACTTAAAGTATCAATAACTCCTTAACTAAAGTACGTTTTATAATAATCTATCTAATAATATAAGATACCTTTAATTTGTGGTAAATGTCCATTTTAAATGCAGGCCTATCACATAAATAAAAGGATTGATTGATGACTTTAAGAACTTCAATTGCAAAGGCAAAGAGATGATCAAACTTAGAAAAGAGATGTCGGTGCAATCCAAACCGGAACACTGTTCGGTAATTGGGTCATATCTGGAGCTATAGATCTCAGATTTAGGTCTACTTTATATGGATGGAAAGGTAAGACATAGGCCTACAACTTTCATATGGAGCCCAAGATCTAAAAAGGCCATTTTCAAGTCCAAATTATTGCAACAACAAAGAAGCCCGAATCTGTCCTCCAGCCCGAGCACTGTTCAGTATTTTGGCCATATCTGGAGTTCTAGAAGTCGAAATGAGCTGAATTTTTTACACAAGAAAGCTGAGACAATTGCCTAGAACTTTCATGTTTTCAAGTGGCTCTAATTTTGACGTCATCAATGACGTTTTGGGCAGACAAGAGAAGATAAGGATTGTCACCAAGTCAAGGGTTGGCCATCTACTCATCAATTAGTCATCAAATCAATAGTTCCCAATTTTGGCCTATAAAAGGAGGCATTTGCCATGCATTTAGGCATCTTGGTGTCCAGATCAAGATCATGCTCTTGTTTTCTCTCTTTGTATTCTTTATGCTTTGTTTTCATTAATATCAAGTTTATGCCTTTCATTTCCTTTCCTTTCTTTAGTTAACTTTTATGTTCTTATTTTGTTTATCTATTTTTCTTTCTTTCATTATGTCTAGCTAAGTTAATTATGTCAAGGTGAAAAGGTTACACTAATGGTGTAAGAATAAGTATGGTATAAACTTAATATGGACTTTAATGTTTAATACTAACATGTTTTATATTTGTTATCTTGTTCAATCTTTAATACTTTGCTTGTTAAATGATTAATCTTGATTTATGTTGTATAACAATTGGTACAACAAATGCTTGGCACTTTCATAGCCCATAATGTATGGTATAACCGACACCTGAGCTATGAAAGGAACTTGATTTGTTGTTAACATAAGTTATAATCATGAATGCTTGACGAAATTTACAAGTATTAGCATTAATTGAATAAGATGACTAATGTAATCATGTTAACAATTTATAATATGATTGGAACCTCATAATGTATGGTATAACCCACACCTGAGCTATGAATGAAACTTGATTTGTTGTTAATATAAGTTATAATCATGAATGCTTGACGAAATTTACAAGTATTAGCATTAATTGAATAAGATGACTAATGTAATCATGTTAACAATTTATGCTTTAATATTTCATCTCAAAGTTCTCATCTTCTTCTTTTTCTTTATTATTGTTGTTATTATTACTACTACTACTACTATTATTACTACTACTACTACTACTACTACTACTATTATTGTTGTTGTTGTTATTGTTATTATTGTTGTTGTGGTATTGTTGTTATTTATAATTTGTACAATAACGTCCTTGTGGTTCGACCCCAGTCTTGCCGGGTTATTTATTACTTCGACACTCCTGCACTTGGGAGAAGACATCAATCTTTTCGTCGTGTCAATAATCATGTTAATAATTTATAATTTGATTGAAACCTTAATTGTGTATGGTTTCCAATTGAGCAATAAAAAGAGTTTATACTATATTTGTTTAAAATACTATTAGTGGATTCTCTAACCTTGACATTTATTTTTATCGTTGTTTAATCCTCATATTAATCTTACAATCTCAAAGTCCTCTTTAACTTATTATTATTGTTGTTGTTGTTGTTGTTGTTGTTATTTATAATTTACTTAGTTAATCTCTTTGTGGTTCAACCTAGATCTTACCGGGTTATTTATTACTTTGACACTCCTACACTTGGGAGAAGACATTAATTTTTTGGTCATGTCACCAAGTACAATATCGTTTGTTACCATAAAGTGATATTTTTTCAATTCATTATAAGATTCTTCTTTTCGCACCTATTCAAATCCTTTTCTAAGTTAGTCAAACAATCATCAAATGAATAGTCAAAAACAAAAAAATCATCTATAAAAATTTCAAGAAAAGGTTTAATTATATCACTAAATATATTAAGTATGTATATTTTAAATATGGCTGATACATTGCATAATTCAAAAGGTATCCTTTGATATATAAAACTACCAAATAGACATGTGAAAGCAGTCTTCTCTTGATTTTTTAATGCAATTTTAATTTTGTTGTAACCTAAATAACCATCTATGAAATAATAAAATTCATAGCCTACAACTCTTTCTAGGATTTGATCCATGAAAGGTAAAGGAAAATGATTTTTTCTAGTTATTGAATTAAGTTTCCTATAATCAATGCATATGCACCAACCAGTAATAGTTCTAGTTGAGATTAACTTATTTTTCTCATTTGTTATCATAGTGACTCTAGACTTATTGGGTATAACTTGAGTAAGACTTACCAATTTGCTGTCAGAAATACGATAAATAATTTTATTATTTAGAAGCTTAATGACTTCATTTTTCACTACTTTTATATTAGGATTAAGTCTTTATTACATTTCTCTAGAGAGTTTGTAATAACTTATATTCATGTGTGTGCAAATCAGAGGAATATTTTCTATTATGTTTTTGTGCATTTTCAGAGTTTGTAATAACTTACATTCTTAATGTGCATTAAGTTTGAAAGAGATTATTATTGAAAAAATTTTATTTTCTCCAAAAAATGAGTATTTGAGATTGAATGGTAATGACTTCAAATTAGGTTTTGGTGGTTGAAAACTTTAAGGTATGGACCTAATTGATTGTGGTGGAAATTTCTTAATTTTTGGTCTTCAAATATATGCCTTTGATTCCTTCTAAAAATAAACTATTTACAAATTATCAAATTCATCGATCTTAATTTCACTAAAAGTGGTTTCAAATTGATCATGAACTAATTTTTCAATAAAGTTCACTTCTTATAAATCATTATCATCTCTAGGTTGCTTGCAAATATTGAAAATATTCATCTCCAATATCATATTTTCAAAAGATAGCTTTATCAATCCATTTCTATATTTAATCAATGCATTGAAAGTTGTGAGAAATGGATATCCTAAAATAATAGAAAATGAATTACATGCTTTAATAGGTTTTGTGTCAAAGACAAAAAAAAATCACAGGATAAATAAATTTATTGATTTGTACTAACATATTTTCAAGTATTTCTCTAGGTACTTTTACAGATCTATGAATAAGTAAAAGAGTTTGTAAAAGTTGGTTTTAACTCACCTAGATTAAGACTCTAAAAAACTAAATATGGAAGTAAATTCACACTAGAACCAATGGCTCTTTCAGTTTTATGTTCTCCAATAAAGCAAGAAATTGTAAGACAACCAAAGTTTTTATATTTCAAAGCATTATTGTTATAAAGAACGACACTCTTGTTCAGCTAAAAAGACTTTTCTTTTTCATATTGAGTTTTCTATTTATAGTGCACAAATCTTTCAAAAATTTAACATAAGAAGGTACCTCTTTAATAACATCCAACAAAGTCATATTAATCATTAATTGTTTGAAAGTTTCAAAGATTTCAAAGTTATAATTGATTTTTCTTTGTTTAGTCATGGCATAAGAAATGGAAGTGTTGGTGAGGAATCAATCTTTTCTTTGCAATGTTCAGATTCAACCTCTTCCTTACCTTTAAAGATTAACTCATTATCTTTCTCACAAGGTTTAGGAGTGGGTTTTTCAATAACTACAAAGAGTGATGAATGATTTAACTTGATTCATGTGTTGGTTTCCAGAACTACTTGCATTCACATTATATTGCTAATTGGAATTTTGTTATGGTTGAGATAGAAACTAACATTTCTCTTGAAAATTGAATGCATATGTGAATTTTGCAAATGTATCATTAAAATATGTCATGTTTTGAGCAAGTTGAGTGTTGATTGTCTCTTGCTTTTCAATAAATGCATGTAATATTTCCTCAAGATTTCTTCTATGAAGGGGAACAAAAGAAGGTGCATATTCATGAGAATTTTGGAAACCATGGCATGCTTAAAACAATGGCTGTAAAGTTTTTGCATTATTGTTATTCCTTTTCCAACTAAAATTTAGGTGATTTCTCTAATCTTCATATTTCAAAACCATGATGAGGTCAAACACTAAGTAAGTCTCAAAATTTATCCCAACATTGGTAAAATATTTCTCTTGATTTTTTAGCAAAAGTGGTGATTTATCTTTTGAAAAAGTTTGTTCTATAAAAAGGAAAAAAACTTCTTTAAAAACTGTTATTGCATTTTGTCTCAAGCATGAATAGATCTTGGTCTCAAATTTTATAGTCATGTTTTAGCTTTAACTTTTAATAAAAAAAAAGCTTTAATCCAATGGTATTCATGTTACAATTTGAGTCATTATAAGTGTTGCAGACCTTCTCAAATTCTCTTAGATGCAAGTTTGGATTTTCTAAATCTAAGCCATGAAAAAAAAGTAAAAATAGAATAATGTCTAGCTTAAAATTAAAATAAGATGTATTAGGAGGGAAACTATGCATAATAGTACACTTGTTCTTGTAAGATTCATGTGGTCTCTAAGTGTTCTAACACGATTATTCTTATTATTCCTGTTATAAAGTGACTGATTATCTTTTTCGACTATATTTTCTGAAAATGATGAGGATACCCTACAAAGTATATCACTTAATGTACATGACCACACTTTCATGCACGTGTAGGAATAGAATAAAAGGAAGAAGAAAAAATAAAACAAAAAAAAAACAAAATGAGATACAAGAAAAGAGAAAAGAGAAAATAATATAATTTGTATAAGAATTTGCCTCCCTAACAATGGCGCTAAAAACTTGACATGACAAAAATATTGATGTCTTCTCCCAAATGCAGGAGTGTCGAAGTAATAAATAATCCGGCAAAACTAGGGTCAAACCACAAGGAGATTAATTGTATAAATTATAAATAACAGCAATACAACAACAACAATAGTAATAGTAATAGTAATAGTAATAGTAATAGTAATAGTAATAATGACAATAATAATAATAATAGTAATAGTAGTAGTAGTAGTAGTAGTAATAATAATAATAATAATAATAATAATAGTGGTGGTAGTAGTAGTAGTAAAAGAAGAAGAAGAAGTTGATAAGAACTTTGAGATGGAAGATCAATGTAAAAATTAAATAATGATAACAACAAATGTTAAGGTTAAAGGATCCACTAATGGTATTTTAAACAAGTATAGTAGTATAAACTCGTATTACTCAAATGGAAACCACACATAAAGAAAGTTCTAATCAGATTATAAATTGTTAACATAAATATATTAGTTATCTTATTTGAATAATACTAATATTTATAAATGTTGTCAGATATTCATGATTATAACTTATGTTAACAACAAATTAAGTTTCTTTCATCACACAAGTGTCAGTTACACTATACAATTTGTGCTATGAAAATGCCAAGCATTTGTTGCATCAAGTTTTATATAGTATAAATCTAGATTAGTCATTTAACAAGCAAAGTTTACACCACAAAACATGTTATTATCAAACATTAAAATCCATGTTAAGTTTACACTATACTTATTCTTACACCATTAGTGTAACCTTTTCACCATGACATAATAAACTTAGCTAAATATAATAAAAGAGAGAAGCATAAATAAACAAGTTAAGAACATAAATAAGATAAAGTTAACTAAGTAAAAGAAAGGAAATGAAAGTCATAAACAAGATATTAATGAAAGCAAAGCTTAAAGCATTACAAAATACAAAGAGAGAAAGCAAGAGCTTGATCTTAATCTAGAAATCAAGATGTCTATATGCATGACAAATGCCTCCTTTTATAGGAAAAAATTGAAAACTATTGATTTTATGACTAATTGATGAGTAGGTGGTCAAATCTTGACTTCTTGACAATTCTTATCTTTTTATCTGAATAAAACATCATTGATAACATTGGAATTTAAACCAGACCTCCACATAAAAATTCTAAGAAATTATCTCATCTTTTCAGGAAAAAACATTAAGGTCATTTTGACTTCTGAAATTCAAGATATAGGCTGAACACTAAACAATGTCTAGGTCATATGACATATTTAGACTTCTTCGTTGTTGCTATAATTTGGACTTGAAAACGACTTTTTTAAAACTTGGACTCTTATGAAAGTTGTAGCCCAATATCTTACATTTCCATCTATATAAAGTAGACCTAAATTTGAGATCTACAACTCCAAATATGACCCAATTACCAAATAGTATTCCAGTTTGGACTGCACTAGCATCTCTTTTCTAAGTTTGACCATCTTTTTGTCCTTCAATGTTAATACTTAAACTCATCAATCAATTCTTTTATTTATATGATAGGCCTTTATTTAAGATGACTACCACAACAGCGACCATCATTTTTTTTTTTTGCCATCTTAAACCACCACAAGCAACAGTAAACACGCTTCTTCACTCTAGGTAATCTTCTTTCTTTCTCTAATCTATCTTGTTGGTATATTTCCTTTGCATGCAAAACTTGAACAATTCATGTTCTATAACAAATGAAATATAATTAGTTTATTACTATGCTATGCATAGTTAGCACAGTAACCATCTAATTATAATTAACTGTTTATTATACTCAATGATTAGTACTCAAAAGTGTACTTTTATCATGGTTTTATATCATCATTTTGCACTTAAAGTACCAATAACTACTTAACTAAAGTACGTTTTATAATAATCTATCTAATAATATAAGATACCTTTAATTTGTGGTAAATGTCCATTTTAAATGCAGGCCTATCACATAAATGAAAGGATTGATTGATGACTTTAAAAACTTCAATTGCAAAGGCAAAGAGATGATCAAACTTAGAAAAGAGATGTCGGTGCAATCCAAACCGGAGCACTGTTCGGTAATTGGGTCATATCTGGAGCTATAGATCTCAGATTTAGGTCTACTTTATATGGATGGAAAGGTAAGACATATGCCTACAACTTTCATATGGAGTCCAAGATCTAAAAAGGCCATTTTCAAGTCCAAATTATTGCAACAACAAAGAAGCCTGAATGTGTCCTCCAAGCCGAGCACTGTTCAGTATTTTGGCCATATCTGGAGTTCTAGAAGTGAAAATGAGCTGAATTGCTTACACAAGAAAGCTGAGACAATTGCCTAGAACTTTCATGTTTTCAAGTGGCTCTAATTTTGACATCATCAATGACGTTTTGGGCAGACAAGAGAAGATAAGGATTGTCACCAAGTCAAGGGTTGGCCATCTACTCATCAATTAGTCATCAAATCAATAGTTCCCAATTTTGGCCTATAAAAGGAGGCATTTGCCATGCATTTAGGCATCTTGGTGTCCAGATCAAGATCATGCTCTTGTTTTCTCTCTTTGTATTCTTTATGCTTTGTTTTCATTAATATCAAGTTTATGCCTTTCATTTCCTTTCCTTTCTTTAGTTAACTTTTATGTTCTTATTTTGTTTATCTATTTTTCTTTCTTTCATTATGTCTAGCTAAGTTAATTATGTCAAGGTGAAAAGGTTACACTAATGGTGTAAGAATAAGTATGGTATAAACTTAATATGGACTTTAATGTTTAATACTAACATGTTTTATATTTGTTATCTTGTTCACTCTTTAATACTTTGCTTGTTAAATGATTAATCTTGATTTATGTTGTATAACAATTGGTACAACAAATGCTTGGCACTTTCATAGCCCATACTGTATGGTATAACCGACACCTGAGCTATGAAAGGAACTTGATTTGTTGTTAACATAAGTTATAATCATGAATGCTTGACGAAATTTACAAGTATTAGCATTAATTGAATAAGATGACTAATGTAATCATGTTAACAATCTATAATCTGATTGGAACCTCCTTTATGTGTGGTTTCCAATTGAACAATAAGAGTTTATATTATACTTGTTTGGCATACCATTAGTGGAACCTCTAACTTGACATTTGTTATTATCATTGTTTAATTTACTTTAATATTCTATCTCCAAGTTCTCATCATCATCATCATCTTCGTCTCTTTCTTTATTATTATTATTATTATTATTACTACTACTATTACTGGTATTATTATTGTTGTTGTTGTTGTTGTTGTTGTTACTATTATTGTTGTTATTGTTGTTGTATTGTTGATATTTATAATTTGTACAATAACCTCCCTGTGGTTTGACCCCGGTCTTGCCGGGTTATTTATTACTTCGACACTCCTGCACTTGGGACAAGACATCAATCTTTTTGTCGTGTCACTCAACATAATAACTAGTTATCTGACACGACTAAAAGATTGATATCTTCTTTCAAGTGCAAGAGTGTCGAAGTAATAAATAACCCGGCAAGACCGAGGTCGAAACATAGGGAGGTTAATTATACAAATTATAAACAACAACAACAATAACAATAATAATATTAATAACAATAATAATAAGAAGAAAACAGGAATAATAATAATAATAATAATAATAATAATAATAATAATAATAATAAAGAAAAAGAAGGAGAAGAAGAAGAAGATAACTTTGAGATGGACTATTAATGTAAGAATTAAACAATGATAATAACAAATGTCAAGGTTAGAGGATCCACTGATAGTATGTCAAACAACAAGTATAGTATAAAGTCTTATTATTCAATTAGAAACCCATACAAAGAAGGTTCTAATCAGATTATAGATTGTTAACATGATTACATTAGTCATCTTCTTCAATTAATGCTAATACTTGTAAATCTCATAAAGCATTCATGATTATAACTTATGTTAACAACAAATCAAGTTCCTTTCATAGCTCAGGTGTCGGTTATACCATATAGTATAGGTTATGAGAGTGTCAAATATTTGTGGTACCAAGTGTTATACAACATAAATCTAGATTAGTCATTTAACAAGCAAAGTATTAAAGAGTGAATAAGATAACAAATACAAAACATGTTAGTATCAAACATTAAAGTCCATATTAAGTTTACATATACTTATTCTTACACCATTAGTGTAACCTTTTCACCTTAACATAATAAACTTAACTACACATAATAAAAGAAAGAAAAATAAATAAATAGAATAAGAAAAAAGTTAACCAAGTAAAGCAAAGGAATTGAAAAGCATAAACTTGATATTAATGAAAGCAAACCATAACATTACAAAAAATACAAAGAGAGAAAGCAAGAGCATGATGTTGATTTGGAAACCAAGATGCCTAAATGCATGGCAAATGCCTTCTTTTATAGGCCAAAATTAGGAACTATTGATTTGATAACTAATTGATGAGTGGGTGACCAACTCTTGACTCGATGACAATTTTTATCTTCTCTTATCTGTCGAAAATGTCATTGATAACGTCCAAATTGGAGCCACTTAAAAACATAAACATTGTAGGAAATTGTATCACCTTTCTTGTGTAAAACATTCAACTTATTTTTAATTTTAGAACTCCAGATATGGGTCAAACACTGAACAGTACTCGGGCTAGAAGACAAATTCAGACTTCTTTATTGTTGCTACAATTTGGACTTAAAAATGACCTTTTTAGATCTTGGGCTCCATATGAAAGTTATAGGCATATGTCTTACCTTAACATCCATATAAAATAAATCTAAATCTGAGATCTACAGCTCCAAATATGATCCAATTACTGAACAATATTCTGGTTTGTATTGCACCGACATCTCTTTTCTAAGTTTGGTCATCTCTTTGTCCTTTCAATTTCAGTTCTTAAATTCATCAATCAATCCTTTTATTTATATGCTAAACTTATATTTAAAATGAATATTTATCATAAATTAAATGTATCTTATATTATTAGATATGTTATTATAAAACATGCTTTAGTTAAGGAGTTATTGATACTTCGAATGCAAAATGATGATATAAAACCTTGATAAAAATATACTTTTAAGTACTAGTCACTATCTTTTCAGGCTAGACTTTAGTAGTCCAATCCAGATAATTGGGCTAAGTCTAGCCTTATAGAAAAAGGTTTTCTTTTTGGGTTGGTTCTGGTCTAGTTTTATTTCGGGCCAATCCTAGCCTAGTTTCTGTTTGGACTAGGTTCGACCTAATCCAAAAAAATAAAAAAACAATACTTTTGAAAAAAAAATAATTTTCCCATGTATGATTCTATTAGTTTTTCTTTATAATAGATTGTATTTTTATGTTGTAAAGATAAATCCAATATTAAAATATATGGTTTTCATCAAAATATTGCAAAAAAAAAAAATTAAAAAAAATATTTTCATTCATACGGCCAAGCCTTAAAAAAATTATATTGTATTTTCATACATATAAAATTAAAATAAAAAAGGTTTTAGCACATATTTTGACTTTAATAACCAGTTGATTAAAGTCATAAAGACTAGGCCAGTATTTTAAAATTTTCAAAAAAAGTCATTTTATTTTCTTTTAGTATTTGAGATTATAAATTTATATGTAAAATGCATTCCTGATATTAAAAAGATATTTCTTTTGTTAACATAGAACAATTATATTTTACCTGATAAGATAAGGATCTCCTTACCAACGAAAACTTTTTTTAAACTTTAGAAAGACCAATAATTAAAACAAGCAATAACACCTTAGTTTTTTTTTTATCAAACAATGCAGCTTACCTTAGGTAGGTTGTAATTGCGTGCTAATACCTTACATTTATGCAACCAGTCCCCGTGTCTAATTTTTTAGACCAGTTAGGCCTACAACTTTCATATGGAGCCCAAGATCTAAAAAGGTCATTTTCAAGTCCAAATTGTTGCAACAACAAAGAAGGCCGAATCTGTCCTCCAGCCCGACCACTGTTCAGTATTTTGGCCATATCTGGAGTTCTAGAAGTCGAAATGAGCTGACTATTTTACACACGAAAGCTGAGACAATTGCCTAGAACTTTCATGTTTTCAAGTGGCTCTAATTTTGACATCATCACTGACGTTTTGGGCAGACAAGAGAAGATAAGGATTGTCACCAAGTCAAGGGTTGGCCATCTACTCATCAATTAGTCATCAAATCAATAGTTCCCAATTTTGGCCTATAAAAGGAGGCATTTGCCATGCATTTAGGATCTTCGTGTCCAGATCAAGATCATGCTCTTGTTTTCTCTCTTTGTATTCTTTATGCTTTGTTTTCATTAATATTAAGTTTATGCCTTTCATTTCCTTTCCTTTCTTTAGTTAACTTTTATGTTCTTATTTTGTTTATCCATTTTTCTTTCTTTCATTATGTCTAGCTAAATTAAATATGTCAAGGTGAAAAGGTTACACTAATGGTGTAAGAATAAGTATGGTATAAACTTAATATGGACTTTAATGTTTAATACTAACATGTTTTATATTTGTTATCTTGTTCACTCTTTAATACTTTGCTTGTTAAATGATTAATCTTGATTTATGTTGTATAACAATTGGTACAACAAATGCTTGGCACTTTCATAGCCCATACTGTATGGTATAACCGACACCTGAGCTATGAAAGGAACTTGATTTGTTGTTAACATAATTATAATCATGAATGCTTGATGAAATTTACAAGTATTAGCATTAATTGAATAAGATGACTAATGTAATCATGTTAACAATCTATAATATGGAACCTCCTTTATGTGTGGTTTCCAATTGAACAATAAAAGTTTATACTATACTTGTTTGACATACCATTAGTGGAACCTCTAACCTTGACATTTGTTATTATCATTGTTTAATCTTTACTTTAATACTCTATCTCCAAGTTCTCATCATCATCATCATCTTCTTCTCTTTCTTTATTATTCTTATTATTATTATTATTATTATTATTATTATTATTATTATTATTGTTATTATTGTTGTTGTTGTTATTTATAATTTGTACAATAACCTCCCTATGGTTCGACCCTAGTCTTGCCGGGTTATTTATTACTTCGACACTGCTGCACTTGGGAGAAGACATCAATCTTTTCGTCGTGCCAAGTTTTTGGCGCCGTTGCCGAGGAGGTAAGCTTTGTATAAATTATAATATTTATTTTATTTTCTCTTTTCACTTTTCTTGTATATAACTTTGTTTCTTTTCTCTTGTTTCTTCTTCTTTTGTTTTCCTTTTCCATTTTCTTTTATTCTATTCCTACACGTGCATGAGAGTATGGTCACGTACATCAAGTGGTAGACTTTGTAGGGTATCCTCATCAGAAAATATGGCTGAAGAAGATAATCAATCACTTCATAATGAGAATAACCGTGCTAGAACACTTAGAGACCACATGAATGCAACAAGAATAAGTGCACCATCATGCATAGTTTTTCCTCCCGATGCATCTTATTTTAATTTTAAGCCAGGCATTATTCAACTTTTACCTTCTTTTCATGGTTTTGAATTGGAAAATCCATACTTGCATTTAAGGAAATTTGAGGAGGTCTGCAACACATATAATAATTTAAATTGTAGCATGAACACCATCAGATTAAAGCTTTTTCCTTTTTCATTAAAAGATAAAGCTAAAACATGGCTACAAAATTTGAGACCAGGATCCATTCGTGCTTGGGATGAAATGCAACAACAGTTTTTAAAGAAGTTTTTCCCATCTCATAGAACAAACTCTTTCAAAAGATAAATCACCACTTTAACTCAAAAACCAGGAGAAACATTTTATTGGCTGAAAATGCTCAAAATTGGGACACCACGGGTACTT
>SRLM01000576.1:0-11778 GCA_015708895.1 Populus ilicifolia
TTACTATTCAATCTCAAATACTCATTTTTGGAAGAAAATAAAATTTTTTTAGTAATAATATCTTCCAAACTTAATGCACATCAAGAAGGTAAATTATTACAAACTCTGAAAATGCTCAAAAATACATTAGGATAGACCATTGCTGACATAAAAATAATTAGCCCTTCAATTTGCACATACAAGATTTTGATTTATTGGATGAAAATTTATTGTCAATAAAGGAAGAAGACAAGAAGATAGATTGTTGGATTATGTTTTTTGACGGAGCAGTGAATGTATATGGTAACGAGGTTGGTGTAGTGATAGTCTCTTTTGATCAGAAACTGTATCCACTTTTAGTTAAATTATACTTTGAAAGCAGCAACATTATAGTTGAATAATAAGCTTGTATACTTAATTTAGAAGTTGCATTAGAAATAAAGAATAGAAAGGAGGATGTATATGGTGACTCAATGTTGATTATCTGTTAGGTGAAAAGAGAATGGCAAACCTAGGAAGAAAAGTTGAGGCCTTACCAGGAATACTTATCCACATTATTAGACAACTTTGAAGAGATAAATTTCACTCACCTAGGAAGAGAGGGGAACCATTTTGAAGTATATAATAATTTATAAAATTCTCATGGATATGCACCTCCTTATACTCCATCTCCTAAAAGAAATCTTGAAGAAACATTACATGCATTCATTAAAAAGTAAGAGACAATCAAAACTCAACTTACTCAAAGCATGACAGATTTTAAAGATACTCTTGCAAAATTGCCATATGCTCTTAGTTTCTAAGAGAAAGGTAAGTTTCCTTCATAAACACAATAAAATCCTAATGGGCAACACAATGCAAATATAAGTAATTTTAGAAGCCAACACATGGATCAAGTCAAATCAGTCACTACTCTTTACAACAGTAAGGTTATCGAAAAATCCACTCTTGAACCTTATGAGAAAGATAATGAGTCAATCTCTAAGGGAAAGGAAGGGGTTGAATATGAAAATAATAAAAAAATTGATTCCTTGCCAACACTTTCATTTCCTCATGCCATGACCAAACAAAGAGAAGTCAATCATAACTCTGAAATCTTTAAAACTTTCAAACAGTAAGGATTAATATACCTTTGTTGGATGGTATTAAACAAGTTCTTTCTTATACTAAATTTTTAAAAGATTTGTGCACTGTGAAGAGAAAACTAAATGTGAAAAAGAAAGTCTTTTTAGTCAAACAAGTAAGTGTCATTCTTCATAACAATAATGCTCTAAAATATTAAAACCCTAGTTGTCCTATAATTTCTTGTCTTTTTAGAGAATATAAAATTAAAAGAGCCTTACTTGATCTTGGAGCTAGTGTGACTTTACTTTCATATTTAGTTTTTGAAAGTCTCAATCTAGGTAAGTTAAAACCAACTTCTATAACTCTTTTACTTTCTAATAGATTTGTAAAAGTGCCTAGAATAATAATTAAAGATATGTTGGTGCAAGTTGATAAATTCATTTATCCTATGAATTTCATTATCTTGAACACACAACCTGTTGATACATGTAATTCATTTTCTATTATTTTAGGATGTTCATTTCTTATAACTTCTATTGCATTGATTAATTGTCAGAATGAACTAATAAATCTATCTTTTGAAAACATGACATTGGAGATGAATATTTTCAATATTTGCAAGCAATCTAGAGATGATAATGATTTACAGGAAGTGGATTTTACTGAAAAATTAGTTCATGATCAATTTCAAACCACTTTTAGTAAAATTAAGATTGATGAATCTAATGATTTGTAAATGATTTATTTTTAGGAAGAATCAAAGACAAAAAGTTGGAGACCAAAAATTAAGGAATTATCACCACAATCAATTTAGTCCATTCCTTTAAGTGTCCAACCACTTAAACCTGAATTGAAGTTATTACCATTCAATCTCAAATACTCATTTTTGGAAGAAAATAATTTTTTTTTTTAGTAATAATATCTTCCAAACTTAATGCACATCAAGAAGGTAAGTTATTACAAACTCTGAAAATGCTCAAAAATACATTAGGATAGACCATCGCTGACATAAAAATAATTAGTCCTTCGATTTGCACATACAAGATTTATTTGGAGGAAAATGCTAAACCCTCTAGAAAAATACAACGAAGGCTTAATCCTAATATGAAAAAAGTAGTGAACAATAAAGTCATTAAGCTTCTAGATAATGAAATCATTTATCCTATTTTTGACAGCAAATGAATAAGTCCTACTCAAGTTGTACCCAAGAAGTCCGGAGTCATTGTGATAAAAAAAGAGAAAAATAAGTTAATTTCAACTAGGACTATTATTGGTTGGCATATGTGCATTGCCTATAGAAAACTTAATTCAATGACTAGAAAAGATCATTTTCCTTTACCTTTCATGGATTAAATCCTAGAAAGAGTTATAGGTCATGAATTTTATTGTTTCCTAGATAGCTATTCAGATTACAACCATATTGAAATTACATTGGAAGATTAAGAGAAAACTATTTTCATATGTCCATTTGGTACTTTTTCATATCAAAAGATTCCTTTTGGATTATGTAATGCACCAGCCACTTTTAAAAAATGCATGCTTAGTATATTTAGTGATATGGTTAAACGTTTTCTTGAAATTTTTATGGATGATTTTTCTATTTTTGGAGATTCATTTGATGACTATATAACTAAGAAAAGATTTTGAACAGGTGTGAATAGAAGAATATTGTACTAAATTAGAAATAATATCACTTTATGGTAACAAACAACATTATACTTAAACACATTGTTTCCTTAAAAGGAATTGAGGTTGACAAATCTAAAATCAAGTTAATTACTAACTTACCAGCTCCAAAATCTACTAAAGATATTAGACCATTTTTAAGACATGTAGGTTTTTATAAAAGGTTCATCAAAGATTTTAGTGTAATATCTAAACCATTGAGTAACTTTCTAATAAAGGATAATATTTTTGAATGGACTAAACATTGTGAAGAAGCCTTTATTAAACTTAAAAACTTACCTACTTCTGCTCCTGTCATTCAATCTCCTGATTGGTGACACGACCAAAAGATTGATGTCTTCTTCCAAGTGCAAGAGTGTCCAAGTAATAAATAACCCGACAAGATTAATAATAACAATAACACTATTATTACAACAACAAGGATGATGATGATGATGATGATGATGATGACAACAACAACAATAGTAATAGTAATAGTAATATTATTACTAAGACTAATAATAATAATATAGTAGTAGTAGTAATAGAAGAAGTTAATGAGAACTTTGAGATGGAAGGTCGATGTAGGGATTAAATAATGATAACAACAAATGTCAAGTTTGGAGGATCTACTAATGATATTTCAAACAAATATAGTATAAACTCTTATTACTCAAATGGAACCACATGCAAAGGAGATTTTAATCAGATTATTAATTATTAATATGATTATATTAGTTATCTTATTTGAATAATACTAATACGTGTAAATGTTGTCAGATATTTATGATTATAACTTATATTAACAACAAATCAAGTTCCTGTCATAATATAGGTGTAGGTATATTATAATGTTGGGTTATGAGAGTGCAAAGTATCTGTTGTACCAAGTGTTATACAACATAAATCTAGATTAACCATTTAACAAGAAAAGTATTTAAAGTGAACAAGATAACAAATACAAAACATGTTAATATCACATATTAAGGTCCATGTTGAGTTTACACTATACCTATTCTTACACCATTAGTGTACCCTTTTCACCTTGACATAATAAAGTTAGATAAACATAATAAAAAAGAGAAACATAAATAAAAGTTAACTATGTACAGGAAAGCAAATGGAAGGCATAAACTAGATATTAATGAAAGCAAAACTTAAGCATTACAAAAATACAAAGAAAAAACGTAAGAGCATGATCTTCATCTAGAAACCAAAATGCTTAAAAACATGGTAAATACCTCCTTTTATAGGCCAAATTTGGAACTATTGATTTGATAAATAATTGATGTGTGGATGGCCACATATTGACTTAGTGACAATCCTTATCTTCTTGTCCAAATAAAACATTATTAATAACGTTAGAATTGGAACCACTTATACTCATGAAAGATCTAGGAATTGGAATAAAAAAATAAGGTTGACACGATGAAAAGATTAATGTTTTCTCCCAATTGCAGGAGTGTCGAAGTAATAAATAACCTGGCAAGACCGGGGTCAAACCACAGGGAGGATATTGTATAAATTATAAATAACAACAATATAGCAACAACAATAATAACAATAACAACAACAACAACAACAACAACAATAATAATAATAATAAAGAAAGAGAAGAAGAAGATGATGATGAGATATTAAAGTAAGGATTGACAATGATAATAACAAATGTCAAGGTTAGAGGTTCCACTAATGGTATGTCAAACAAGTATAGTATAAACTCTTATTGTTCAATTGGAAACCACACATAAAGGAGGTTCCAATCAGATTATAAATTATTAACATGATTACATTAGTTATCTTATTCAATTAATGCTAATACTTGTAAATTTCATCAAGCATTCATGATTATAACTTATGTTAACAACAAATTCAGTTCCTTTCATAGCTCAGGTGTCGGTTATACCATATAGTATGGGCTATGAAAGTGCCAAGCATTTGTTGTACCAATTGTTATACAACATAAATCAAGATTAGTCATTTAACAAGCAAAGTATTAAAGAGTGAACAAGATAACAAATATAAAACATATTAGTATCAAACATTAAAGTCCATATTAAGTTTACACTATACTTATTCTTACACCATTAGTGTAACCTTTTCACCTTGACATAATTACCTTAGCTAGACATAATGAAAGAAAGAAAAATAGATAAACAAAATAAGAAGATAAATAAGATAAAAGTTAACAAAGCAAAGGAAATGAAATGAAAGGCATAAACTTGATATTAATGAAAACAAAGCATAAAGAATACAAAGAGAGAAAACAAGAGCATAATCTTGATCTGGACACCAAGATGCCTTAATGCATGGCAAATACCTCCTTTTATAGGCCAAAATTGGGAACTATTGAATTGATGACTAATTGATGAGTAGATGGCCAACCCTTGACTTGGTGACAATCCTTATCTTCCCTTGTCTGCCCAAAACGACATTGATGACGTTGAAATTAGAGCCACTTGAAAACATGAAAGTTCTAGGCAATTGTCTCAGCTTTCTTGTGCAAAACATTCAGCTCATTTCAACTTCTAAAACTCCAGATATGGCTAAAATACTGAACAGTACTCGGGCTTCTTCGTTGTTGCAATAATGTGGACCTAAAAATGACCTTTTTAGATCTTAGGCTCTATATGAAAGTTGTAGGCCTATGCCTTACCTTTCCATCCATATAAAGTAGACCTAAATCTAAGATCTATAGCTCTAGATATGACCCAATTACCAAATAGTGTTCCGGTTTGGATTGCACCGACATCTCTTTTCTAAGTTTGATCATCTCTTTGCCTTTGCAATTGAAGTTCTTAAAGTCATCAATCAATCCTTTCATTTATGTGATAGGCTTGCATTTAAAATGGACATTTACCACAAATTAAAGGTATCTTATATTATTAGATAGATTATTATAAAATGTACTTTAGTTAAGGAGTTATTGATACTTCAAGTGCAAAATGATGATATAAAACCATGATAAAAGTGCACTTTTGAGTACTAATTAAAGCTCCTTTGGAAATCCATAACTCTAGATATGGGTTGAACACTGAGCAGTGTCTGGACTATAGGACAAATTCAAACTTTTTTATTGCTATAATTTAGACTGGAAAATGACCTTTTTAAATCCAGCCTCCACATGAAAGTTATAGATCTATATCTTACCTTTCCAACGATATAAAGTAAACCTAAATTCAAGATCTACAGCTTAAGATATGACCAATTACCGAATAGTGTTTTAGTTTGGACTACACCAGCATCTCCTTTCTAAGTTTGATCATCTCTTTGTCCTTTCAATTTCAATACTTAAACTCATTAATCAATTCTTTCATTTATGTGATAGACCTACATTTAAGATGAACATTTACCATAAATTAAAGGTATCTTATAGTATTAGATATGTTATTATAAAACATGTTTTAGTTAAGAAATTATTGATAATTCAAGTGCAAAATAATGATATAAAACCTTGATAAAAATACAATTTTAAGTATTAATCATACCACCCAACTAGCTTATTACTAATCCTTAGTAATTAAAGAGTTAAAATAGAAAAATAATTTGTAAAATCCACAAAGGAAGGCATTCATCATTCAACTTCCATTAATTTATCCACATAAACAAACTCTTATTAAATTTATATATCCACTCAATACTTATTAAACAAGATATTAATAAACCTTTTTTTTGTGCTCAATATATCAACACATAGTAATGAAGCTTCTCTTGTTAGAAAACAAAATTTTTGTTTTGATGTTTAAGGTTAACTTCTTTGGATTGGGATTATAATTATTACTGTTATTATTTTATTATTTTTTTAATATATATATATATAACTTAAAACACTATGCATCTATAACTCATGTAACGAGCTTTCGATTAATGACTCTCAGACTAGTAGGTTTTAAGGCATTAGGTGTTGAGACACTATTTCAAGCTTAATAACTCAGGTTGCAAATACTAATACATAAATAGTACAATGTTTGGTTCCCTTAAGGTTTTCTTGTTAACCCATATAACAAGCGTTAAGCCAATAGCTCCCAAATTAGTTGACTTTAGGGTATTAAGTGTTAAAGCACCTCTTGGGGAGGCTACCAAACCAAACTTATTTATATTTTTTATTATCATCATTTTTTTAGCTTTTTTTTTGTTTTTTGGGTTTTTTTTTTTGCAAATTATATACTATCCATTTTCCTTAGTTGTTATCTTTAACAAAAGAACATAAATAATATAATAATCTAATGTGCAACACACAATCATATTTTAAAGCATGTGTATAAAAATTAAGATTTAAGAATACAAGTTAAATGAGTATATAAGCAGAATTAAGTAATAACAATGTGAGTTTGTAAACTTGAATATTTTAAGAAGTATTATGATAAACCTTGTTAAGAGTGGTTACTAAAATGCGTCTTAAGAATTACTTTAATAAAAGAGTTCCTTTACTGTGTCATCCTAGAAAAGAGAAAAGAGAAAAGAGAAAAAATAAAATAAAATAAATAATATAATTTATACAAGAATTTACCTTCCTAACAATGATGTCAAAAACATGACACGACCGAAAGATTAATGTCTTCTCCTAAGTGCAAGAGTATCGAAGTAATAAATAACTCGCAAGACTGATATTGATAACAATAATGATGTCAATCCATAAAGAGGTTAACAATATAAATTATAAATAACAATAATACATTGACAACAACAACAACAACAACAACAATAATAAGAAAGAGAGTTTTGAGATATGATATTGATACAAAGATTAAACAATGATAACAACAAATATCAAGGTTAGAGGATCCATTAATGATATTTCAAACAAATATAGTATAAACTCTTTTTATTACTCAATTGAAAACCACACACAAAGAAGGTTCCAATCAGATTATAAATTGTTAACATAAGTACACTAGTAATCTTATTCGAATAATGTTAATACTTGCAAATGTTATAAGATATTCATAATTATAACTTATGTTAATAACAAATCAAATTTCTTCATAGCACAAGTGTCAGTTATACCATACAGTTTATGCTATGAAAGTGCTAACTAAGTATTTGTTGTACCAAGGCTATACAACATAAATCTAGATTAAACATTTAACAAGCAAAATATTACGAGTGAATATGATAACAAATATAAAACATGTTAGTGTCAAACATTGAAGTCCATGTTGAGTTTATACTATACTTATCCTTACACCATTAATGTAACCTTTTTACCTTGACATGATAAACTTAGCTAAGCATAATGAAAAAGGGAAACATAAATAAGATATAAGTTAATTAAGTAAATGATAGGAAATGAGAAGCATAAACAACATATTAATATAAGCAAAACTTAAGCATTACAATAAAAAAAGAGCAAGAACATAATATTAATATAAAAACCAAGATGCATAAATACATGGCAAATGCCTTCTTTTACAGGTTAAAATTGGAAACTATTGATTTGTTGATTAATTGTTGATTGGGTGGCCACATCTTGACTTGGTGACAATCCTTCTCTTTTTTTCTTAATAAAACGTCATTGCTAGCATAAGAATTTAAACAGACTTAAATCATAAAAGTTCTTAGAAATTATCTCAATTTTATAGGAAAAAATATTAAGGTCATTTGAACTTTTAGAACACAAAATATGGGCTGAACACTAAATAGTATCTAGGTAGCAGGACAAATTCGGATTTTTTTGGTGTTGTTAAGATTTGGACTTCCAAACATCAAAATATAGCTTGCCTTTCCATCATTATTTTAGGCTTATATCTTAGCTTTCCATCCATATAGATCAAACTTAAATCTAAGATCTATAGCTTCAAATATGATTCAATAACCGAATAGTGTTCCAGTTTGGGTTGAACCAGCATCTAAGACAGGTTTTCTAGAAGAAATCTTTAACAAAACTTGAAATTGTTCATAACTAATAAAACTTTCAACATACACACTAAAAACGTGTTTAAATAACTCCCATCAAAGGTTTTCTTAGGTTTTGAAATGCAGTTGTCTTTAGGTCAAGCTCTTCTCTCTCTTTTTTTTTCAAAGGTGATCTTCTATTTAGTCTTTTCAAAAGGTTTTATGTATATACTTGAAAAGGCTATAAATAGAAAAAAGATTGTTTTATACTAGCATCTTTTTTACAATGACAATAGCAAATTATCACTCCTTTATCATGTCCGATAGATCATAAAACCACCATTTATCAAACCAAGTTACATGCACTTGATTAGAAAGGACTTTTAAAGGCTTGTAATATATAATATATTTATGGGCTATGAAAGAAAGGGATTTTACAATCTCAAAAGGTTTTTAAAGTTTTCAAAAACCTAGGATCAAATATTCATCAATCATCTTTCTCTTCTTGTCTTTGTAAGGAACAGACATATAACTTTGTTAACTTTAACAATCAGAATTCTCTTAACATGGTTCATACTAAAATAACTAATTTTTCATTTTTGAATCTATGAAAGTCATTTAGAGATTCTATCCTTGATACCGAAAGCCAAAGTTTGTAACCCTCTTAGTTTTTTTTCCTTTTTTCTTTTTTTTTGAAATGTCATCTTTAGGGCCTCTGTCATGTCTATAAAATAAGATATAATCAATTCTAACAACTATCTTTATTGATTTATCAAAATGATAATGAAAGACCAAATATTATATGATCAATTCTAACATCCATCTTTACTACTTTGTCTAAATGATAATGAAAGCCTAAATATTACATGATCGATTTTAGCATCCATCTTCACTGCTTTGTATGGATGGTAAGGAAAGATGGGCATCAATATTTTTTGCCTCTTAGTTTATGTCTTTTTTTTCTTTTAGTCATTTCACCATTGTTGGACTTTTTCTCAACCTTCCCCTTTCCTATTGATTCTATCATTATCTTCCAAATGTCTTTGGGGTTTATTTTGGTTGGTCACCTCTTTACTGGGAAATGCTTAAATTTCATCTTTAAGCACTTTATGATGTATTTCTTGTAGTCACACATAAAATCAATTCTTTCATGATAAACAAAATAAGCATTGCAAGATCAATGCAATGAAAGGGTTCTTTTTATAAAGAAATCATGGCTAAACTTTACTTCATTACTTTTGAGAGGAAACCAGGTATATTTAGACATAATATCTCTTTATAGAATCAGAATTCACAAGCTTGGCTAGATCATCTCCATCCATTCTAGAAAATTTCAGATCTCCTTCGAAGAAAGCCTTCTTTACTATATAAGGACCTTCATAATTTGAAGCTTATTTGTTGTGATCTCTTGTAGTGACAATAATTTCTTCAATACTATATCTTTTTCTTGGAACTTGTGAGGCCTAACCTTCTTGTCATATGCATTGACCATCATTTTATGGTAGAGTTAATGATGATAGATCGTAGCTATCCTTTTTTCACTAATCAAGTTTTATTGTTCATATCTTATTTTGGCCCATTCCACCTCTTTTATCTTTAAATCCATTAACACTTTTAATGATGGGATTTCAACTCGACTTCCAATGGCATTACTATTTCCATTTCATATACCAACGAGTATGGCATAGCTCCTATAGAGTTTCTTATTGCAATGCGATATACATGAAAAGAGAATGACAACATCTCATGCCAATCCTGATAGGTGACTACCATTTTTTGAACAATTTTCTTGATGTTCTTATTGACTGCTTTCACAGCCTTTTCATCTTTGGCCTACATAGTGAGGAATTTGAATGTTTGATCATCCATTTAGTACAAAGCTCCACTATCATTTTGCTATTAAAATTCTATGTATTATCGATCACTATCATTTCTAGCAGCCTATAACAATAAATCATGTCTTTCTCTATGAACCTCTTTACCACTTTCTAAGTCACGTGAGCATATGAATAAGCTTTTACCCATTTTGTGAAAAAATCAATGGCTACAAAGATGAATCTATGCCCATTATTGGTTTTTAAGTTAACAGGCTTGATCACATTAATTCCATATATTGTAAATGGTTGGGGAGATGCTAGATTAAAAAAAGTGGTTGGAGGTGCATTAACCTTATCACTATAGACATAACATTTATGACATGTTTGGATGTAGTTGATGTAGTATTTCTCCAATGTCATCCAAAAATAATAGGCTCTTTGTATTTTTCTTGCCATTATATATATCCGCTAACATAGGTTGGGCAAATCCTTTCATGGACCTCTTGCAAAGCCTTTTTAACACCTGTTAAATACAAACACCTCAATAAGGTTCAATCAATTGATCTCTTTCATAAAATCTCTCCGTCTAAATAAAAACCCATGGCCAATCTCTTTGGGGTTTTCTTATCCTTTATCAAAGCTCCCTCTAGATATTCTTGATTTTGCACAAATTTCATGATATCATAATACCAAGGCTTCCCATTTATCTCTCCTTCAATTGAGCAATAATAAGCTGACTTATTTCTCATGTCAATGTATACTAATTATACCTTATGCCCGAGATTAATGGTAGCTATAACAGCCAATATAGCCAAAGCATCCGCTAAATGGTTCCCCTCTCTTCCTAGGTGAGTGAAATTTATCTCTTCAAAGTTGTCTAATAATGTGGATAAGTATTCCTGGTAAGGCCTCAACTTTTCTTCCTAGGTTTGCCATTCTCTTTTCACCTGACAGATAATCAACATTGAGTCACCATATACATCCTCCTTTCTATTCTTTATTTCTAATGCAACTTCTAAATTAAGTATACAAGCTTATTATTCAACTATATTGTTGGTGCTTTCAAAGTATAATTTAACTAAAAGTGGATACAGTTTCTGATCAAAAGAGACTATCACTACACCAACCTCGTTACCATATACATTCACTGCTCCGTCAAAAAACATAATCCAACAATCTATCTTCTTGTCTTCTTCCTTTATTGACAATAAATTTTCATCCAATAAATCAAAATCTTGTATGTGCAAATTGAAGGGCTAATTATTTTTATGTCAGCAATGGTCTATCCTAATGTATTTTTGAGCATTTTCAGAGTTTGTAATAATTTACCTTCTTGATGTGCATTAAGTTTGGAAGATATTATTACTAAAATTTTTTTATTTTCTTCCAAAAATGAGTATTTGAGATTGAATAGTAA
>SRLM01000577.1:0-43314 GCA_015708895.1 Populus ilicifolia
AATAATAATACAACAACAACAATAAGAACAATAATAATAATAATAATAATAAAAAGTTGATGAGAATTTTGAGATGGAAGATTAATATAAGAATTAAACAATGATAACAACAAATGTCAAGGTTAGAGAATCCACTAATGGTATGTCAAACAAGTATAGTATAAACTCTTATTATTCAATTGAAAACCACACATGAAGGACGTTCTAATCAGATTATAAATTATTAACATGGTTACATTAGTTATCTTATTTGATTAATGGTAATACTTGTAAATCTCATCAGACATTCATGATTATAACTTATGTTAACAACAAATCAAGTTCCTTTCATTGCGTAGGTGTAGGTTATACCATACAGTTGAGCTATAAAAGTGTCAAGTATTTGTTATACCAAATGTTATATAACATAAATCAAGATCAGTCATTTAATAAGCAAAGTATTAAAGAGTGAATAAGATAATAAATACAAAATATATTAGTATCAAACATTAAGGTTCATGTGGAGTTTATATTATATTTATTCTTACACCATTAGTGTAACCATTTCACCTTGATGTAATAAACTTAACTGAATATAATGAAAGAAAGAAACATGAATAAATAAAATAAGATAAAAGTTAACTAAGTAAAGGAAATGAAATGAAAGACATATACTTGATATTAATAAAACCAAAACTTAAGCAATACAAAGAGAAAAAGCATGAGCATGATCTTGATTTGAAAACCAAGAAGCCTTAATGCATAGAGTTGCCTACTTTTATATGTCAAAATTAAAAACTATTGATTTGATGACTAATTGATGAGTGGGTGGCTAACTTTTAACTAGGTGATAATTCTTATCTTTTATTGTTTGCCAAAACATCATTAATAACATTAGAATTGGAACCACTTAAAAACATGAATATTCTAGGAAATTGTCTCAGCTTTCTAGGAAAAAGATTAAGATCATTTGGACTTCTAGAACTCTAGAAATGGATCAAATACTAAATAGTGTTCGGCTGCAGGATTGATTTGGACATTTTTATTGTTGTTACAATTTGGACTTGAAAATAACCTTTTTAAATCTTGGGCTCCCATGAAAGTTGTAGGCCTATATCTTACATTTTCATCCATATAAAGTAGGCCTATATCTTACATTTTCATCCATATAAAGTAGGCCTAAATCTGAGATTTATAGCTCCTGATATGACCTAATTACCTAACAGTATTCTGGTTTGGAATACACCAACATCTCTTTTCTAAGTTTGGTCATCTCTCTGTCCTTTTAATTTCAATTCTTAAACTCATCAATCAATCTTTTTATTTATGTGATAGGCCTGCATTTAAAATGAATATTTACCATAAATTAAAGGTATCTTATATTATTAGATATGTTATTATAAAATATGCTTTAATTAAGGAGATATTGATACTTCAAGTGCAAAATGATAATATAAAACCTTGATAAAAATGCACTTTTAAGTATTAATCAATAAACAAGAGATTAATAAAAGCAAAACATAAACATTATAAAAATATAAAGAAAAAAAGTAAGAATATAATCTTGATATGAAAACCAAGATACCTAAATGCATGAAAAATACCTCTTTTCATAGGTTAAAATTTGAAACTATTGATTTGATAACTAATTATTGAGTGGATGACCAACTCTTGACCTGGTGAAAATCCTTATTTTCTTATCTGAATAAAACATCATTGTTAACATCATAATTCAAACAGAATTAAATCATGAAAGTGATAGGAAATTGTATCAACTTTTCAAAAAAAATAATTAAGGTCATTTGGACTTCTAAAACTCAAGATATGGGCTAAACACTGAACAATGTCTAGGCTACAAGATAGATTTGGATTTTTCGTTGCTGCTAAGATTTGGACTTCCAAACAACAGAATTGAGTCATGCATTCCTATAAATTTTCTAGGTCTATGTTTTAGCTTTCAAGTCATATAAATTAAATTGAAATCCAAGATCTATAACTTTAGATGTGTCCCAATGACTGAACAAAGTTCTAGTTTGAACCAAACCATCATCACTTTTCTAAGCTCCACCCTCTCTTTGTCTTCTCAATTTCAGTAGTTAAACTCATCTATTAATTCTCTGATTTATGTGATAGACCTGCATTTAAGATAAATATTTACCATAAATTAAAAATATTTTATAGTATCAGATATGTTATTATAAAACATGTTTTAGTTAAGGAGTTATTGATACTTCAAGTGCAAAATATTGATACAAAAACCTTGATAAAAATATACTTTTAAGTAATAATCACACCTCCTAGCTAGCTTATTACTAGTTTTTAGTAATCAAAGTGTTAAAATAGAAAACCAATTTGCAAGTTCAACAAAGTAAGGAACATATCATTTAACTTCCATTAATCTATCTAAGTAAACAAACTCTCATTAAATTTATATATCTGTTTTATACTTCTTAAATAAGATATTAATAAACCTTCTTTTTACATGCTCAATGTATAAAAACATAGATGATAGGGCTTTTATTGGAAGAACACAATATTCTATTCTAATTTTTAAGGTTAACTTTCTTACGCTGAAATTATTATCTTTTTATTATTTTTTTCTTTTTTTAATATATATACAAATAACACAACATATCTTTAACTCATGTAATGAGCTTTCGACTAATCATTTCCAGAGTAGTTAGTTTTAGGGCAAGTGTTAAGATACCACTTAGTAACTTGGGTTGCAGATACTAATATGTAGATAATGCAATGTTTGATTCTCTTAAACTTTTCTCCTTAACCGATGTAACAGGCATTGGGCCAATAGCTTTTAAGTCAATTGAGTTTAGGGTATTAGGTGTTAAAACACCTTTTCGGGCTTAATTGCTTAAGTTAAAGGGGTTACGAAACCAAACTTATCTATGTTTTTATTTATTTATTTATTTAGATTTATTATCATTTTGTTTTACAAATTATGTACTATCCCTTTACCTTAGTTGTTACATTTAACAAAAGAACATAAATAATGTAATAATATAATTTGTAACCCACAATCATATATTAAAATATATGTGTGAAAATAAAAGTTTAAAAATACTTTTTAAATGAGTATATGAGTAGAATCAAGTTATAATAATGCGAGATTTTGTAAATCTAAACATTTTATGAGAAGTGAGTGATAGACTTTGTTATGAATATTACAAAGAACCATTGAAAAATATTTTCCAAAATGCATCCTAAAAGTCAATAAAATTTCTCCTTACTCGGTCATCTTAATAAAATTTTTATCAAATGGTTTATGAAATAAAAAACATAGTTAGTTATTTTTTTATATCAATTACTACCCTCTTCCCCTAACCAAAACGAGACATTGTTCTTAATGTCCTAAGATAGAAAGATAAAGTATAAAAAACATCATCTGAAATAATGAATGCTAGCAAACCTGAAACACACTTAAACAAATATAGAGATAATAAAATAGAAAAATATTATGTTATTAATAAAATCAAACATATAAATTTTTACAAACTAAGATTCAAATTATAATTGTGATTGTGACTCACATCTTTCTTTTGTTTTATGTCTAGAAATGACTTTTGTTTTACGTCTAAGAATGACTTAAACACCCTTTATAAGTCAGGGATAGGCTTCCCATCCAGTTTTTTTTAAAAACTAGTAAACAGGGTCTTTTTTAGTCAAATTCCTAATACTATGCCAAGCATATTCTTTATAAAAATTGGGTTATAAATCATGAATTGCATGATGTGTATCTCTACTATGATGAGACTTAGGAGTCAATAGAAGATTATCAAAAGAATCTATGTTTTAAAATAAATCCCACCTTTTCATAATTTTCACAGGTTTTATAAAACTCATGTGTGTCTTTGAACATGGTAGGCCAATAAAATCCACATTGTAAGATTTTTACAGCCATCTTTCTTGATGAGAAACAACCCCACATGCCTTAAAATGATAAAATTTAATGACATTACTTACCTCATTGTCATGAATGCATCTTTGAAATATTTAATAAGACAATATTTAAATAATTAAAGGTCATCTTAATAAAATTTCTTCACTTCATTCAAAAATTTTTTGTCTTGAGTACTCTAATGAACTGTCAAATCTCTTTAAGCAAGAAAATTGATATTTTTAGCAAACCAAGGCATGGAACTAAGAGAAAATAGAGATTTATCAAGAAAGTAATTATTAAATAGTATGATGTTGGATGCCGAATCTATTATTAATTTTAACAAATGATCTGCGATAATATTTTTAATACCTTTTTCATTCTTAATTTCTTCATGTTTCAAAGATTTTGGAATTGTGATCAACTGCTTTTTATTTGGTCATGATATGAGGAAATAGAAGTATTGGTAGGGAATCATTCTTTTCTTTACAATGTTCAGGTCTAACTCATTTCTTACCCTTAAAAATTGACTTATTATCTTTCTCACAAGGTTCAAGAATTAGTTTTTTAATAACTTTACCACTATAAAGAGTAATGACTTATTGGACTTGATCCATGTGTTGGCTTCTAGAGCTACTTACACTTGCATTGTATTGTCCCTTTGGATTCTATTATAGTTAAGATGAAAAATTACTTTTCTCTTGAAAACTCAAAGTATATGTGAATTTTGCAAGAGTATCTTTAAAATTTATTATGCTTTGAGCAAGTTAAGTGTTGATTGTCTCTTGCTTTTTAATGAATGCATACAAAGTTTTCTCAAGATTTCTTCTTGGAGATGAAGTATAAGGAGGTGCATATCCATGAGAATTTTAGCAATTGCACTGTGCTTGAAATGGTGGTTATGAAGTTTGTACATCACTCTTTCAACTAAAATTTGGATGATTTCTCTAACTAAGTTTATACATTTGCAAGTATGAATTATCATTAGGCCTTTAAAAACTGTTTAAAGTGTAAGCTTGTTCATGGAAACATTCTCTAAAAGAAGGCCAAGTTGGATATTCATTAGTTGAGTATTTATTGGTTTCACTGATTTGACACATAATGTCTTGAGTAGATTTAATTTATCATTCACTTTTAATTTTAGTGCTTTAATTTTTCTAACTAAAGATGCAAATTTAGCTTGGAGATTATGATCTTCCCTAAGGTTGTATATTTCTCTAATAGATGTATGAGGTTGAATTTTACCCAATGCCTTATAAGTGTCTGTAGTGTCCTAATTTTAAGCATTTTCAATTAACAAGTTTAGTTCCTCCATTACTTTATTAGGGTCTTTATCTGCAAAAGTTTTATTGCACATCAATTCAACTATTTGCCAATCTCTAAGTGTTAAACCTTCATAAAAATATGAAACTAATCTTCATATTTCAAAACCATGATAAGAGCAAGAATTAAGCAAGTCTCGATACCTATCCTAATATTGGTAAACTATTTCTCCTAATTTTTTAGTAAAAGTAGTAATTTGTCTTTTGAAAGAGTTTGTTTTGTGAGATGGAAAAAACTTCTTTAAAAATTATTATTGCATTTCATCTCAAATTTTGTAGTTATGTTTTAGCTTTATATTTTAATGAAAAAGAAAAAAGCTTTAATCTGATTATATTCATGCTACAATTTAAGTTATTATAGGTGTTACAAACCTCCTCAAATTCTCTTAAATACAAACATAGATTTTCTAAATCTAAGTCATGAAAAAAGGTAAAAGTTGAATAATATCTAGCTCAAAATTAAAATAAGATGTATCAAGAGGAAAAACTATGCATGAGGGTGCACTTGTTCTTGTTAGATTCATGTAATCTTTAAGTGTTCTAACTTGATTATTCTCATTATTCTTATTATAAAGCGACTGATTATCTTCTTCGGCTATATTTTTTAAAAAAAATAAGGATATCTAAGAAAGTCTACCACTTAATATACATGACCAAACTTTCATGTATGTATAGGAATAGAATAAAAGGAAGAAAAGAAAACGAGACAAAATAAAAGAAATAAAAGTTAGATAAAAGAAAAGAGAAAAGAGAAAAGAGAAAATAAAATAAAAATTATAATTTATACATTAATTTACCTCCCTAGCAACGACATCAAGTGCAGAAGTATTGAAGTAATAAATAACTTAGTAAGATTAAGGTCAAACCATATGCAGGTTAACTATATAAATTATAAATAACAACAATACAACAACAAAAATAGTAATAGTAAAGAGAGCTTTGAGATGCAAGATTAATGTGAAGATTAAACAATAAAATAAATGTCAAGATTAGAGGATAATAATGGTATTTCAAACAAGTATAGTATAATTTGTTTTTATTACTTAACTGGAAACCACATGCAAAGGAGGTTCCAATTGGATTATAAATAGTTCACATGATTACATTAGTTATCTTATTTAAATAATACTAATACTTGTAAATGTTGTCAGATATTCATGATTATAACTTATGTTAAAAACAAAATAAATTCCTTTCATAGCATAAGTGTCCGTTACACCATACGGTTGAGCTATGAAAGTGTCAAATATTTGTTGTTTCAAGTGTTATACAACAAATTTAAAACTATTGATTTGATGACTAATTATTGAGTGGGTGGCCAACTTTTGACTTGATGACAATCCTTCTCGTCTTGTCTAAATAAAAAATCATTGCTTGTTTTGGAATTCAAACAAAATTAAATTATAAAAGTTCTAGAAAATTGTCTCAGCTTTCTAAAAAAAATTAAAGTTATTTGAACTTCTAGAACTCAAGATATGGGTTGAATATTGAATAGTATTTAGCTGCATGACATATTCAAACTTCTCTATTTTTGCCAAGTTTGGACTTCCAAATTGCAGAATTGAGTCTTACATTCCAATAAATGTTTTAAACTTATATCTTAACTTTCTAGCAATATAAATTAAATTAAAATTCAAGATCTATAGCTCCAGATATGTCGCAATAAATGTTTTAATTTGGACTGAACCAACATAACTTTTCTAAACTTCACCTTCTCTTTATCTTCTTAATTTTAGTAGTTGAACTCATCAATCAATCCTTTGATTTATGTGATAGACCTGAATTTAAGATGAACATTTACAATAAATTAAAGGATTCTTATAGTATCAGACTTGTTATTATAAAATATGCTTTAGTTAATGAGTTATTGATACTTCAAGTACAAAATGCTGATATAAAACCTTGATAAAAATAAACTTTAAAATACTTATCACAAATCATAAAAGGAATTATAAAAGGTAAGTTGATACTTCTGATGAGATGAAATCCCTTATAAGGATAAGATTTGTGCCTAGCCACTATTATAGAGAATTGTACCAAAGGTTATAGGGTTTAAGTCCATGTATGAAGAGTGATAATAAGTATTCTAAGGAGATGAAACTTATTATGATTTAAGCTAATGTTAAGGAGGATAAGGAGGATACTATGTCTAAATTCTTGAATGGCCTTAAATCATGATATAACGCATATTGTGGAGTTGCATCATTATATAAAGTTAGAAAAGGTGGTGTATAAGGTCATGAAGGTGGAGAAATAACTTAAATAAAAGGGTACAATTCAATAAAACTAACCACTAGGCCTTTTTAAACCATAAAAACCTAATTGGAAGGCTAACACTAAGAGTGATCCATCATAATAAAATAAGAAGAGCAAGGTCGAATACCTTAAAAAAAAAAGACACCTTGAACATTGTTAAAGGTAACAATATCACTTATATTTCTCATAACTGTGACATTAAATACTTTTCTTGTCTAGGTTTTGGTTGTTTTGCTTTATAGTGTACAAACAAAAAAGTTATGGTTATAAAATATAATAATAAGGTTAAGAAAAATAGGAAGGATGAAGAGAAGAAAATTCCACCATTAGAGGATGTTGATAATGTTTATGTTAAGTGTCCTGTTAAGAGAAAGGCACTTGTGGTGAGGAGAACATTTAATATGCATATCAAGGTAAATGATTTGGAAGGTCAGAGAGGGAGAACATATTCCACACAAGATGTCATGTTTATAATAAAATATATAGCTTAATTATAGATAAAGGTAGTTGTATTAATGTAGCTAATATTGAATTAATGAGAAAGTTGAACTTACACATTACCAAACATTCTATACCTTATAAATTATAATGGTTGAATAATAGTGGTAAAGTGAAAATGAATAAGCAAGTTTTGGTTGCTTTTTTTATAAGTAAACATTATGATGAGGTGTTATTGATTAATACTTAAAAGTGCATTTTTATCAAGGTTTTATATCATCATTTTGCACTTGAAGTATTAATAACACCTTAACTAAAACATGTTTTATAATAACATATATAATAAATATAAGATACCTTTAATTTATGGTAAATGTTTATCTTAAATGCAGGCTTATCATATAAATAAAATGATTAATTGATAAGTTTAACTATTGAAATTGAAAAGATAAAAAGAGAACTAAGCTTCGAAAAGAGATGTTGATTCAATTTAAACTAGAATACTATTCAGTCATATCTGGAGCTGTAAATCTTGAATTTCAGTTTTGTTTATATGACTAAAAAGCTAATATATAGGCCTAAAACATTTATGAAGACTTCATGAAGAGTCCAAGACTTAATTTTTCCATTTAGAAGTCCAAATTTTAGCATTAAAAGATAAGTCAGAATCTATCTTGCAACTCAAACACTTTTCAGTATTTAGACCACATCTCAAGTTCTAGAAGTTCAAATGTACTATTTTTTTTGTTGAAAAGCTAAGATAATTTTCTAGAACTTTTATAAGGACTATCTATTCAAATACTGATATTAGCAATAATGTTTTTTACAAATAAAAAGATAAGGATTGTCACAAAGTCAAGATGTGGTCACCCACTCAACAATTAGTTATCAAATCAATAGTTTCAAATTTTAGCCTATAAAAAGAGACATTTACATGCATTTAAGTACATTGATTTTTAGATCAAGATCATGTTTTTACTCTTTTTCTTTATATTTTTGTAATGCTTAAGTTTTGCTTTCATTAATCTCTTGTTTATGCCTTTCATTTCCTTTACTATACTTATATAATCATGTTTTCTTTTTATTTATTTATATTTCTCTTCTTCATTATATTTAGCTAAGTTTAACATCTTGAGGTAAAAAAAATTCATTAATAGTGTTAAAATAAATACAATATAAACTTAATATAGACTTTAATGTTTATATCCTAAATAACTTGCTATTAACATGTCTTATTATTTTTATCTTATAAATTCTTAATAATTGTTTGTTAAATGGTTAATCTAGATTTGTGTTATTTGATACTTGGTATAACAAATACTTAGTACTTTAATAGTCAACTATATGATATAACCTACACATGTGCTATGACAAGAACTTAATTTGTTGTTCATATAAATTAGCATCATGAATTCTTGATAATATTTAAAAGTTTGATGTTACTTAAATAAGATATTTAATATGATCATGTTAATAAGATAATTAATATGATCATGTAAACAATTTATAATGAGCTATTAATGACAAATGATCCTATTAGAACCTCCTTTATGTATGGTTTCTAGTTGAGTAATAAAAAGAATTTATATTATATTTATTTTTAATACAATTTGTGGATTCTTTAATCTTGACATTTGTTTTTATCATTGTTTAATTCTCACATTAATCTTACATCTCAAAGTTCTCTTTAACTTATTATTGTTATTTAAAATTTATATAATTAATCTTATTGTAATTTGATCTTGATTTTGCAGGGTTATTTATTACTTCGATATTCATGTATTTAAGAGAATATATCAATCTTTTAATCGTATCAAGTATAATAATCAATCATGAAATTATTATTATTTTTTTTCACATTTCATGCAACAATGTCTCAAATAGAAAGCCCTAAATGTAGATGGAATATATAGATATTAGAGGGACTTCACGTATCAAATTAGTAGTAAAGCGACTCAATTAATCAGGGTAACATAATACAGTGACCAAACATGTGATTAACCCCACAGATATATATTCGGTTATAGATATGAGGACATCATGGAAGCACTATCCATATAAAATTAGACTTTAAACACTTACTCATGGTGCCTGCTGACTCAACACCCTTTTCTTTTTGTGGCCGTCAGGCTTTGTTCCTTGAATCTCAAATGTTGACAAAACTTTCCAGCAAGTTTTTATGTCGTGTGTTTATGCTCAAAATGTTCCACTCTTTTTTCTTTTTCTTTTCTTTTCAGAAATTGAATTTTGCTCTTTTTCGAAGAATCTTACCCGAGATTTCATCTTAAGAGAAAAGGAGAGTGCTATTACCAGTAGAAAAAGAAATCATTTTTAAATATTATAAACTAAAAAAATATTTACATTTATATTATATTACAAACATTATCATATTCTTTTATAATTTTTTTATACAAGACATAGTTAAGTGGTTGTACATTCGATAAATTTTATTTAATGAAGCCAATTCAAGTTTTAGTGATTACAGTTATTTGATTATTATATAATGTAAAAGAAGTATTCACCGAACAAAGGTATATTAACAATTATTTACATCTCAATGCATATTTAACAAGATTCTCGTTCATTTTAACTAAATAAATGAAACCTTTGCTTGCTATTGTAGAAGTTTGTTCTTAATTTAGTTATGGCTTACTTTAGATTGCGTTTGTTATGAGGTGAGATTTTCTAGGGAGAAAATGTTTAGGAATTAAGATTAAGGACGTAAAAAAGAATTAAGAAATGAAGTTGTTAGATGTCAAGGATGTTTGGGAGGAAAGTTAGAAAATTATGAATCCCAATAAAGATACATCAAGTTTTAAATGAATTATAATTATAAGAATATTAAGAATATATATTTATGGTCCAAAACAAAAGTGAAAAAATAGTAATAAAAGAATGTTAAATTGAGAGAGGGGCACAAAATTTCTTTATACCTGCTTCCCCTACTCGCAAAGCTAACATTTTATTTATTTATTTTACATTTTGAAATTTTTTTTAATTCTTCATAAGTTTATTGTACCGTAAATCATGTTTTTGCACCCAAAAAATTCATGTTGCCATCCTAAATTTTAGGTTCGGTCTCTGGACACAGAAGAGTTGACGTTGGCCTGGAGAAGGCTTTTGTATCCATATCGTCTTTTGATCGAACTAGCACTGTCGAAAGACCGAAAATGCATGCGCATGCTGGGGCACGCTCAAATATGTTGTTGAGTGGGGGGATACTTTTGTTTCCTCTTTACAACAAGGTCAAGTCGATGGAGGCACTAATTCCAAAATGGTGGGTCACTATAAAAAAAGGCGTACGCATAAGAAAACACACAATTCATCGAGGAAAAAAGAAGAACAGTAGCCTTTGATTCTTGATTGGATTGTCTCTGAGAAAGAGGCAAATGGAGTGCTGATTTTGCGGATGCACACCCAACAGTGCAGCTCAGCACTCCACAAGGTTACGGGATTGAGTGTAGCAATCACTTGTGGAGCACCGCAGCACCATCAACAAGGGGAAAATGATCAGCGGAATACCCTGAAGCTCCGATTATAATATGCATAATACTTCAATAATAACTCATTCATGGGTAATATGTTATGAGATACCAATGATTCTGGACGATCACCGAGTCTTGCATTAACTACTGAAACCATGACAGGATCTGGTCTTACAATAACGGTACCTTTAAATTTTTCAAAAGGCATCGTAACGGTCCCTTTTGCAGCTAAAAGCATGAAATAACAGCTACACTACTTATATGTATCTCTCATTTTTGGGCAACTTCTGTTTGGATAATCCTCGTGATATGATATAACAGCTACACTGCTTAAATCTTTGCACCCTTTGCCTTGTTCTAGTCGTTCGATGATAAATTTTCACGGGGTTTTATTAATACAATGCATAGTTGCCTAAATATGGCTAGACCATGAAAATCTCATCATAATCGAAGATTAAATTTTCCAGAAAACCAGAAAGGATCACAAGCAGGACATTTTAGGTACATATATATTGGTTCAGGGCATTCCACATTGCTGTTGATTAACCCATTAGATCTGCTTTGACTGGTAGTGGAAGTATCGAGGAACGATCATGAGAAAAGGGTTCAAGTTTGATCAACAGAATCAAGGGATCCAAGCAGGATCTTTTGGACTAAAAGCTGATGCCTTAACATGGAAATTAAGTAACTTAAGAGCAGCATTCGACTTGATGCTCCTTGGTGTTTTATACTGATTGATTGATGCCCCTTGGCCAATGAAAAAATCCATTAGTGCCTCAAATGTGCCAGACTCCACCACACGTATCTCCAGTGGTCCTACAGATTTGTCGTGAGCACGGCATCGCCTGTACACATAATCAAGTTCTTCTTCTGCACTAATGCAACATTCTTGGAGTAGTTTGACATCAAGTTGGGCTGAAGAGTCTGGGAATGATGCATCATGGAGAATTTCCCAATACAGCACATAATGCCCCGGTACAGACGATGTGTCTGCGTAGCTAGTGTATTCCACGAGGAGGGCACCATAGGGTTCCAGTAATTTCTTCGCAGCTGTGATGCTCTTGTGAAGATCTTCCTCGTTAGTTTTGTCATTGTCAATGCTGAGAACGACATTTCTCCTACAAATGAATTGGAATTGCGGGGCTTTATTGTGAAATCCTGTCACTCGGAGCACATCGCCTATACGATAACGATATAGCCCTGAATCATTCATCAAAAAATTATTTTTTGTGAAGCCTAATTTACAAGGTAACATATTTATATCAAGAGCAATAGCAGTTTGAATCATGAAAGCTCCCGGTCCATTCAAATGACCTTCTCCAAAATCTCCCTCCTAGAATACCACCTCATGTGGAATATAATTGGATACTGATCTCAGACACAGAGACAAAATAATAATTATATGCAGCGCTAGCAACAGTAAATTGTTAAGGTTCTCTCCATGTTTGTTCAGAAAAATTGTCCAGTTCATGTACTTCACAAAAGTGACACCTTGGAGGATAATATTAGAGAGGAACCATAATCGATCAGCTAAAAAAGGCGTTTTGAGAAAATTACTTCCTCTGGGACCTAGATGACATTGCAAACACTAAAAATTGGAAAAGAACCAATTAAGAGATGCTTCTTACCAGCAAAGGTAGTAACCACCAACTCATAGTAGGAGCCGACTCTAACATTCACCAAATTGACAAGCTTGTCATTGGGCACTTCTCCTTCCTCATCTTTGTTCACTAACCAGGTCCCATTCTCTCCCAGATGTATAAACTCAAAATAACACATGTTAGGCAAGAGGGTAAAAGCCACGTCTGCTGGATCGCATAAAGGTTTCAAATTGACACCGAAATAACACTCTGAGGATGCATACATTGTACACACCAATGGCAACTTCCCTTCACTATAATACTCAAGCGATGGTATATATTGTGCCATAGACCCAGTCACCACCGCCTCAATGTACTTAGCTCTAGGCCACAGGTGACATAAAATTCCCTTCCATGATGTATTGCTACAAATATCCTCAATCTCATCCGCAAGAGAAGGATTCGGTGATGTTAGTAACATTGACATGCATGAACGACATTCAGGATCTGTGATGGTAGGATCTAAGTCACCACTGCGTATATCATTGCATAGGCGACCCCAGTTGCGCTCAAGAAATGAAATGGCTCGAAGAAAAGCTGACGCAAACACTGCTCCAAGCCTTAGGACTTGATGACGGTGAACTAGACCAGATAGCAACTGGCAATACATGCTCTGGTTGCTATCCCTGCATAGGATGGCTTGGTCCGGGCTAGTGAAATCATTGAATGCATCACGCGTTCGGCACTTGAAGTGTTTGCTTTTGTAGTAACTAGTTAGCACAGTTCGAGCTGGTAAGCCACAGGGAGTAGACATTTCCGCCTTGATAAAGTACAGGAACATTGCTTTGCCCTCATCAAGACCAGAGATGTACCTGAAATGATAGTGTTAACGTAACATATACTGCTGGATTTAAGATTTTAATAACAAAGAAATGGTTAGAAGACAATAACATGATAACGGACTTGATTGATATTCATTTGCAGCTGCGACCACTACATACACGTCTAATTATAATAGTCTATAAAGGGTAAAATCTCCTATGCAAACAGAGACTCACAATAAAACAAAAGAACACCCCTCATCAGGGTTCTTAACAAATAGGACAAGGCTAATTACTTTAGTTCTCCTCTTTGTGGAGGGTATGTTGGCTTCTAAGCTATAGAGCATTTTAAGCACATACAAGACTCTGATTTTTGAAGGGAGATAGTCCTCAGAATTTCAAACAACTGATGCACAGCATCATGTCTTATCAAATATTCCATTTCAGCATGCCCTTAATCAGTGAGTGCTACCGTTCATGCTCAGGATGAAGGGCCCACTGCTCGGGGAAGCAAAGGGAGAGCATTTTTATCTGAAATCAGCAGATGCCGATAAAAAGAGGGAAAGGACTAGTATTGCTTCTAGCTAGCTTACCCTTATAAAAATAATTTCTAAACATGCCCAGAAGATTAATCATGTTTTAGTGCAACTGACAGTAATAGACTCATAACTATATGATGCAGTTATAAAATGTAGAGAAGATGTAAATAACTGGTTCATTATCGGCATGATGAGGTTATATACAAAGGTTCGGCGATCTAGATCTTCTGCTATTGATGGCATTAACTTAGGCTCTCCTGCAGAAGTCCCTGAACTGCAAATGCAGAATGACAGAATGTAAAATCAAAACCATGAAAAAAAAAACAAGGAAAGCATTTTATAAGTGAACAAGCACAAGAAATGTTATGGTGAAAGAGGGAAAGACCTGCATAACATCTCAGTAACAGGATGACCGGTGACAAGAGAAGAGTCTTCTCCAGTAGCAATCCTTTGGATATAAGGAAAGACATCCTCGTAAGTAATGACAGGGACATGGAACTTAAACTCGTCTACGTCCTTTGAACCCTTCATGTACTTACTCAAATACTCAGTTTCCCCATTTTGCATTAAGATCGCTTTCAGTATAGTTTCCTGAACTTCATCAGCCTTCTCTGTGAGCCTCTCAATTTCTTTCAACGCAACCCAACCTTTGTACTCCAATTTCTTTCCATCCATGATAAAAATAGAAGAGGAAGTGATACAAGGACTATAGTTGTTGTTGAATAGGTGCTGAAACCAATGGGTCTATATATAATAAGAACGGAAGTCTAGGACGTTTATGTTCTCATGAGCATCGCAACAATGATGATGGTTAAGAGCACTAATGGCCATGTGCCAATGCTAAAGCATCCCTCACACTACGTTGGATGGATGTTTCTTGCATATAGATAGCATTGGGTTTTTTTTTTTATTGTTTTTTTCTTTTCCTTTTTTTTCCCCTTTCTTAGAACATCATTTTTTTTTCTTTGAACGCCATTTCAAGCTGATTGGAAAACATTTTCACATGCTCCATTTGTAATGCGGACCTCACAAGCATTTTAAGAGTTTTTTTATAAAAAAAAAATGCACGTTCCTGCACGTATGTGATGCAACATCGAGAACTGCAGATTTTCATCTTAACTAAACTCGAAGAAAAATCTGAAGTCATTCCATCGGTAAATCCCAACATGAGAAAATATGTTAGCCAGATTTACTGTAAGAATGTTTTTGGTAATTCTTAAAGAAATTCTGACAATTAGTTGAACAACATGAGAAAATATGTCAGTCAGATTTATGCCATCAAAACTCGTAAGCCACCATATTCTAGTGATATATTGGCGATTAGAATCAGCTCATGCATGTGCCATCTATTACCTGAAGCGAATGCTTGTATGATGCACGTGCACGCGCATATATGTATGTGAATGCATGTAATCACAAACACATCAGCGCATATCATGCATATCTATTTACATAAATTTCTGGCTGACTACAAGGAAGTGCTAACATATTATTTGCGGCTACTGTTCTTTGATAATGCCATCAAAACACAAAAAGGAACCTTACTTCATTTCAGTTATAACATACAGCATCTTCAACAATGTTCCAACACAAGAAAGATCATATGTGACAGTTTAAGTTGCAAGTATCAAAGGTCATTCAAGGGCTCCCCTTAAAATAAAGTTATTCCCAAGTACCACATGCATGAAAACATATTGGATTAGAAGGGATGGCAGCCTCTTTTCGCTGATGGTATTTTATCAAAGCTTGTGATGGAAAAAGGAAGAAACAATCTCAACCTTACAGGTTTAAGATGCTTGATCTAAAAGGATGCATGTCTGAATATATCCTTATCCAAATAAATATCAAGAAAGTTAAGTTGAGACCTTTTATAATATACGAACAATCAAAAATGTTGGTGCTCGCCGCATCTGTTACGATCTTTCTTTTCTTTTCTTATTGTACTCTTAAAGACACGGTGGTCGTCTGCCGACACTCTTCTTCTCCACCACAAAACAATTCTAGCTAGGCAGTAGTGCCAAGTGCAATATAAATCTTTATCCACAACTGGAAATTTTGTGATAATGCATGAAAAAGTGAACTTTCCTAGGCCTTGTTTTTTCCATGAGTAGATGGAGAACAGCGCATGTCATCACACAAATCATGATGTCCTCCATACCCGTTGCAGATATTCTTCGTACATATGAAGTTACAACACTCATCGACCGTAGAATCCTCATTTGCTTGTGTGCTGCAAAAACATTGAGATTCTTACCAATGGATATCCACCTCTGGAATTTTTTCATCCGTCACTATTTAGTATTGACAAGTTAATACCATATCATCAGAAACAGTAGAAGAAATTAACCAAAGAAATGGTGAGAAGAGGGTATAGGAAGCTCTGGTTGAATAAAAAAGCTGATGATCAAGAAATACGAGGAAAAGGAAAGAAAGAAGAATTGATAACTTAATTTGTTAGGAATATTTAATTTTCTCATAACTAGGATCATATTCGATGAAGCATGGTTTCCTGTCAAATAAAGTTGTGCTAAGTACACTGAAGACTTATCACGTGATGATTTAATATTAAAACACACCCGTGGAGCTTCATTCTTTGCAAATAGAATTTTACATGGCTCCATCTGGTTAGACTCCATTTCTTTTTTATGTAAGCCACATAAAAGATTAGTTGGGGAACAACCCCCGGACAAAATAAAGAATAAAGACAAATGCTTCCTGTGAAGAATTGTAACGCGATCGTTGTTCTAGAGAACAGAATAGTGGAGGCAGCCTTTTGGACACAATGGGCTGGACAAAAAACAAGAGCTAAAAATATATGAAACCACCTTTCACGTGAAAGGTGGGTTGGCTTTCTTTCGGAAGTGTGGAAGTGAGGACAACAGTGGTATGTTTTATGCACATAGATGATCACTCATTTTGAAACCACAATCTGGAAGAAAATATTGTGAGCTGGTTGAGAAATGTAATTAAATTGTACTCCTACAAGCTTTAAATTCTATTTCCTGGCATTTTTTGGTATTCATTAAATCCATTTTATCCACCTGTGAATAAATTTATTTCAAAGAGTTTTCCCACCTTATGAAATTTTCAATATAAATGGTTCACTTCCATGTGTTTTCTGTGTTAAATAAATTCATTATTATAGAATATATATATATATATAGGAAATATAATAGGCACTACTATGGTGTTAATCTCTATTTTAACTATTCTATACTGCTCAGTACATATAAATAGAAAAGAATTGCTCAGATAAAGGTTAAGTCTTCTACTTTTTCTCGACTAAGTATCAAAACCTTCTATCATCAAAACTCTTCTCTCCCTCTCCTAAATGTATTATGTTGCTACTGTCGACTTCTCTCTTCATACTGGCTTTGCAACCTAATCGGCCAACCACTCACAAGCTGTTGCAGGTGTTGTTTTTCCACAGTAAAAAGTTCCTTCATTTGCAAAACACATCAATGACTATTCTTCTCATGTTTATGTCGTTCCTTTTTATATTATGGGAACACCAACTCTAATCATAGTAGCTTTGTCCAACACCCAACAAGTTTTTTTGTTGAAACTTATGAACACAAATTATTTTTATTGGCCAATGCAGATAAAATCATATCTTCCTAGTCAAGGTGTTTTTTACTATATTAATGGCTTAGTGTCGTGCCCTTCATCTCATGTTTCTAACAGTTTTATTGCTTCCTCTTTGATAATGAGCTTTTTTTTTTCTTTGTTGGAAGCAACAGGATCAACTTATTTTGAGTGCATTACTCTTCTCTTTCTCTATGAATGTGTTACATCTTGTGGTAGATTGCACGCTATTGAAAAAGATCTCGTGTCTCCATCTAACTCTCACATTATGCAACTTTATGGTTCCTTTCAAAACCTTTGGCAATGTGATGCATCTTTTACTATATATATACAACAAGCAAAATTGTTATTTGATGAATTAGCTGCTATTGGCTGGCCTATATCTCTTGAAGATTTTAATATATATGTGTTTCGTGGTCTTCATGATGAGTTCAAAGACTTGGTAACTAGTCTTGTAACCAAGGTAGAATCATTGTCATATGTCGACTTTCACAGTCACCTCCTTACCCATGAATTTCTATATAGGAACTCCTTTCATTTCATGGATGCAAACTCATTTTTGTTGTCATCACCTCTATTGTTATAGCCAACATTGCTGCTAACACCTTTTACTCATCTTGCTACATCTCATCATAGCCTTAGTTTCAGCCGTAACAAAGGTCATTCCCATAGCAACTAGCATCCTAACAGTAACTGTTACAATCATCAAAACAGGTCCTCAGTTAACTGGAGGCAAAACAATTGGTAGTAAAATAGGCACAATGTAGGGTCTAAACAGTGGTCTTAGACACTAGAATGTTAAGTGTCAATTATGCTCAATCTTCGATCACACAGCTCCACATTGTGTCTAGTTTTGTGGCAGTACCCAACAACCCTCTATTTATCTTGTTGTTGGGAACATTTCTACCGCTACTTGGTTTCTAGACACCAGCGTGAAACATGTTACCCCTAACCTTGCAACTATGACTGATTCTGTATCCTATCTTATTAATGATCATTTTGCATACTAGTGACGGTAAGGGCCCTTTCAGACCACATATTGGACAAACCACATTACATTCCCCAAAACATATTTTTAAATTATCTAATGTTTTTTATGTGCCTTATATTACCAAACCGCTACTTTCTATTCAAAATTTTTATTTAATAATCATGTTTATTTTGAATTTCATGCTTCTATGTTTTATGTCAAGGATCTCATCATCAATGAAATGCTCTTTTTTAGTTAAAGTAGTGATGCTCTCTATGTCTTATCTGAGTCTTCTGCCACATCAATCCCTCAAGCGTATTAGTCTCCTTGCATCTCTGTGACTGCTAATTTGTTGTATCGTCATTTTGGTCATCCTTCTTCTTGCATTTTAGATTTGTTAATTTCTAAAAATAAACTAGTATGTATTTCTAAATGTTCTCTTACTCAATGCCAAGCTTGTCCACTAGGCAAGTCTTTGTGTCTATCTTTAAGACTTATAGCTCACAAAACTACTACCACACATGATTTAATATTTAGTTATGTTTGGGACCCTATACTTTGTTATCTTTATTAATGCGCATATCAAACATATATGATATTACACTCTTGTTGCAAGATCTTATATGTTCTGTATTTTCCATCATTGTAAAACATTTGTTGAGCATTAATTTTCACATAAAATTAAGTCTGTTCAAATTGATTGGAATGGTGAATATCATAAGTTACATCAGTTCTTTTAGATTATTGGTATTCATCACAAGTTAATTTGTTCTTATACCTATTAATAAAATGATATCATTGAGCATCATCATCGGCATATTATCAAAACCAACCTCATCCTTCTAGGCCAATGTAGTGCACCATCATAATTTTGGAACTATATTTTTTAATCATTGGTATATCTTATTAATCACATGTCTACTTTTGTTCTCTAACAAAAAGCTTTGTTTCAATGTCTATTTTGTCATAATCCTGATTATAACTTTCTGTGGGCATTTAAGTGTTTGTGTTTCCCTTTTTTGCATCCATATCGTGCTTATAAGTTGGATTTTTATTCCTTTTCATGTGTGTTCTTAGGATATAGTTCTTCTCATCTTGGTTATCATTGTCTTGACTTAGCATCTCAACGTATTTATGTCTCTTGTCATGTTTGTTTTCATAACTATGTGTTTCCTTTTATGAATTCTGAATAGATAACATAACTAATTACCTAACCATAACTTACACACCTCTTAACCTTGAATCATCGCCAAAAATTTCAACTAACTACCCCACAAACTCACCAAACCAATACCTCTGACCTGTCATCTATTGCACCCTTTCAAACCTACCACTTGCCCATTGGTTCTACAACCATTTCATTGCTACCCAACCCTACTATACTGTCATCATCTACTTGTTTTTCTAATTATCATTATGCAAGAACAGGTTTTTCCTCTATAAAAGTTCATGCTTCCAGGCTTACTACTGTAGAACAGGCTGATTTTGCAACAAATTCTCCATTGTTTGCTGTATAATCTAGCCCCTCGACAAGTTCCCTAACATATCTGCAACTCTGTGTCGATCTCTCCTTGTATTCTCTCCAGCATCTCATATGTATAGGTTCTTCTCCCTCTTGACTTGTTGCTCATTAGCATCACATAGTCCTTTATCCTTGGTAGCTGAAAACAACATTGTTCACAGCATGTATCACTACCATTGATCCTTCAATCCATCGGATAGTGTCTCCTCCTACCCATAAACCCATTACTTTACTAATGCTAACAAGTATAAGGTTTGGTATAATGTTATGTGTAAGGAAATTCAGGCATTATGTGCTAACGAAACTTGGACCTTGGTTCCCTTTCATCTGTCGATGAATGTTATTGGTAGTTGGTGGATATACAAGATAAAATGTTAGGTTGATGGCAACATTAAGAGGTATAAAGCACATTTAGTTACTAGAGGTTTTATTTGGCAAAAAGGTATTGATTACTTTGAAACTTTTAGTCTTGTTATAAAGTAGGCAACCGTTAGACTAGTCTTCTCCATTGTAATTTCACATGATTGGAATATTCATTGATTTGATATTCATAATGTCTTTTTTAATGGAATTATTGATAAAGAGGTCTACATGAAATAACCTTCGAGTTTTGTTAACTCTACCCTTACCTCTTATATGTATATATTGCATAAGTCCCTTTATGGTTTAAAATAAGCTCTACAAGCTTGGTACACTCGTTTGAATGATTTTCTGCTTTCTATTGGTTTTCGCTCTTCCAAAGTTGACACCTCCTTATTATCTTCTCTGATGGTACTAATATCTATTATTTTCTAATTTATATTGATGATATTATGCTTATGAGTAGCAACTCTACTATGTTTAAACGCCTAATACACTTGTTGAGATCAAAGTTTAAGCTTCACGATTTAGGTACTATTTATTAATTTTTTGGGCAATGAGGTTCAGTCTACTGGTATGATTCTAATGCTATAACAACATAAATATATGTGTGACATCCTCACTCGAGCTAGTATGATATCTTGCAAACTTGTCGATACTCTTATCTCTACTTTCAAAGTTATCATATTGTCAAATCTTTTTTTTTTAATCCTACATGTTTTTATCAAATTATAGGTATTCTTCAATATCTCATCTTTACAAGAACAAACATTTTTTTTATTGTTAATATAGTCTGTCAGTTTATACATGCTCCAACAGATTCTCATTGGGCTGTCATTAAACGTATTTTGTGTTACCTTCATGGTACAACAACATATGACTTGTTTACTACTCGTATTTCTTCTTTTACATTGCATGGTTTTATGGATGCAAATTAGGAAAGTAGTATTAATGATCATAAATCTATAGGTGGTTATCTTGTTTTCTTTGATCAAACACTGATTATATGGAAATTGTAGTTCTTCTTTTACGTTATGTGGTTTTATGGATGTAGATTGTCATTTTGAATGAGATAGGGTTGTGAAGAAGAAGATTTAGATTCATTTTATTTTCTTTCAAGATCAACTTACAAATGTTTATACTAAGTCACTCCTTACTACTTCTTTTAATGCTTTTCGTTTTAAATTTCAGGTTGATCCTCCACACTCGGCTTGAGGGGGGATGTTATAGAATATATANATATATATATATATATATATGAAATATTATAAGCACTACTCTAGTATTGTAATCTCTACCTTAACAATTGTATATTCTTCTACACGTATAAATTAAAAAAGATTGACTAATCAAAGGTTAGGCCTCCTACATCTTCTCAACTTTTATTATTCATGTCTCATCTCATGTCGAAAGTATTTAAGTCATGGTAACATGCATAAATTTAGGATAAAAAACTTATAAGAGATTCTAAAATCCCTCTTAAAACATCCTAAAAGAGTTGTAATATTTAGTCTTGATTTGAGAACATATTAACTAATAAAATTTTGAATTAAAATTCCTATGGTTAATACTTTTTTTAGCACAATTATATCTTTATTTATGCTTATTATTTTTATTTGTGTCAGTTAGTATCACATCTATATTAGATAGTAATCTAGATGGAAACAATGTGAAAAAGATAACAAGTATAAATAAAAATAGAATTTTGCTAAAAAGGTCTTGAACACAAAATTCCTAATTTGATTTTTTATTAATTAAAATTTTTTCTTATCAAAACTAAATATTACAACTATTTATATACTAGGAAAAGATATAACAAAGAAAAAAAGAAATAATAAAAGTGTTATAAACAAAAATAGAAAAAGAAATCCTAAATCAACTAGAAAAATTTGACAAATCTCGAACAATAATTTATGTCCCTTTTTTAAAGTCTTTCTCAATCTCGTATGGCTACAATATTTTAACCTTATAGAAAACAAGGTTTTTAAAATATCTTAGAAAAATATTCTTATGATGATTCAATGATAATCAAAAAGTTATATCTGTTAATATAAGGTTATTTATTAGGGGGGGAAATCCCTAGTATCAGTCTCTCTATGTTGAAAAGAGTTTGTTTGCAAGTTTAAATTATTTTTGTCTTGATCTTGTGGATGTCTAATCAACACTCTTCAACAACTTTTTCTTTCTTCATTTCAAGTGTATAATAATTTTATATATCAACTTCAATTTTTTCATTTTAAAATTTATATAGAAAAAAATAACAATTTTTTTTATTGGTTCTAGAGTAATCAATTGCATATCTCAAAGCTGATTTATCAATATGTGTTAACATAACATGGATTATTACAATTTAAAACTCTCAAGAAGCAAAAACATCATAACTATGAAGAAACTTAAGAAGGCAAAGAAAGAAAATACTTTATAACCTTACTCACACACAAAATATTTATTTTTTATTCATCCAAATCTTACTTGCCAAAAAGTTATTACAACCTTTTTATATAGAAAAAATTAGATAATCTTGGATATAAAAAATTAAATAAGATAACAATTCTCTTTAAATAAAGAAAACTAGAAAAATATAATAATATTGAATAAAAATTAAAAAAAATCTAAAAAAATAAAAATAACTAATTAAAATATTTATCTTTCAATGAATAAATTTACTTGAATGTATTAGGTGGCCCTACCATATATGAAGGGGACCACCATTTATAAAGGATGGCACATATATAAGAGGTTGTCTTTTACTTTTTAGGATTAACTTTGGCAATAAGTCAGTAATAAAAGGAGAAAATAGAGAGTAGAAATTTGACAACTTTAGAATAGCATGTTCAATCTTTTATTTGCAACTTATTCATTGTTATATCAAGCTGAAATTTTAATAGTAAGTTCCAAACATATAACCTTTCATTCTACACAGTCAAATTAAAGATTAGAGGTGTTTACTTTTATCTTTTCATCATAAAATAGGGTTGTTAGTTTTTTTCTCTTAAATCTTGTTGTATTTAAAGAGTAGATTGTTCATAATGATTTATATATTGTAGCCCTTAGTTTTAACTAAGAAAAAACACTTTATAATCCCATTATTTATTGATAGTGAAAGTTTTTAGATAGACTAAGTCGCATGGTTCCCATATTAGGTTTTTCATACAAAACAAATTAGTGTTGATTTATTATAATTGGTTGTATAATTTTATTGATATATTGATCCTATTTTAATAGCATAAAAAGAGGAAAGAATTAGGACCTAATAATTATGAATATGGTTATATTGGTGCCTTTTCCTAATTGAGTGTTATAGATCTTTAGTTGTGTAAATTGATTTTCTTATGTAGTAAAAATGAAAAAGAAATATTGAGGCAAGAAAAAGCTTATTTTCTCCAATTATTTTTTATAGGGGACATAGATAGGGAATCATCTTTATTGCAATGATTTGGCTTTACAATTAAAGTGCAAATAAAAAAAGTTTGTCGATATAGAGGGGGTAAAATGAAATGTACTTAATATAAAAGTGAATGCTAATATTATATAATAGGTTTCTAATTTCATTAATCATGCATCTTAGGAATATGACTACTACAAAATTTAGAAGATGATGGGAAAATATTTTGCTAAGAAAAGTGCACAAAACAAGGCCTTTACGTTCAAAGATCTTGTGAACTTAAAGTAAAAAAATGGTGAAGATGCTTTAATGAATATAAATGACTTTTAAAGGTTCTTGAATCAGTTGTTATTTTTTAATCTTGAGTTAGCCAATAAGATACAAGTATTAATCCTATCGAATTAATTATTAAATAGTTAAGAGACTTTGATGGCGTTACTTCATAATTCTACTCTAAATGAGAAACTCACTTTGAAGACATGGAAGGACATTATTCTTAATAAAAAGAAGAGGAGGAAAGAGACATACATTTCCAAGTCAAGGGAGAAGCCAAAGTAGATTATTTTCATTGCAAGCAAAATAAAGAATCTAGTGATATAAAAGGTAAATGGAAGCCTAGAGAGAGATTTGTCAAGAAAAAAAATTAAGCATTATTATTCTGACAAACCTTGGTATATTCAAAAGGATTGCGAAAAGTACACAGTTAGTGACTTCAATTAAGTTAGGATGAAAAATCAATGAAAGGCTACTGTTGTGGTTATTAGAGACATTTGGTTCTAAACCAATACCAAGTACAAGTTATAATTAAAAAATATTAGGCATGTGTATGATATATACCTACACCTAATTTATATAGGTACATTTAATAAAAAAAGCTATCACAATTACTTTAAAAATAGTAAATGGAAGCACTTTAAAACTTATTTAGTTATTGATAAGAGTTAAATGATGGGTCTCTAAATCTCACATGCAAGGTAATTAAAGTGGAGGTGAATGCAATTGAAGATACCTTTATTGATTTATGGATACTTAAGTGAGAAAAGCCTTGAAGTCCTTGCTAAGAAGAATTATCTTCTATTAAAAGGTAGAAACTTGAATACTTGCATTTATTATTTAGTTGGTAAACAACATAAAGTTACATTTCAAATATCACCTTCACATAAAAGATTACATGTTCTTAATTTGATTCATATTGATGTTTGCTTTATAACTAATAAGTCTCTTAGAGGTATTTTGTATTTTGTGAGTTTTGTTGATGATCATTCCAAAAGAATTTAGACTACTTATTTAAAATCTAAATATTATATGCTTGATGTCTTTAAGAATTTTCATATTAAAGTTGAAAGTCAAACTAATATAAAGTTAAAATGTATTTGAGCTGATAACGGCGGTGAATATATGGGGTTTTATTAGAAGTACTGTATAAGACATCGTATTAAGATGGAAAAAACAATTCTAAAGACTCCATAATAAAATGAAGTAGCTGAGAGAATGAACAGAACCATTGTTGAATGAATTAAATATATGCTCACTTATACAAAGCTATCTAAATCATTTTGGGAGGCCATAAATATTGTAATTATCATGATCAGTCTTTCTTCATCTATTCCTCTTGACTTTGATGTTTTAGAGAAAGTATGGAAAGGAAAAGATATTTTTATGCATACTTAAAAGTGTTTGGTTGCATGGTATTTGTACATGTTTCTAATGATAAAAGGTCTAAACTTGACAGCAAGACAAAATAGTTTATTTTTCTTGGTTCTAAAGATAATGAGTTTTTTTATAGATTATGAGATATAATAGAGAATAAAGTTGTTAGAAGTAAAGATGTAGTTTTCTTTGAAGATTAAAGCATTAAAGACTTTGAATAAAAGAGGGAATTAAATTCTATTAATTTTATTATGCTAATTTGGATATAAGACTTGCTCAATGATTAACTTTGATGTCTTTTAATTACAAGAAAGATTTATAAAATAATGATAATAGTAGTTTGCCTTTTAATCTATTAGTTGATGATGATGATGATATTTATGAATAGGTTATTAAAGATAGATGAGCCACAATTAAGAAGGTTTATTATACCTTGCTAAGCATCAACTAGTTATTCTTCTCATGAGTATATGTTGGTTACTGATAGGGAAGAGCCAAAATTGCTTTAATGAAGCTATGTCATATAAGAAAAAAATGGTTGAAATCTATGTAAGAAAAGATAAAATCCTTGTATGAGAACTATATTTTCAAGTTAGTAAAGCTTCTTAAAAGTAAGAAAAAAAGGATGTACAGGTTGAAAATTAAGAAAAAAAAAATTTCATAGCTAAGATACAAGATAAGATTAGTTGTGAAAGGTTTTGGTTAGGAGAATGGTATTGATTTTAAAGAAATCTTTTCACCAATAGTTAAGATGTCTTCAATCCAATTTCTTGATTTAGCAGCAAGTTTAAATCTTGAAGTTGAACAGCTTATTATATAAGAAGATCTATATAAAAAGATCTAAAGGGTTTGAAGCAAAAGGAAAAGAGCAACTAGTTTGCATAAAGAAAAAGAGTTTGTATGGGTTAAAATAAAATCCAAAGTAATGGTATAAGAAATTTAATTTTTTTTATGATGGAGCATGATTATGATAGGACCACTTATAATCATTGTATGTTTACAAGAAAGTTTAATGATGGTAACTTTATTATTCTCTTACTATATATCAATGTTATGTTGAATGCTGATCATGAAACTAAAAAGATTCAAAGTTTGAAGAGAGAGTTAAGTAAGCATTTTGTAATGAAAAACTTAAAACTAAAAAAGCAAATTATTTACATGATGACTAAGTCGTGATAAGAAGAATGAAAAACTTTATCTATCTCAAGAAAGATATATTCAAAATATATTTGAGAGATTCAACATGACAAGTCCAAATCTATTAGTTCTCTATTTGCAAGCCACTTTAAGTTAATTCTTAACAATATTTTTTAAGTGATGAAGAAATGAATGAGATAAAAAAGGTTCCTTATGCATTCATAGTTTGTAGCTTGATTTATGTCATGGTTTGCACAAAGTTGGATATAGCTCATGTTATTGATATGGTCGGTAGTTTCCTTTTTAATCCTAAAAAGAACATTGGTTAATGATGAAATGGCTACTCAAATATCTCAAAGGTACTTATACTTATAGTTTATGTTTTTCCAACAATAAACATATGTTAAATGGATACACAAATGCATATATGACTAATGATATTGATTTTAGAAAGTCCATATTGGGATACTTAACAACCTTTATAGGGGGAGAAGCAATTTTATGGCAATCAATGCTAAAAATATATTAAGTTGGTTGTATCATCATAAAATGAAGTTATTAGTTTTGTGAGGATTTTTCAACTCTTCTCTTTACTATTATTGTATTATAAAAATATGTTGTTTTTGATAAATTATATGTTATATCCCTTAGTTTTAACTAAGAAATAACATTTTGTTATTGTATTATTTGTTGATAGTAAAAGTTTTAAAGAGAACTAAGATCCTATGGTTTTTATTACATCAAGTTTTCCACGTAACAAGTCTAGTGTTGATTTATTATGATTGATTAATTAATTTTATTGCTTTATTAATCCTATTTTAATCGCTTTATTAATCATATTTTAATCTTATTGAAAGTTATGAATTATAAATTTAGTTACATTAGTGCATTTTTACAAGTCAAACAATTTTAAAGGTATTTTGTGTTAAATTAAGAGGAAATTACATGTGATATATTATTTATTATTCCTCAAAGCTTTTCAAAGTAACAGAGTTCAAACAAGCATCCTTGGATCATAAAGCAAGTGAGCAATTTTAATATAGGCATAGTAACTCTTGCATCTATAATCAAATCATTAATACCAATTCCAGGAAACAACATTTATTGGTCAATGAGACATACAGTATAATGATATCTCTGCCGCTGCCAGACTTCAAATTCCTTCCTTTGCTACTGACAATAAAGGGCAGCATCTCCCTGCCATAAAATAAACCCAGACAATTCTCTAATCAGCATTACAAGATTCTCTTAATCAGATGGTTAATTTTAATTTCTTGCACTAATTCGTTAACTCTAGCTAAAACATGGCAACATGGTAAAGCACTGCTACTAGTGATGTTCGCCAAAGAGCATCGATGCGTTCACATTCCTGGAAAAACGTGGAGAATAGCATCTTTAATCTTGTTTAAAATTGCTTTTGAATTGGTCAATAAACAGAGCAGCATAAAGAAAACGAAACTACACTTTCTCTAACTGTAAAAATGGCAGCACTATGACATTTCACGCAGTTAATGCAATGGACAAAACTTCAAGAAGGTGCGTGCATCCATTCGATTGCATGATGAAAATAGCTAACTCAACTCGACTGAAAAATTATTCGTTCCAAAATCCCAACTTGTAGAATTTGTTTATTTATTCTACTATTGTGTTGATAACTCATGAAATACAGGGCAAGGATCCAATAATGCCTAAGAGCAATTGCAAAGCACATGTCTGCGATTCTAGTGGTAAGAATTGTGCCATAATTATGACGACAGCCTGCTGGAAATTAATATTGTAAAAGCTCCGACAACCTGTTTTTTCGTTGCAGTCTGATTCATGCATATATAGTAATAGCACAGCTCAAACTTCAACACTGCTATTATTCATGAATCCCACATTAACGAAAGGGAGAGCGAACCATCCATATCAAGACGATTCAAGAGCCGTACAGTGACTTTGTAAGGTCCTTCCAAAAGCAAAACAAGCCCACTGCTCTCGAGACAATGCTTTCTGTAAACTTTGTGTGGTCTGTACCAAAAATCACACGCACATATATACGTGTATGGCACTCTGAAAAAGACATGGAGACACCAGAAAGACAAGTGAGCTTTTGGGATTGCCTTTTGGGTATTTTCGCTTTTTAACATCATTTAAAACAATATTGGCTATAAAGATAGAAAACGTTTTGATTAAATGACATAATTTTATGTATGTCACAATTGAAAAACAAGATGTTTTAAGTTGTTATAATTAAAAAATATAATATTTAAATTTTTCACGATTGAAAAACATGAAATTTTAAATAAATTACTAAATGGACCGGTATAAATTATAATGTGTATAAAAAAGAAATGTGTATAAAAAAAGGAAAAAAATAAATAAAAATATTATATAGATACATAAAAACATTAATTATAACACAAAAAATATTTTTAAAAAAATTTAATGAGACAAATCCAATGATATTAATAAAGTGAGTCACATATTAGGCTTGAAGACAAACAAGCAATTACCATGAAGAGGAGGAGAAAAAAAAATTATAAACACATTAAAGTTTTAATGATGCTACTAATATACTAATATAGTGTCACTTGAAACAAAAATTCAATGCAACATCATGTAGAATCTCCCATAATAACACCATGAATATACTGTCAATTAGAAAAAATTCAAGGAGAACACCAATACAGTGCTAATTTTAAAAAATGTATATTTTATTTCACTCTCTCGGCTTTTTCTAGCAGAAGCTTTGGGATTTCTTTGATTTAATTATCTCAAGCCATGGACTTTCTTTTTATTCATTGTGTGCCTTTAATAAATTAAATCGCGTTATCAAAATTAAATGTACCACATCTGTTTCCAGTGTACAAATATACCTTACCAACATAAATTAAAACTATAAGGTTTAATATGTGAATGGTGGAGTACAGGTGTTTGATTAAACCAATTACCAAAATTTAAGTGATTAATTTGAGTGATTATTCTCACCAATAAAGTATTTAAAAATATTTTTTTTATTAAGGTTTTATATCATCATTTTATACTTGAAGTATCAATAACTCCTTAATTAAAATATATTTTATAATAATATATCTAATAATATAAGGTATCTTTAATTTATGATAAATATTCATTTTAAATGCAGGTCTATCGTATAAATAAAAAGATTGATTGATAAGTTTAAGAACTAAAATTGAAAGAACAAAAAGATGGTCAAACATAGAAAAGAAATATTGATGTAGTCTAAACCATAACACTATTCGGTAATTGAGTCATATATGGAGCTGTAGATCTCGGAATTAGATCTACTTTATATGGATAGAAAGGTAAGATATAGGCCTACAACTTTCATATGGAGCTTAAGATTTAAAACTATCATTTTCAAGTTCAAATTATAGCAACAACAAAGAAGTCTGAATTTGTCCTATAACCAAAATATTGTTCAGTATTTAGCCCATATCTAGAGTTATAAAAGTCCAAATGACCTCTATTTTTTTTATTGAAAAGTTAAGATAATTTCCTATAACTTTTATATTTTCAAATGGTTCCAATTCTAACGTTATCAATGATGTTTTAGGCAAACAAGAGAAGATAAAAATTGTCACCAAGTCAAAAGTTAGTCACCCACTTATCAATTAGTCATCAAATCAATAGTTCCTAATTTTAGCCTATAAAAAGAGGCATTTGTCATGCATTTAAGCATCTTGGTTTCTAGATCAAGATCATGTTTTTGCTTTCTCTCTTTGTATTTTTGTAATACTTAAGTTTTATTTTTATTAATATCTTATTTATGTCTTTCATTTTCTTTTTACTTAGTTAACTTTTATCTTATTTATATTCTTATCTTGTTTATTTATATTTCTCTCTTTAATTATATTTAGCTAAGTTTATTATATCAAGGTGAAAAGGTTACACTAATGGTGTAAAAATAAATATAGTGTAAACTCAATATGACTTTAATGTTTGGTACTAGCATGTTTTGTATTTATTATCTTGTTCACTCTTTAATACTTTGCTTATTAAATGACTAATCTAGATTTATATTATATAACACTTGGTAGAATAAATTTTTTACACTTTCATACCTCATATTGTATGGTATAACCGACACCTGAGCTATAAAAAAAACTTGATTTGTTGTTAACATAAGTTATAATCATGAATGTTTGATAATATTTACAAGTATTAGCATTATTTAAATAAAATAACTAATATAATCATGTTAACAATTTATAATATGATTGGAACCTCCTGTGTGTGGGGTTTCCAATTGAATAATAAGAGTTTATATTATAGTTATTTGACATATGATTAATGGATCATCTAATCTTGATATTTAATGTTATCATTATCTAATCATTACATTGATCTTTTATCTTAAAGTTCTCATCAATTTTTTTATTTTTTTTCTTTATTATTATTATTATTATTATTACTACTACTACTACTATTAGTATTACTACTATTATTGTTATTGTGTTGTTACTATTGTTGTTTTTTATAATTATTGTTTATAATTTATACAATTAACCTCCTTATGGTTCGACCCCGTTTTGTCAAGTTATTTATTAGATCGACACTCCTGTACTTAGAAAAAGACATCATTCTTTTGATCGTGTCAATTATTAAACTACATTTAGTGTCACGTAAACTAAAGGCTCAAATCTAGTTTTTGACTAGGAATAAAAAAAATTAATATAAAGTTGATTTGATTAACTTAGAGAGTCAACTTACTATTTTATAGGAATAATTAAAAATTCAATTAATTTTATAAAAAAATAATATGTTAAAACAATATTATTTTAATCTTAAAAATAATAATTGGCCCATATCAATCGGAGTTAACCCTCTAAAACAATAACATGGGTCTTACATCGAGTCTATCTAATTTCAATTTAATAACTACTAGTCAATTTAGTCGTGCTCCAACACAAGTAGACTCAAAAGTTAATTTGTAACATAAAAAAAATATTGCAAATGTTAAATTTTTTAAACATCATGAAATATGTTAACTATGAAATGAAAATTTAAAACATGTGATTAATAAAATAAATTGATAATTACTAGCGTTGATAAATGTTGAAAAGAGTTATTAATGATAATTAAATATAAATTAATAAGTTAAAAGGTAGATATAAATTAAAATATATAATCTTTTGTGCTATGAGAAGTTGTTCAAGTTTTCTCATTTAATTAGATGTTAAATATTTTTAACAGAAGCAATAATAAACAAAAACTAACTGGGCTAGGTAACCCAATGTTTATTCTAGATGTATGCCCATGAAAATATGAATTTATAAAGTGCCAGTTTTGATTTTATTTTTTGTGTTTTTTAATTTTTTTTATTTATTTGATCATTCCATGTCTATTCTATTCATGATTGGTATTGATATTTTTCTTCAACGGGGTATCTATAAAATTCTCAAAGGCTCAAGGAAATTTTATCATTGACACAACCTTGATTTGCATGATATTGTTCAAGTTTTTTAGTTTTTAAAGAGATCAAAACTCAAGAGATTGTAATTGACAAATGGAAAAAGATAAATCCCTTAAAGCAAGAAAAAAATAAAAAAAATAATTGTAAGAAGACATCTCTATAAGGAGACTAAAGCACCATATGCCACCTCTAATGGAAGAAGTCATTGAGACATATTATGAGAAACAAAGGAAGACCATTTTAGAGGCTCGAACATGTTGCACATGCCACCACAATATAACAGATTTCACACATACTAGCGCATGTTAAACATACACCAATTATTTTTTTTACCTTTTTAACTTTGGATCTTGATTGTATAAGAACTTGAATTACATTCCACTTAAGTTTGAGACCTTTTTTTTTAATTTAGTCCCTAATTATCTAAAAATTCTTTGATTTTGGCTTGAATTCCATTCAACCCAAAGCCTAATAAAGACCTAACCAAAAACAGATTAATGGCAAAGGAACAAAAAGGACATATGATCAACAACTTTAATGTATTTTGATCACTCGCTCATGGCCCTAGTTGTGATTTTTATGCTTAATTAGGTTGATTAATACAACCAAAAGATTGATGTCTTTTTCCATATACAGGAGTGTCAAAGTAATAAATAACCCGGCAAGACTGGGTTTGAACCATAAAGAGGATAATTGTATAAATTATAAACAATAATAATATAACAAAAACAATAATAATACAAATAATAATGTTATTAATAATACTACTTATAGTTCCTAATTTTAGCCTATAAAAGGAGGCACTTACCATGTATTTAGGTATCTCGGTGTCCAGATCAAGATTATGCTCTTACTTTCTCTCTTGTATTTTTTTTTGTATTGCTTATGCTTTGCTTTTATTAATATCAAGTTTATGCCTTTCATTTCCTTTCCTTTACTTAGTCAACTTTTATCTTATTTATATTCTTATTTTGTTTATCTATTTTTCTTTTTTTCATTATGTCTAGCTAAGTTTATTATGTCAAGGTGAAATGGTTACACTAATGGTATAAGAATAAGTGTAGTATAAACTTAATATGGACTTTAATGTTTGATAATAACATGTTTTATATTTGTTATCTTGTTCACTCTTTAATACTTTACTTGTTAAATTACTAATCTTGATTTATGTTGTATAACAATTGGTACAACAAATGCTTGACACTTTCATAGCCTATACTGTATGGTATAACCGACACCTAAGTTATGAAAGGAACTTGATTTGTTGTTAACATAAGTTATAATCATAAATGCTTGATGAAATTTACAAGTACTAGCATTAATTAAATAAGATGACTAATGTAATCATGTTAACAATCTATAATCTGATTGGAACCTTCTTTGTGTGTGGTTTCCAATTAAATAATAAGAGTTTATACTATACTTGTTTGACATACCATTAGTGGATCCTCTAACCTTGACATTGTTTGTTATCGTTGTTAAATCCTTACGTTAATTTTCTATTTCAAAGTTCTCATCAATTTTTCTTCTTCTTCTTCTTCTTCTTCTTCTTCTTCTTTATTATTGTTATTATTTTTACCACTATTACTACTATGACTACTATTACTAGTATTATTAGTATTATTATTGCTACTATTATTGTTGTTGTTGTTATTGTTACTATTGTTGTTGTTGATAATTTGTACAATTAACCTCCCTGTGGTTCAACCTTGGTCTTGCTGGGTTATTTATTACTTTGACACTCCTGTACTTGGGTGAAGACATCAATCTTTTAGTCGTGTCAGAAGACATCACCTGAAACACCAAATACTGACAAACCTGAAATACAATTAAACAAATATAAGAAACAACAAAACACAAAATAATATACTATTAAGAGAATTCATAAATAAAGGCTCAAATTCAATTTAAAATTTTTCTGACTTTCCTTACTTGACTAATTTATGCGACTCATTAAGGGATTAATTACAGGAGTGAAAGATTGTAGTTGGTCAATCAATTGTTCAGCAGTATCAGTAGAGATTATGATTTGTCATACCAAAGATGATAGAAATTTCTGTTCCACATCATAATCAAGAAAAGACAATAATTTATCATAAAAATCATTCACATTTAACAGACTTATAGGTTTATAGTGAATGTGTAGTTGGGCCCAAGAGGTAATATGAAAGATCTCTTCCAATGTGCTTAGATCACCTAGCAATGAAGCCATCAGCGTGTTTAAACATGGCATTCATTTGATCAAATATTATAGAGACCTATAGTTCCTCTCTATTTATGTTTTCAATAATGCTCCCTTATGCTAAAGCTTTATTGTCCCCATAACTTGACTACCTCCTAAAATACAACTATTGACACTCCCTTCCTTTAACTTAATGCTATCTCCCCTATATATTAAATGAATCTTTCTCTCAACTAATACCTGACCAAGATGATATGCTAATTCTAAAAATTCTATTTCTTTCCCAAAACTAAATCCACTGAAAACACAAATATTTCTTAGGTGATGACTTGAGAAACCTGTCATTTTACATACTTTTATATCTATTAAATGTATGGATTGAGTAGAAATAAAGGAAAAGAATAAAAGATTTTATAGACAAGAACTTGAAAATGCAATTATACTCCCTCTATGTAGGTCAGCTAGAGTCTCACTCTCTTTATTTATTTATTTATTTATTTATATTTAAAAAAACATGTATATGTACAGATAGTTGTGATTATGACTCACACCTTCTCTTAGTTTTATGTCCAAGAACGGCTTAGACGTCCTCTATGGGTCGAGGATAGGCTTCCCATCTAATTTTCTTAAAAACCGGTAAACAAGGTCTTTTTTAGTTAGATTCTTAAAACTAAATCAATCATGTTCTTTATTAAAATGGGGTCATAACTCATGAAATGCACAATGTACATCTCAACCAAGATATGTCTTAAAAGTCAATAAAAGATTATATAAAGATTCCTTATGTTTTGAAATAAATCTGAACTTTTGATAATTTTCACAAGCTTTGTAAAATGCGTGCGAGTACTTGAACATGATGGGTCAATAAAATTCATTTTAAAAGATTTTCACAACTGTCTTTTTCAATGAGAAATCACTCTCACATGCTTTAAAATGACTAAGTTTAATGACACTACTTACCTCATTCTCGGGAATGAATCTTTAAAATATTTGATTAGGAAAATATTTAAATAAGTAAAGGTTATCCCAATAAAAGTTTTGCACATTGCTCAAAAATTTTCTTTTATCTTGGGTACTCCAATGAGTTGGCAAATCTCCTGAAGCAAGAAAAATGATATTTTTATCATACCAAAGCATTAGACTAAAAGAAAGTAAGGATTTATCAGGAAACTAATCAACGATTGGTGTGATGTAGAATATTGAATATGTTATCAATTTTGATAAATGATTCACAACATTTTTTATGTCTTTTTCATCCGTGATTTCTTCTTGAGAATAAATTATTTATAAATCTTCAGATTCATCCAACTTAATTTTACTCAAAGTAGATTCAAGTTTATCATAAATTAATTTTTTAATATGATCTTCTTCTCGTAAATCATTATCATCTTCAAGTTGCTTACAAATGTTGAAAATATTTATCTCCAATATCATGTTTCCAAAAGATAGCACATCAATTTTACTCAAAATAGATTCATCAGGGTCTTTATCTTTAAAAGTTTCATTACACATCAATTCCACCATTTACCTATCTCGAAGTGTTAACACTTTATAAAAATATGAAACCAATCTTCATGTTTCAAAACCATGATAAGGGTAAGTATTAAGCAAGTTTCGATATCTATCCCAACATTGGTAAAATGTTTCTCTTAGTTTTTGAGTGAAAGTTTTAATTTGTCTTTTGAAAGAGTTTGTTATATGAGATGACAAAAACTTCTTTAAAAACTATTGTTGCATTTCATCCTAAACACGAATAAATCATGGTCTAAAATTTTATAGTCATGTTTTACCTTTATATTTTAATAAAAAAATAAAAAAAGCTTTAATCTAATGGTATTCATGCAACAATTTGAGTCATTATAAGTGTTACAAACCTCCTCAAATTTCCTTAAATACAAGTATGGATTTTTTAAATTTAAGCCATGAAAAGAAGGTAAAAGTTGAATAATATCTGGTTTAAAATTAAAATGAGATGCATCAGGGGAAAAAACTATGCATGATGGTGCATTTGTTATTGTGGAATTCATATAGTCTCCGAGTGTTCTAACATGATTATTTTTATTATTAAGTGACGGGTTATTTTCTCCGACCATATTTTCTTAAAACGATGAGGATACCCTACAAAATTTACCACTTAATGTACATCACCAAACTCTTATGCATATGTAGGAAAAGAATAGAAGAAAGAAGAAAAAAAACAAAGTTAAATACAACAAAAGTGAAAAGAGAAAATAAAATAAAATAAAATATATACTATAATTTATACAAGAATTTACCTTATTGGCAGTGACGCCAAAAACTTGACACGATAAAAGATTAATGTCTTCTCCTAAGTGTAGGAGTATCAAAGTAATAAATAACTGGATCTTCATCGAACCACAAGAAGGTTAATTATATAAATTATAAATAACAATAATATAACAATAACAACAATAATACTAATAATACAAATAAATAATAATAATAATAATAATAATAGTACCAGTAGTACTACTAATAATAATAATAAAGAAGAAGTTGATGAGAAATTTGAAATGGAAGATTCATGTAAGGATCGAATAATGATAAAAACAAATGTCAAGGCTAGAGGATTCACTAATAGGATTTCAAACAAATATAGTATAAACTCTTATTAGTCAACTAGAAACCACACATAAAGGAGGTTTCAATCAGATTATAAATGGTTAACATGATTACATGAGTTATCTTATTTGAATAATGTTACTACTTGTAAATATTGTCAGGTATTTATAATTATAACTTATGTTACAACAAATCAAGTTCCTTTCATAGCACAGGTGTCAGTTATACCATGCGGTTTGTGCTATAAAAGTGTCAAGCATTTGTTGTATCAAGTATTATACAACATAAATCTAGATTAGTCATTTAACAAGTAAAGTATTAAAGAGTGAACAAAATAACAAATATAAAACAGTTAGTATCAAACATTAAACTTCATGTTACGTTTACACTATACTTATTTTTACTCCATTAATATAACATTTTCACCTTGACATAATAAACTTAACTAAACATAATAAAAGAGAGAAATATAAATAAACAAGATAAGAACATAAATAAGATAAAAATTAACTAAGTAAAGAAAAACAAATGAAAGGCATAAACAAGATATTAATAAAAACAAAACTTAAGCATTACAAAAATACAAAGAGAGAAAGCAAGAGCATGATATTGATTTGGAAACCAAGATGCCTAAATGCATGGTAAATACCACATTTTATAGGCCAAAATTGAGAACTATTGATTTGATGACTAATTGTTGAGTTGGTGGCCAACTCTTGACTTGGTGACATTCTTATCTTCTTGTCTGCCCTAAACGTCATTGATAACGTCAGAATTTAAACGAGACCTCCACATTAAAGTTGTATGAAATTGTCTCAGCTTTCTAAAAAAAATTGAGGTCATTTGAACTTCTAGAACTCTAGATATGGACTAAACATTAAACAATGTCTTGGTTGCAGGATAGATTTGGACTTCTTTGTTATTACTATAATTTGGACTTAAAAATGGCATTTTTAAATCTTAGACTCAACATAAAAGTTGTAAGCCTATATATGACCTTTCCATACATATAAAGAAGACTTAAATCTGATATCTACAACTCCAGATATGACCCAATTACCGAATAGTGTTCCAGTTTAGATTGCACCAGCATCTTTTTTTTTAAATTTAGTCATCTCTTTGTCCTTTCAATTTCAGTAATTAAACTCATTCATCAATCATTTTATTTATATGATAGGTCTACATTTAAGATGAATATTAACCATAAATTAAAGGTATTTGATATTATTAGATATGTTATTATAAAACATGTTTTAATTAAAGAGTTATTAATACTTCAAGTGCAAAATAATGATATAAAATTATGATAAAAATGCACTTTTAAGTACTAATCATTAACCTAGTGTGATCTGTAATGTGTTCATCTAAAATTAAAACACTAAAATATATCATATTATTTTTTTAAAAGTCAACCCATATTTTTATCAGTTATTTGGGTTTTCTTTGACCCTATAAAATTAGCTTGATTATATCTTGGCAGCTCTTACTCGGTTAATTTGATGCTTAACCTATACAAACAATTGGGTTAGGATGCTTAAAGGTTGATCTATTAAGTGATTTTTAATAACATTATCAAAAAGTTTCTTATTAGGTGGCCATTTTTTGTGTAAAAAAAAAAATAGTATTGCATAAAACTCTCATCTTTTGGATTTGTTTTTACTCATATCTAACTCCATTGAAGTTATATTTATATGTTATGAGATTATGCCAAATGTTTACATTAATAAGTTCACAAGGAAATTACTAACTACTAGAAATTTATAGACACAGAAGAGCACGTGCAACATAACTAATTTATATCGTAATGAAACAAAACATTATACCAATATAATCTCTTTTTTATTTAATAAAAATAAAAAATATTTATATCATATATATATATGTAAAGTTTGGATGATTTGAAATCAAAATAAAAAGGTGTCGTACGTGTGTGGCGTTGCGGCTATCATCCACCATCCAGGAAAAAGATAGAAATGTGGATGTATTTCTGGTAAATTATGAAAAGATAATGAATATGTCTCTTATTCATGAAAAATTAAATGGGAGTTGCCACCTAGTATTTTGGTTATTAGGAACCCTAACTGGTCAGTTATCAGGTACGGAGACTAATTGCATAAAAAAGATATTGGCATCCCAAATACGCCCTCCAAATAATAGGCTGCATTGTTTTGTCTATTAAAATCTAACATTTTATTTTGTGATTTTTTAATTGTTGGTCTATTTAAAGTTCAAGACAAACCCTCCTCAATAAGTTCTTATCTTATAATGCGGTTAAACCTAACCATTATATTATCAAAAAAAAAATTAAATATATGAAATACGCATTACATGTAATGTCCTACCTCGAATACGAAACGACAAACAAAATAAAAATTTTGTTGTTTTTAAAATTTTGGTCAATATTCTCTTGACTTTAATAAACTAGTTATTAAAGTCAAAATACATGCTAAAATATTGTTTTTGGTGTATGAAAAATACAATATGATTTTTTTAGCTTTGAGACATTTGGTCGTATACACAAAAAAAAATTATTTTTTAAAAGTTTTGATGAAAACCATGTATTTTAATACTCGATGGATATTTTTACGACATAAAACTACTACCCAATTAATTAAAATTGCATAAAAAATATGTGGAAAAATTAAAAATATATATATATAAAATAAGAATTTGAATTTTATTAAAAAAAAAGCCCGGTCAAGCCCAACTGTATGGATTGGGCTCGGCCTCGCCCATATTAGCTGATTATTATGCATAAGCACAGTAACCAACTTCTCCTTGCTTGCAGAAGTACATTATGCATGTCTTACATGGCAAAGGAAGAAGTTAAGAAAAAATGAAGGCGAAGGGTGAACCTGAAGTGGCGGCGATGCTTGCGGTGGCTGGTGGTGAAGGTGCGGTGGGTGGCGGTGATGTTGTTTCTCTTCTCTCTCTCCTCTTTATTTTACATTCTCCTTTTGCTGTGTTATTCTTCTTTTTTTTAGCTTCTTCTCCTCTCTCATTCTTCCCCTCTCTCTCGCTTTCAGTCATCTCTCTCTCCCTCTCTTTTCTTTTCTTTTTTTTCCTTCTTCTTTCTCCATCTAAGCCCCCTTTTTCTTGCTACCTCCCCTATCTTTATAGGCAAGAATAGGGGAAGGGACATGGCTACGGGGGCCACTAGGCTGGCACCCCTCCTCTACCCGTCTAACACATGGAAAGTGGTTGACAAGTCTGCGCTTTTGTTGATGCTTTTGAGGAAAACAGGTTAGTGAAAATAGGGGGGAGAAAAATCTTCTTCTTCCCCTACCTAATGCATCTAGGGGAAGAAAAAGATAGGGATGTCATTCAAAATAGCATCGTTTTGAGTTTTTCCTCTCTTTTTTTAACAATGAATGAAACGACGCTGTTTTGGTCAAAACGCGCCATTTCATTTAAATGAAAAGGCAGCAAAAATATGTTAAATTTCACTTTGATCCTCAATTTATAATTTGATCAATCCAATCCTCAATTGCAATTTTAATTTAAAATCAATGCAATTGCATCCCTACTAAAAATCCAACAGCAGCCTTATATTTAACCGTCTTTTTCACTTTGGTCCTTGGTCTTCATATTATACAATTTGACCCTCAATTAAGGAATAAACTTCTAATTTCTTCAATTGAGCCCCTAACCAGTTTTAATTCCAAACCCTCTACTTACACATCTTTTTCATTTTGGTTTTTAGTTTTAGATTTTTTTCAATTAAGTCTCTATTTGGCCATCAAACGTCAATATGTATGCAATTAAGCCCCTAATGTAATGAAATTAACTTTAAAAAATTATAATTTGACCCCAAAACTTTAAATTTTTCCAATTAAAGCCTAAATTGATTCCAAAATCAATTTTTCTTGCAATCAAACTCTCCATAAATTCAATTAAACTTTCAATAAAATTTCATTGAGTCCATAAATATCTAATTTTAAACTTTTCTTACTCAAATTGGATTTTTTTTTATCAATAGGGCTATCATCAGTCAATAAAATACTATTAAATTTTAATCTTTGTATTTTTTAACCTACTCAATCAATTTTTAATCATTTTTAGAGTTCTAACATCATTTTTCACTGTTTTTATTTTTTTGATAACATTGTTTTTGAATGTTTTGAATTTTATTATTTTTTAGGAGGGGCAAAAAATGGGTTATGACAAAAGATATCATTCTTATTCTGGATATTTTCAAACATAATACTTTTTTAGATAACATGCTATCATAATCATAAAGGCAAGTCTAATTTCATGTGTCATATTTTGTTTCCATCAACATTTGGGTGTGTTTCAAAGGTGCGTTTTCCTTAAAAAAATATCAAAATGATGGTTTTTTAATGCTTTTTAATTATTTCAATATATCGATATCAAAAATAAAAAAAATCAATATATTTTCAAGTGAAAATAACTTTTAAAAAACATCATGGACTATGATTAGTACTCAAAAGTGCATTTTCATCATGGTTTTCTATCATCATTTTGCACTTAAAGTATCAATAACTCCTTAACTAAAATACGTTTCATAATAATCTATCTAATAATATAAGATACCTTTAATTTGTGGTAAATATGCATTTTAAATGCAGGCCTATCACATAAATGAAAGGATTGATTGATGACTTTAAGAACTTCAATTGCAAAGGCAAAGAGATGATCAAATTTAGAAAAGAGATGTCGGTGCAATCCAAACCGGAACACTGTTCGGTAATTGGGTCATATGTGGAGCTATAGATCTCAGATTTAGGTCTACTTTATATGGATGGAAAGGTAAGACATAGACCTACAACTTTCATAGGAGCCCAAGATCTAAAAAGACCATTTTCAAGTCCAAATTATTGCAACAACAAAGAAGCCCGAATATGTCCTCTAGCCCGAGCACTGTTCAGTATTTTGGCCATATCTGGAGTTCTAGAAGTCGAAATGAGCTGAGGTTTTTACACAAGAAAGCTGAGATAATTGCCTAGAACTTTCATGTTTTCAAGTGGCTCTAATTTTAACGTCATCAATGACGTTTTGGGCAGACAAGAGAAAATAAGGATTGTCACCAAGTCAAGGGTTGGCCATCTACTCATCAATTAGTCATCAAATCAATAGTTCTCAATTTTGGCCTATAAAAGGAGGCATTTGCCATGCATTTAGGCATCTTGGTGTCCAGATCAAGATCATGCTCTTGTTTTCTCTCTTTGTATTCTTTATGCTTTGTTTTCATTAATATCAAGTTTATGCCTTTCATTTTTTTTCCTTTGCTTTGTTAACTCTTATCTCATTTATGTTCTTATTTTGTTTATCCATTTTTCTTTTCTTCCATTATGTCTAGCTAAATTAATTATGTCAAGGTGAAAAGGTTACACTAATGGTGTAAGAATAAGTATGGTATAAACTTAATATGGACTTTAATGTTTAATACTAACATGTTTTATATTTGTTATCTTGTTCACTCTTTAATACTTTGCTTGTTAAATGATTAATCTTGATTTATGTTGTATAACAATTGGTACAACAAATGCTTGGCACTTTCATAGCCCATACTGTATGGTATAACCGACACCTGAGCTATGAAAGGAACTTGATTTGTTGTTAACATAAGTTATAATCATGAATGCTTGACGAAATTTACAAGTATTAGCATTAATTGAATAAGATGACTAATGTAATCATGTTAACAATCTATAATCTGATTGGAACCTCCTTTATGTGTGGTTTCCAATTGAACAATAAGAGTTTATACTATACTTGTTTGAAATACCATTAGTGGAACCTCTAACCTTGACATTTGTTATTATCATTGTTTAATCCTTGCTTTAATATTTCATCTCAAAGTTCTCATCTTCTTCTTTCTCTTTATTATTGTTGTTATTATTACTACTACTACTACCACTACTAGTACTATTATTATTATTATTATTGTTGTTATTGTTATTATTGTTGTTGTGGTATTGTTGTTATTTATAATTTGTACAATAACCTCCCTGTGGTTCGACCTCGGTCTTGCCGGGTTATTTATTACTTCGACACTCCTGCACTTGGAAGAAGACATTAATCTTTTTGTCGTGTCATTTGACATACCATTAGTGGATCCTCTAACCTTGACATTTGTTATTATCATTGTTTAATCATTACATTAATATTCCATCTCAAAATTCTCATCATCTTCTTCTCCTTCTTTTTCTTTATTATTATTACTACTACTACTACTACTACTACTA
>SRLM01000577.1:43336-201392 GCA_015708895.1 Populus ilicifolia
TATTATTATTATTATTATTATTATTATTATTATTATTATTATTATTATTATTGTTATTGTTATTGTTATTGTTATTACTCATGTTGTTGTTGTTGTTGTATTATTGTTATTTATAATTTATATAATTAACATCCTTGTAGTTCGACCTCGGTCTTGCCAGGTTATTTATTATTTCGACACTCCTGCACGTGGAAGAAGACGTCAATCTTTTAATCGTGTCAAGTTTTTAACACAGTTGTCGGGGAGGTAAGTGTTGTATAAATTATAATATTTACTTTATTTTCTCTTTTAACTTTTCTTGTATATAACTTTGTTTCTTTTCTCTTGTTTCTTCCTCTTTTGTTTTCTTTTTCCTTTTATTCTATTCCTACACATGCATGAGAGTGTGGTCACGTACATCAAGTGGTAAACTTTGTATGGTATCCTCATTATTTTTAGAAAATATGGTCGAAGAAGATAATCAATCACTTTATAATGAGAATAATGAGAATAACCGTGATAGAACACTTAGAGACCACATGAATCTCATAAAAACAAATGCACCATCATGTATAGTTTTTCCTCCCGATACATCTCATTTTAATTTTAAATCAGGCATTATTCAACTTTTTACCTTCTTTTCATAGCTTAGAATTGGAAAATCTATACTTGCATTTAAGGGAATTTGAGAAGGTCTACAACACATATAATAATTTAAATTATAGCATGAACAACATCAAATTAAAGCTTTTTCCATTTTCATTAAAAAATAAAGCTAAAACATGGCTACAAAATTTAAGACTAGGATCCATTCGTGCTTGGGATGAAATGCAACAACAGTTTTTAAAGAAGTTTTTCCCATCTCATAGAACAAACTCTTTCAAAAGACAAATCACCACTCACTTAAAAACCAGGAGAAACATTTTACCAATGTTGGGATAGGTATCGAGACTTGCTTAGTACTTGCCCTCATCATGGTTTTGAAACATAGAGATTGGTTTCACATTTTTATGAAGGGTTAACACCTAGAGATAGGTAAATGGTTGAATTGATGTGCAATGGAACTTCTGAAGATAAAGATCCTGATGAAGCAATAGAGTACTTAGACTTGTTAGCTGAAAATGCTCAAAATTAGGACACCGTGGGTACTTATGAGGCACCGAGTAAAACTCAACCTCATACATCTAGTGGAGGTATATACAACTTTAAAGAAGATCATAACCTTCAAGTCATGTTTGCATCTTTAGCTAGAAAAGTCGAGGCACTAGAATTGAAAAAGAGTGGTCAATTAAAATCTATTGAAAACATTATGCGTCAACTTTGTGAAACAAATGAACACTCAACCAATGATTATCCAACCTTGCCTTCTTTTAAGGAATGTCTCCATAAACAAGCTCATGCTTTAAACAGTTTTCAAAGGGCCAGTCATAACCTATACTCCCAAACATACAACCCTTGTTAGAGAAACAACTAAAATTTTAATTGGAAGAGTGACAATGCACAAACTTCACAACCACAGTTTCAAGCACACCATAATTTCCAAAATTCTTATGGATATGCTCCACCTTCTACAAGAAATTTTGAGGAAACTTTGTATGCATTCATTGAAAAGTTAGAGACAATCAACACTCAACTTTCTTAAAACATAATAGATTTTAAATATACTCTTGCAAAATTCACATATGCTCTTAGTTTTCAAGAGAAAGGTAAGTTTCCATCTCAACCACGACAAAATCTCAAGGGGCAATACAATGCAAATACAAGTAGTCCTGGAAGTCAACACATGGATCAAGTTAAATTAGTCATCACTTTTTGTAGTGGTAAGGTTATTCAAAAACCAAGTCTTCAACCTTGTGAGAAAGATGATGAGTCAATCTCTAAGGGTAAGGAAGGGGTTGAATCTAAACATTACAAAGAAAAGACTGATTTCCCACCAACACTTCCATTTCCTTATGCTATGACCAATCAAGAAGAAATCAAGGATGAAAAAGGCACCGAAAAGGTTTATACGGATCTTTTATCAAAAGTGACAACATATTTAACACCCGACATCACACCAATCAATGATTACTTTCCTGATAAATCTCTACTTTCTTTTAGTTCAATGCCTTGCTTTGCTAAAAATATCAATTTTCTTACTTTAGGATTTTTGCCAGCTCACTAAAGTACTGAAGACAAAAGAAAACTTTTTACGAACGTGCAATAATTTTATTGGGATGACCCTTACTTATTCAATTATTGTCTTGATCAAATATTTTAAAAATGCATTCCTGACAATGAGGTAAGTAATTTCATTAAATTTTATCACTCTAATGCATGTAGGGATCATTTCTCGTCAAAAAAAGGACTGTAGAAATCTTACAAAGTGGATTTTATTGACCTACCATATTTAAGGAATCACATGCATCCCAAAAAATCTGTGAAAATTGTCAAAAGGTGGGATTTATTTCAAAACATAAAGAGTCTTTAGATAATTTTCTATTATTGACTCTTAAGTCTCATCATAGTCAAGATAAGCATCATGTAATTCATGACTTATAAATCCATTTTCATAAAGAACATGATTGGTATAGTCTTAGGAATCTGACTAAAAAAAGACCCTATTTGCCATTTTTTAAGAAAACTAGATGAGAAGTCTGTCCCCGACCTATAGAGGGCGTTTAAACCGTTCTTGGATGTAAAACCAAGGGAAGGTGTGAGCCATAATCACAACTACCTGTACATACACATGCTTTTTCAAACATAAATAAATAAATAAATAGAGAGAGAGAGAGAGAGACTCTAGTTGGCTTACATATAGGTAGTATGATTGTCTTTCTAATTTCTCATCTATAAAATCCTCTCTTTCTTCCTTTCATTTTTACTCAACTCATACATTTAACAAATACAGATGTGTGTAGAAATGAAAAGTTCCTTTAGTCATCTGACATGACTAAAAGATTGATGTCTTCTTCCAAATGCAGGAGTGTCGAAGTAATAAATAACCCGGCAAGACTGGGGTTGAACCAGAGGGAGGTTAATTGTACAAATTATAAACAAAAATTATAAACAACAACAATAGTAACAAGAATAAGAATAATAATAATAATAATAATAGCAATAATAATACTAATAATAATACTAGTAGTAGTAGTAGTAGTAGTAGTAGTAGTAGTAACAATAATAAAGAAAAGAAGAAGAAGAAAAATTGATGAGAACTTTGAGATGGAAAATTAACGTAAGGATTAAACAATGATAATAACAAATGTCAAGGTTAGAGGTTCCACTAATGGTATGTCAAACAAGTATAGTATAAACTCTTATTATTCAATTGGAAACCACACGCAAAGGAGATTCCAATCAGATTATAGATTATTAACATGATTATATTAATCATCTTATTCAATTAATGCTAATACTTATAAATTTTATCAAGCATTCATGATTATAACTTATGTTAACAACAAATCAAGTTCCTTTCATAACTTAGGTATCGGTTATACCATGGAGTATGGGCTATGAAAGTGCCAAGCATTTGTTGTTCCAAGTGTTATACAATATAAATCAAGATAAGTCATTTAACAAGCAAAGTATTAAAGAGTGAACAAGATAACAAATATAAAACATGTTAGTATAAAAAATTAAAGTCAATATTAAGTTTATATTATACTTATTCTTACACCATTAGTATAACCCTTTTACCTTGACATAATAAACTTAGTTAAACATAATGAAAGAAAGAAAAATAAATAAACAAAATAAGAACATAAATAAGATAAGAATTACCAAAGTAAAGGAAAGGAATTGAAAGGCATAAACTTGATATTAATGAAAGCAAAGCATAAACATTACAAAAACTACAAAGAGAGAAAACAAGAGCATGATTTTGATCTGGACACCAAGATGTCTAAATGCATGGAAAATGCCTCCTTTTATAGGCCAAAATTGGAAACTATTGATTTGATGACTAATTGATGAGTAGGTGGCCAACTCTTGACTTGGTGACAATCTTTATCTTCTCTTATCTGCCCAAAACGTCATTGATAACGTCAAAATTGAAGTCACTTAAAAACATGAAAGTTGTAGGAAATTATCTTAGCTTTCTTGTGTAAATAATTCAGCTCATTTCAAATTCTAAAACTCTAGATATGGTAAAAATACTAAACAATGCTTGGGCTGGAGGATAGATTCGGGCTTCTTTGTTGTTGCAACAATTTAGACTTGAAACTGGCCTTTTTAGATCTTGGGCTCCATATGAAAGTTGTAAGCCTATGTCTTACCTTTCCATCCATATAAGATAGACCTAAATTTGAGATCAATAACTCCAGATATGACCCAATTACCAAACATTGTTCTGGTTTGGATTGCACCGACATCTCTTTTCTAAGTTTGGCCATCTCTTTATCCTTTCAGTTTCAGCTCTTGAATTCATCAATCAATCCTTTCATTTATGTGATAGGCCTGCATTTAAAATGAACATTCACCAGAAATTAAAGATATCTTATATTATTAGATATATTATTATAAAACATGCTTTAGTTAAGGAGTTATTGATACTTCAAGTGCAAAATGATGATATAAAACCATGATAAAAATACACTTTTTAAGTATCAATCATCATCATATAAAAAATATTTGTGTTTTCAGTGGATCTAGTCCTGGGAAAGAAAAGGAGTTTTTAGAATTAGCAAATCATCTTGCTCAAGTGCTAGTTGAGAGAAAGATTCATTTAGTGTACGGGGGAGGTAGTCTTAGGTTAATGGGAGGTGTGTCAATAGCTGTATTTTTAGGAAGTAGTCAAGTTTTGGGGTTTGTCCCTGAAACTTTAGCACAAGGAGACATCATTGGAAAAATAATTGGAGAGGAACTTCAAGTCTTCACAATGTCAGCTCGAATAAATGCAATGTTTAACCATGTTGATGCCTTCATTGCTTTACCAGGTGGTCTAGGCATATTGGAAGAGATCTTTCATATTTTCTCTTAGGCCCAACTGCACATTCACTATAAACTCATAGGTTTGTTAAATGTTAATGGTTATTATGATAAGTTGTTGTCTTTTCTTGATCAGGCTGTGGAACAAAAATTTCTAACATCTTCTGCATGACAAATCATAATCTCTGCTGCTACTACTGAAGAATTGATTAACCAACTACAATCCTTCATTCCTATAATTGATCCTTCCATAAGTCACATAAATTGGTCAACTACGAAAAGCTGTAAAAAGCTTAGATTGGATTTGAGCCTTCCTTTGTGAATCTTTATGTCTTTTGGTTTTATTATTGTGTTTTGTTGTTACTTATATTTATTTCAGTGTGTTTCAGGTTTGTTAGTGCTTGTTATTTGAGGTGATATCTTTTATACTCTATTTTTCTACCTTTAAACATAGAGTACAATGTCTTATTTTAGTTGGGGGGAGAGGGTAGTAGCTAAAAAAAAAAATTTTCTATTTCATAAAGCATGTGCAAAATTGTTGTTACTATGATGGCAGAGTAAGGAGAACTTTTATGACTCTTAAGACGTATCTTAGTAATCATTCGTAACAAGGTCTATCATAATACTTCTTGAAATATTCAGATTTACAAACTCTTGCATTGTTATCACTTAATTCTGCTCATATACTTATTTAACATGTATTTTTAAACCTTAATTAACACACACACACTTTAATATATGATTGTGGGTTGCATATTGAATTATTACATGATTTATGTTCTTTTGTTAAAGGTAACAACTAAGGGAAAGGGATAGTATATAATTAAAAAAAAGAAAAAAAATGATAATAATAAAAATGTAGATAAGTTTGGTTTCGTAGCCACCCTAACCTAAGCAATTAAGTCTAAAGGGGTGTTTTAACACCTAATACCCTAAAATCAACTGACTTGGTAGCTATTGGTCCAACACTTGTTACATAGATTAAGGAGAAAAGCTTAAAAGAATCAAACATTACACTATCTACATATCAGTATTTATGACCCAAGTTACTAAGCTCGTAGGGGTGTCTGAACACCTAATGCCCTAAGACCAACTAGTCTAGAAGTCATTAGCTGAAAGTTCATTACATGGGTTAAAGATGCATGATGTTTTTTAAATTATATATATATATATATATATATTTAAAAAAAAGACAAAAATAATAATCACAACCTAAGAAAGTTAACCTTAAATATTAGAATAAAAATTTTGTTTTCTTCTAAGAAAAGCCTCATAACTATGTGTTGATACATTGAACACAAAAGAAAGGTTTATGAATATCTTGTTAAGAGGTATTGAGCAGGTATATAAATTTAACGAGAGTTTGTTTATTTGGATAAATTAATGAAAATTAAATGATGAATACCTTACTTTGTGGAATTTGCAAATTGTTTTTTCTATTTTAACGCTTTGATTACTAAGGACTAGTAATAAGCTAGTTGGGAGGTGTGATTAGTACTCAAAAGTATATTTTTATCATGGTTTTATATCATCATTTTGCACTTGAAGTATCAATAACTCCTTAATTAAAGCATATTTTATAATAATATATCTAATAATATAAGATACCTTCAATTTGTGGTAAATGTTCATTTTAAATGCAGGTCTATCACATAAATGAAAGGATTGATTGATGACTTTAAGAACTTAAATTGCAAAGGCAAAGCAATGACCAAACTTAGAAAAGAGATGTCGGTGCAATTCAAACCGAAACACTGTTCAGTAATTAGGTCATATCTGAAGCTGTAGATCTCAAATTTAAGTCTACTTTATATGGATGGAACAGTAAAACATAGGTCTACAACTTTCATATGGAGCCCAAGATCTAAAAAGGTCATTTTCAAGTCCAAATTGTAGCAACAATAAAGAAGCTCGAATTTGTCCTCCAACTCTAGCACTATTCAGTATTTTAGCAATATCTGGAGTTCTAGAAGTCAAAATGAGCTGAAGTTTTTACACAAGAAAGCTGCGACAATTGCCAACAACTTTCATGTTTTTAAGTGGCTCCAATTTTGATGTTATCAATGATATTTTGGGCAAACAAGAGAAGATAAGGATTGTCACCAAGTCAATAGTTGGTCACCTACTCATCAATTAGTCATCAAATTAATAGTTCCTAATTTTATCCTATAAAAGGAGGCAATTGCCATGTATTTAGGCATCCGGGTCTCTAGATCAAGATCATGCTTTTCTTTCTCTCTTTGTTTTTTTTTGTAATGTTTATGTTTTGCTTTCATTAATATCAAGTTTATGCATTTCATTTCCTTTCATTTACTTAGTTAACTTTTATCTTATTTTCTTTATCTATTTTTTTTCTTTCATTATGTTTAGCTAAGTTTATTATGTCAAGGTGAAAAGGTTACACTAATGGTGTAAGAATAAGTATAGTATAAACTTAATATGGACTTTAATATTTGATACTAACATGTTTTATATTTGTTATCTTATTCACTCTTTAATACTTTACTTGTTAAATGATTAATTTTGATTTATGTTATATAACACTTGGAACAACAAATGCTTGGCACTTTCATAACTCATACTATATAGTATAACTGACACTTAAGTTATGAAAGAAACTTGATTTGTTGTTAACATAAGTTATAATCATGAATGCTTAACGAGATTTACGAGTATTAGCATTAATGAAATAAGATGACTAATGTAATCATATTAACAATATATAATTTGATTGGAATGTCATTTATGTGTGGTTTCCAATTGAATAATAAGAGTTTATACTATACTTGTTTGACATACCATTAGTGGATCCTCTAACCTTGACATTTGTTATTATCATTGTTTAATCATTACATTAATATTTCATCTCAAAGTTCTCATCTTCTTCTTCTTCTTCTCCTTCTTTTTCTTTATTATTATTATTATTATTACTATTATTAGTAGTATAATTATTAGTATTGTTGTTGTTGTTGTATTACTATTTATAATTTATACAATTAACCTCCTTGTAGTTCGACCCCGATCTTGCCGAGTTATTTATTACTTCGATACTCCTGCACTTGAGAGAAAACATTAATCTTTTAGTCATGTCAGACTACAATACCAAACATACACTCAATCAAATAAAAAATAATGCTATGATAATTCTAATGTGAATGTATTAAAAATATAAGCACCCATACCTTATCTTGGGAGACTTGTAACAGTGTTATTTAACTTGTCCCTTCCTATTGAGTCAACCCAAAAACCCTATCTTGGCCCTTTCTCTAGCCTGGGTTTGAAATTAAACCTATTCTGAATTAACCTAATATGACTTGGTCAATCATATAAATCAATATATGACTTAGTCAACCAATTGAAGACTTGGTTTGGCAAAAACAAAACAATATAGTGTGATTTTAACATTATTTTTTAAATATTAAATCAATAATGTTTTTTATTTACCTGAGTTAAGCCAAGATAAACCACCATGCTCATCACCCTATTAAGTGACTTCGTTGTCTAATAACTTTAATTTTTTAAATTATTTCTTTATTCAATTACATGATAATAAAATAGACATAATCTCATTTAAAACAAAGTAAAAAAACATAATTGTATTTAATAACATAAATTCTAAATATATTTTGATATTTAATAAAATAATATCTCGAATCTATTTTTATTGAATTTATATTAATGAATTTCAATAGAAATTGAAGACTGTTGGGTTGGGCCTTTACCTCGCCCAAATTCCACATTAAAATGTGTTAGAGTTGACCTTTTGTGATCTAATTAACTAAGTGAGTTTAAACATGAACCAATTAAACAAGAAAAACCCTGATTTAACTTCAAAAAATTTCAAGGTAATATCATTTTAATATTTAAAAAAAATATTAAAATAATAACATCTTGGATCGACCTAAGTCAATCTATATTAACTCTTTAAACACATGATATGGGTGATGAACTTAGATTGATTTATCAACTATTTTTTAAAATTAATTTTTTATTAAAGTATACAATCATAAAAATCAACATATACATAAAAGCAAATGAATTAAATTTAATGAAAAAACCCAAAGAAGAAATATCTTAAATTGTTGTACAAAAGAGCACTAATACATTAAAAAAAATTATAATCTTTGCCCAAAAAAACTTAAAAATGAGTGGTATTCAATTAAAAAAATACTCAAATATACTTTAATGGAATTAAACTTAAATTTTAACAAAATAATATTAAAAAGGCTAAAATAGGCTAGGCATTTGAGTTTATATAGACCAACCCATCTGATCCAAACAAAAAAAAATTAAGCTCGCATGTTTGGCTCTATTATATATTTTTTCTATTAATTTTTTAATATTAAATGATGCATCATTTATTGTAAAATATGATGTGTCATTTAGTAGTTGACTTTCTAACCACCTTTAATGGTTGAAAAGTTATAACATCCTTTAAGTATCTAAAAAAAAATATTTTTCAACCCCTATTCAATTAAAAACATCTAAAAAAATATTTTAAAGACCTCAACGAACTTATTTTAAATCTTAAATTAGCATTTAATTGATTAAAAAATAAAAAATCAACACAAATCTAGAAAAAAATTTGAGTGCCAATTTATTCTTTTAGACAAGATGAAGGTCCAAAAACATCATAGAACTCCTATCATTTAAAAGAACTCATTTGATATGATCAAAGAACAAGTTAAACAAAGAAATTCGGATTATAATGTTATAATGTTTACTATCCAATTTTATACTATTAATCATAACTTTTAATCCGATAGTTGGATCGGGTTGAAGATTTACCAAGTCAATTAGGATTCATAAGGGTCTTGCAATAAATATCAGAAAGTACAATATAAAATTTTATTTATTTATTGCCTTTTAACATATACACTTCTTATTTGGAGATGATACTTTTTCTTATAATACAGTGATATTTATTAGCTTGCTTTTGAGAGTTTACTAGTTCTAAAAAAACATTTAATGGGCATCAATATAGTTTTCAAGTATGACAAAAATTTCTTAATATTTTAAAATTATTTTTTTATAAGGATTCTTTATTTATCCTAGCTATAAAAAAATAGAGTTGGAAAATTTAATGGAAAAATCCTTTTGAGCTAAATTATTTCTTTTGATTAATTTGAATTATTTAAAGATTTTATTTTTTATTTGAATATTTACATTCAATTTATACCTTGTGTTTTACTTTGAATTTCTTTTTGCCTAAAATTAATATTTTAGTATTATTTTAAACATTAGACTTATTAACTGATTATTAACTTCGGCTCTTTGATTTACAACCCATTAATAATTCATTAAGATTATTTAGAAGGACTATTTTTATCTTTTTTTTGTTGCAAAATTCAGCAAATATAATGTTTTGATGCAATACTTTTCTTTTTTATATGACAAAAAATAAATTTAATTTATCAATATATGATTGACCTTGTAGCATCTTTCAAGATTTCTAATTTTCTATAACCAACAAGTTCAAGTTCAATTTTCAATGGCTTTGATTTTTAAATACAAAGTTATCTATTAATCAAGATTCATCCATCTCAAACTTGATTTTAAGTTTTTTGGATTCGTCATCTAATTCATTATAGGTTTTGAGATTATTATCTAAAGATTCGCATCATCATGAATACTAAGATTTATTTTTTTCATTACTAGAATGTATTCAATATGAAAATTGATTTTTTTTTATTACTTGAATATAACTTTTAGACAAAAAAATTATATAATTTTCTAATAACTTTTTTCCTCTTCTTGATAAATAGATAAAACAAATTTATGAACTAAAACTAAAACCCAAAAAACTAAAGGGATCTTAAAAAAAGAAAAAAAATAAATAGATTAAGAAGCATTTTTTAGGATAAATTTGATAATGTCAATCTCTTTTTTCTTATCTTATAGTTTGGTAATTTTTTTTTAATTTCATTATAACTCATTAAATTGTACTCCAACCAAGTTTAAAATATATGAAGGAAAAAAAAATCTTCATATCCAGAGAATTCGTGAAGACCAAAGTCTCTCAACTTATAAACTATTCGTAACATCTCGTTAACGGAATTCATTAAAAGATAAAAAAGAAGAAAAAGAAGCAGTGTTGTCATGGGAAAGGTTATAATTTTCTTCACAATAAAAACGCTGCATGTTATTTTTTTAATAATTAATGACCATACCTATAGTTTTAAACCTGACGTGACCCAGCAGGTAGAACTGGATCCAAGTTAGGTTGAAAAAAATAAAAAAAATAAAAATTTAGTATAACTGGGTTAACAAAATCTCATTAAAACTTGATTGTAAATTTTTTATTTTTTATTTTTTATTTTTTTATTAAATAATATTATTTTAATTTTTATTTAACCCGACTGATCTATAACCCGATGAAAACCCATATGTCAGATCAAAACTCAAAAATTAAATCTTGGATCGGGGGCAGGATCTTCAAACGATGAACATACCCTTGCGGGATTCGAACCTAGAAGATAGCTTGGCTACGCCTGGAGGGTGTACTAGGGACATTTTAGTACTCGTGCACATAGGGAAATCTAATCTGACGAGAGAAAATAGAGCACACAAAGCAAGAAGTAGAGAGGGAAAACAGTTGTTTTATCCAAAACGTTGTCTGAATGAACCTATGTCTTAAAATAAAATGGCTGCTTTTGGACTGAATCAGCAACTGCTTTGCTTCTCGAACTCGCATTCTAGGACAACAACAAAACCATGTAGTGCATGTTTACTCTGCAGCAAAACAAGCGTGTTCAGTATCCCTCGAAAGAAGGGTCGTTTCTCTCTAGCTTCTTGTAATTCTCAGTCCTCCTCTGAAGCCAATATTCAGACTGCAGAGTCCTGTGTCAATTTGGGTCTCTCCCTCTTCTCTAAAGGACGGGTAATAGATTCTTCTGGGTTTCTTGAATTTTGCTGATTCTTGTTCAATCTCTCTGAGTATTCCACTTCTGTTGCATGGGTTTGTTCTTCTTCTTTTTTCTTATTTAGTTGGTTCATATTTATGGATGATAATGTAGCTTTTGGTGATTTAGATTTTGGGTTTGTTACATTATGATTTTTTTAAGCATTCTTTCTTAATTAAGGACTTTGCTTTGTTAATCCGCCTTCTAAATTGAAGAGAACGGTACCATTTTTCACAGCGTTTAGTTTCATTATCTCTTTAGTCCTATCCTGGTTTTCCACTCAATTTGTCAACACATTTTCCCGTTCCAACTACGTGTCATTTGTTTTCTGAGGCATATTACTAAACCACTTGAGGCTAGTTAATCTGTTATTTATCATAGTCATGATGGCATGTATTAATAATGTCTATGGAGTTGAACAATCTAACCACAATGATAAAATTTTCAGGTTAAAGATGCTTTAGTTCAGTTTGAAACAGCACTTGATTTAGACCCCACCCCAAGGGAGGCCCAAGCTGCACTCTATAACAAAGCCTGCTGCCATGCCTACCTGTAGGCTTCTGTATAGCTTACTCTTTTCGTGAATGGAATTTAATCATAACATGTTTTATTTCACTTTGATCATTCACTTTCATCTAATTGCTTTGTTATTTTAATTATGATGTATTTTAAACGAATAGAAATGCTTCATGTAATGAATGATAGGGTTCCATAGCATTCTAATGAATGAATATTTTGCAAGATATAAACTCACATACAGTATGTACGTCAGTCTAAAATTTTGTGAGATTTGTTTCTTCCTTCTTGAAGATGTTGCAGTCTTTTCCTTTGTAAAACTCAAACTTAGGAGGACTTTTCAGGTGAAGCCTTTAATCTGTCAGTTCCACAAGTTTAACAATAATTTCTATTCTTTCACATCTAATTAAGCTGATCACATCTCAACTTCAATGTATCTTTTATTTGTAGTATAAAAGTAGCTCTGGTTTGTGTCTTTATTGAAACTTGTATTTTTCTCTGTGAACCTTGAGATTTTAAACGTGAAGCTATCTCAGCATTGCTTCTTTTTGTCTTTTTTGAGGAAGTCGGGAAGGGAAGAAAGCTGCTGATTGCCTGCGCGCTGCTTTAGGGGAATATAACCTCAAGTTTGGCACCATTTTGAATGATCCTGACTTGGCCTCCTTTAGAGCTTTGCCTGAGTTCAAGGAATTACAGGAAGAGGTTTCCACTACTCAGCTTTCTTTTACATATTAAGCTTGTCTAATCACTTTTTCTGGGTTAAGATTTGTATGTGGAGCTCAGGTAACTTAATAGCACCACCTCATGTGGGTGGATTGTGAAAATAAATATGTATACTGCATATCAGTATGATTTGAACCTAAACTTTATCAAAATCATCCAACCATTCTTCATTCAGCATGAGCTTAGCCTCAAGGGCACTGGATTATGATACTATATAATTGAATTTTGGCCAACTCTTTGCTTTTACAATTGAAAGTTTAAAACTTTAAATCCTTAAACATTATCTCTCATAAATTCTTGGCATTTTTGCAGGCCAGGTTAGGTGGAGAAGACATAGGCTATGGTTTTCGTCGAGATCTTAAACTTATTAGTGAGGTCCAAGCTCCATTTCGTGGTGTGAGGAGATTCTTTTATGTGGCATTCTCAGCAGCTGCAGGGATTTCACTGTTGTTTACCATTCCAAGGCTTTTTCGTGCTATTAAAGGCGGAGGTGATGCCCCTGATCTCTGGGAAACTGCTGGAAATGCTGCAACCAATATTGGAGGTACCTTTGTCCTTCATAAGTTTGAGATCCTTTAAATTTGTTCTTTTCTTCTATTCACTTGTATAAATGATTAGTGCACTCAATATAATTATTGACTGACCCTTACAGCTTCGTTCTAAAATGACTAATGTTTTGAATCAGCAATCTACAGGCATCATAGTTCTTGTGGCATTATTTTTATGGGACAATAAGAAAGAGGAAGAGCAACTTGCACAGATTACAAGAGATGAAACACTGTCAAGGTTGCCTTTGCGCCTTTCCACAAATCGGGTTGTTGAACTTGTCCAGCTTCGAGACACAGTTAGGCCAGTTAGTATTAATACTCCTTTGTTTTTTCCCATCAAATTATACACATTGTGGCCTTGTAATTGCAAACAAAATCACAAGTACTTAGCTGCATTTTTAGCTGATGTTTGTTCTAAATATATGAATGCTAGCAATGAGAATTAAAAATAGCTTTATCCTTCATTTCTAAATTATTAAAACACCATATGACAGTGCACCATAAGATTGTATTGCGATACTTTCTGCTGAGTTGAAGTAATTGAAATAGTTAAAATTGTTGATACTTTTACTTTTACCAGCCAGCTACATATCTCACTTCCCTAGCATTTAGAAGCATCTTATGTTGAACATCCAAAGTATTGTTTGTTCAGTGCCCTAAATTATGTGGTTTGGGTTTAAGGTAATTTTAGCAGGAAAAAAGGAGACTGTTTCCCTGGCCATGCAGAAGGCTGAGAGGTTCCGCACTGAGCTCCTCCGACGAGGTGTTCTTTTAGTTCCTGTTATTTGGGGTGAAAGCAAGGCCCCAGATGTAGAGAAGAAAGGGTTTGGTGCTCGTCGAAAGGCAGCTGCTTCTCTTCCTTCTATTGGGGTAAGATATAAAGGTTCATTTAGTGCTTCTTCTTTTTGCTCCTAAGGATTTTTGGAGCATAATACATCCCTTCTTCCATTATTATGCTGTTAATGCCAGTTCATTTTCTGGGGGTTTCTTGCTTGCTATACCCACTCTTATCATGTTTGGGATTGAATAGATTTGTAGCTAGCACTCATGAATGATCATGACATATAATCCCTTTGGTCAATAATTTTTTCTTATCTTCTATGGTTGATTTCTTAAATCACGATAAATTTCAACCTTTTATAGACAATTAATTTTTAATATTAGCTTTGATGACACCATGGTAGGAAGATTTCGAGAAACGAACTCAGTCTGTGATTGCAAAATCAAAGTTGAAAGCTGAAATTCGATTTAGAGCCGAGGTTGTATCTCCAGCTGAATGGGAAAGGTCAGATCCTGCTGAAATTGTATGCATTTTTCTGTGGTTGCAAAAGAACCGTCATAAAAGTTACGCTGGTTATTTGACTTCTTGTACTTGCTTTAGGTTTCATACGTAAGCATTATCCCAATTTACTCATCCTAGGATCGTACAACTTTGTATCTTTCATGGATGAATGAATTGCAGGCTTAAAATTGCTTGTCTCACGTTATAGTTTTTCAAACCTGTTTAACTTGTGGATCTTTGTTTTCATCTGTTTAATGATTTGTCCAAATTCATTTAGGTGGATAAGGGATCAGCAAAAGTCTGAAGGAGTTACTCCGGGTGAGGATGTCTATGTAATACTGCGCCTTGATGGTCGAGTTCGGAGATCAGGGAAAGTAAGTGCTTGTGGTATCAATTGGCATTCTTAGTGGGTATTATACCAGGGAAACTTGAGATGTTTTAAAGGCGCATCAGAGAGATAACAATTTTTATTACTTGATTTGACCACTCATGGCAGTGAAGTTTGGAAGTCTAGAATTCCTCAACATAATTATTCCTCAACATAATTCCTGTCCTTCAACAGCTATCCTGCTTCAGCATATATATATATATAAAGCATCTAGCAGCTGAATCCATGTTTTATACTGATTTTGTTGCCCTCGGGGTCTCTTGAGATTGTGAAATAATTTTAACTAATGGTAACTTGACACCTATTTGCAATTCTTGAGCTGCCGTCTGACTGGTGTGGGTCAGAGTAGGATTTGTTGAACTCTGTTTGGGATTTACAATTTGTCATGCTATCAGTATTCGGTAGTGACTCGTGTTTCTCTGCAGGGCATGCCTGACTGGCCACAAATTGTAAACGAGTTGCCACCAATGGAAGCATTATTAAGCAAGCTGGAAAGATAGAAGTCAGTGGTTCTGGCATCGCCTACTCAAAGGGGAAAGAAAAAAATGAGCACCTTCTTTCTGTCTCATATATGATTGTTGTTGTTGACCTTTATACATCTCTGTTATACAGCCGCAAGTGATTTTTCCAGAAGAAAGTCTGCTGCTTTACTTCTTTGACATCTCTGAAAACCCATGATCCATTTCTTTCGTACTTATTTCTGTAAATCATCAATGCAAATGTTGAAGAGAAGGGGGATAAAGATATCGGTAACTAGAAAGTACGGTGGTGGTCCACGTGTTCAGTTCTACAGCAGGGCGTCTCCGTTTAATTTATTTATAATAAACTTCCATTCAGATCATGATGTCCATAACACCATGCCATTCCTTTAGTAATCCTTTGGTTTTTGGAATCTTGAAAACAATGTTGTTAGGGAATTGAATTGAATTGAACTGATCTCTGGCTTCCATGATTTGATCGCACGTACTCCATCATAAATACTGTATTTCGTTTTTAGAAATATACATCTTTGCAAATCAGGTTACCTCTGATTTCGTTTGGTGATGTTGAAAGATTTCAAGTTAAAAATCCACCAAGCGAGTGATTATTGAAAGGGAAAGCGCTAAATCCACAGCACATAATTAGATATTCAGCAAGTCAAGAAGTACCAAAGTTTCCTCGTGCCAATCAGAATCAGTTTGAACTCTTTCCAGGAGAGGAACGAGCTTTTTCAAAGATTCGACTGCCCGTATTATAAAAAGGATTTGCATTCTTGGGTGAGGTTTTGCTTTGTTTCTACTTTCTAGTAATGCTGGCTTCCCATTGTATGTCCGTAATGAAATGGTTTTAAGCATTCAAAAAGTGAAATTAAGGCAAATCTCAAACAAACCAAGCTTTAGGAAGGCAAAGAAAGAAGTGTAAAAGCCTGCACAAATATGGGGTCTTAGCATTAGCACAGACAGTTTTAGATAAAAACATAAGGAAGAGCAAATCCATAAATTTGGTACATCTTGCAAAAAAAATTAAAGCAAAGGATTGTAACGGCAGTGGCGGCTAATGAACATAACAAACTTTAAGCACGCTTAGATATTCTTTGCAGCGCCACAAAAAAGGAAGATAAGCCAGGAGGTGTCTTCCACATATACTCCCATAAATCACGAAAAGAACGGTTCCGGGAGCGGTTCTACAATCCCAGCAGCCCTTCAGTCGATGCTGAGCAGTGGATGTCCCTGCGGTGGATGATTGAGATATTAGCAAGGCTGAATATGGAAATGTAGAACTGAGAAGGAACAGTAGGCTTCTTGAAACAGCACGATGAGCAGAATCAAATGGGTCAGCAAAAAAAAAAAAAAACATTATCCGTGAGCAGCGAAGAAGAATTGAAACATGTGAAGAAGCAATCAAGCATGACATAACCGAAGATCAACAGTAAAACATAAGCTGAGTAAGATGGGGAGAAAATGTCGACAAATTTCCGAAGTAGAAGCAGAACAAACTATATAAGAGCTTCTCACAAGGAGCCAACGTTTATACTTGGTTGGCAAAGATCAAAACTCATAAACTCATAAAAAACCGACATTAAAAATAGCAGAAACATGGGTGTCATGGGTTTGTAAAATGTTTGGTCTGAACATGATGAAAGAAAAGAGACACTGCTGAAGATAGGTCAGCACATCCAAGTATAACAACATGGGCATCATGCAGAAATAGAGTCTGCCTAAAGATGACTTCCAAAGAAGAGAAAACTAAACTGTTAGCTGAAAAAAAAATCTGGAGCCATGAAACCCGAGCACTATACAACACTGACTGGTCATCAGCCTCCACACAGAAGCAACATTCCTCTGGTCCGGCAGCAAGACAGCCGACACAACAACCATCATTTGCGCTAAAGAGAAGAGGAGAACGAGGAGGATCCAAAACTGAAATCAATGCAGATATCCTTCCTCAAGTGGCGGTTTGCTAGTGAGAATTTTTTTAATTTGAATCATTTCCTGTCATTACTTTTTTTTTACTATATGATTAAATAAAATCATCTTTTTGATCAGTTATGTCTACGACTTACGACTTGAGTGATAAATTATTATTTAAAAAGAAAAAAGGATCCCAACACTAGAACATAAGCTTTTTACGTTAAAAAATAATTTCAACCCAATTAACGAAATAGCTATTTACTTACCTGTTAACAAAAACATAAAAAAGTTCAGTTTTTCATTATATATCAAAACAAAGATAGTTGTAGATTGAAATAATAAAATGATGATTTTTTTCCAAGAAAAATCATTGAACTTGTTATTGGGGATATTTATTGCCTTTTCTTTGTGCCCATGAGTTGGTAATTTATTTTTTATAGTTAATGATTTTTTTTATTCGTTTTATTTACTTTACTCTTAATAATATTTTATTATTAAATTAATTGAATTTATTAAATTTAGTAAAATTTATGATCTGTCTTATATTTTTATATAAAAGAAAGACACTATGATCATTTAGATATTCTTTTTTATGCTAGAAAAAATTTGGAACCTAATATCATACATGGGCACCTGTATAATATTTATTAACATGCAGATATAAAATAAAGTCTGAGAATTGGGGATCTTAAGGCCCATGCCTTCTTTCTGTGCTGGAGGTAAATACGAGTGCAGAACTCCATTTCTTCTTCTATCATCTCAGCCAATCATCTCTTCCACACATCTGTGCTTGTAGCAATCTCACGGAGCCACCACCGAATTCCATTAGAGTCACAAGCAAGCTTCACTAAACATTTTCAAAATCTACATAATATAAAATAAAACTATCTTATTACTATAAAATATATTTAAGTTAAGAAGTTATCGATAGTTGAAATATAAAATAATAATATAAAACTTTAATAAAAATATATTATTAAGTACTAATCATATCCTTCCAACCAGCTTCTTACTAATCCCTAGTAATCAAAGCATTATAATAAAAAAATAATTTGTAAGTTCCACAAAGCAAGACATTCATCATTCAACTTTCATTAATTTATCTAAATAAACAAACTCTTATTAAATTTATATATTTGCTTCTTCAAACTTCTTAAACAAGATATTAATAAATTTTTAGTTTTATGTGTTCAATATATGAAAACATAGATGATAGGATTTTTATTGAAAAAATAATAATATTTTGTTTTAATGTTTAATGTTAACTTTCTTGGGTTTGGACTACACCAACATTTATTTTTTAAGTTTGGTTATCTCTTTGTTCTTTCAATTTCAGTTTTTAAACTCATTAATCAATCATTTTATTTATATGATAGACCTGCATTTAAAATGAACATTTATAATAAATTAAAGGTATCTTATATTATTAAATATGTTATTATAAAACATGCTTTAGTTAATGAGTTATTGATATTTCAAGTGCAAAATGATGATATAAAACCTTGATTAAAATGTATTTTTAAGTACTAAAAACACCCTCCAACTAGCTTATTACTAGTCCCTAGTAATCAAAGCGTAAAAATAAAAAAATAATTTGCAAATTCCACAAAGCAAATTATTCATAATTCAAATTCCATTAATCTATTCAAATAAACAAACTCTTATTAAATTTATATATCTGCTTAATACTTCTTAAACAAGATATTAATAAACCTTTTTTTGTGTTTAATAAATCAACACATAATTATGGGACTTTTTTTGGAAGAAAACAAAATTTTCATTCTAATGTTTAAGGTTAACTTTCTTGGGTTAGAATTATTATCTTTTTCTTTTTTAAAAAAATATATATAAATAACACAATGCATCTTTAACCTATATAACAAGTTTTAGACTAATAATTCCCAAACCAGTTAGTCTTAGAGCATTAAGTGTTGAGACACCCCTTCGAACTTAGTAACTCAAATTGTAGATACTAATACATAGATAGTACAATGTTTGATTCCCTTACTCTTTTCTCCTAACCCATGTGACAAGTACTAGATCAATAGCTCCTCAATCAGTCGACTTTAGGGTATTAGTTATTAAAACATCTCTTCAACTTAATTGTTTAGGTTAAGAAGGCTACAAAACCAAATTTATTTATATTTTTATTTATTTATTTATTTATATTTATTATTATTATTATTTATGTGTTTTTTGGCAAATTATATCCTATCTATTTCTCTTAGTTGTTACCTTTAACAAAATAAAATAAATAATCTAATAATTTAATATGCAACTCATAATCATATGTTAAAGTGTGTGTGTTAAAATAAAAAATTAAAAATATTTGTTAAATGAGTATATAAGTAGAATTAAGTGATAATAATATGAAGGTTTGTAAACCTAAATATTTTAATAAAAGTATGTGATAGACCTTGTTATGAATGTTGTAAATAACCATTAGAAAATATTTACTAAGATGCGTATCAAGAGTCAATAAAATCCCCCCTTACTCTATTATCCTAGTAATAACAGTTTTGTCAAATGGTTTTATTAAGATGCGTCTCGAGAGTCAATAAAATTTCCTCTTACTCTATTATCCTAGTAATAACTTATCTATATTTTTTATTTTTTTATTTACATTTATTATTATTTTTTATGTGTTTTTTGGTAAATTATATACTATCTATTTCTCATAGTTGTTACCTTTAAGAAAATAAAATAAATAATTTAATATGCAACTCATAATCATATATTAAAGTGTGTGTGTGTGTGTGTGAAAATAAAAAATAAAAAATATTTATTAAATGAGTATATGAGTAGAATCAAGTGATAATAATACGAAAGTTTATAAACCTGAATATTTTAATAGAAGTATATGATAGACCTTGTTATGAATATTGCAAATAACCACTAGAAAATATTTATTAAGATGCATCTCAAAAGTCAATAAAATTCTCTCTTACTCTATTATCCTAGTAATAACAGTTTTGTCAAATGATTTTATTAAAAAAAAAGTTGTTAGTTGGTTATTTCTTTTTTTTTTATCAACTATTATCCTCTCCCTCCAACTAAAACGAGACATTGTCCTCAATGTTATAAGGTAAAAAGATAAAGTATAGAAGACATCACCTAAAACATCAAATATTGACAAACCTTAAACACACTGAAATAAATATAAAAAATAACAAAAAAATAGTATGTTATTAATAAAACCAAAAGACCCAAGATTTTACAAATAAAGTCTCAAATCCAATTTAAGTTTTTTACATCTTTTCTTAGGTGATCGATTTATACGACTCATAGAGAGATCAATTACAGGGATGAAAGATTATAATTCTTCAATTAGTTATTTAACAGTAGCAGTAGAGATTATAATTTGTCATGTCGAAAATGTTAGCAATTTTAGTTCCACAGCATGATCAAGGAAAAACAACAAATTATCATAAAAACCATTAATATTTAATAGACCTATGAGTTTATAATGAATGTGTAATTAGGCCCAATAGAAAATATGAAAGATCTTTTCTAATGTGCCTAGATCACCTAGTAATGAAGGCGTCAACATGGTTAAACATTACATTCATTTGATCAAACATTATGTAGACTTGTAGATCCTCTACAATTATTTTTCCAATGATATCTCTTTTTGCTAAATCTTTGGAGACAACCCCCAAAACTTGACTATCTTCTGCAAATACAGTTATTGACACACCCCCTCATTAACCTAAAGTTGACTTTCCCATACACTAAATGAATCTTTCTCTTAGCTAGTACCTGATCAAGATGATTTGTTAATTTTATAAACTTTATTTTCTTCTCCAGGACTGGATCCACCGAAAACACAAATATTTCTTATATGATGATTTGAGAAACCTATCATTTTTACATACTTTTATATATGTTGAATGTATAGGTTAAGTAGAAATAAAGGAAAGGAAAAGAAGATTTTATAGATGAAAAATAAAAAATACAATCATACCACCTATCTATAGACCAGCTGGACTTTATCTCTCTCTATTTATTTATTATTTTAAAAAAACATGTGTATATATAGATAGTTCTGATTGTGGCTTGCATCTTCCTTTGGTTTTACATCTAAGAATGGCTTAAACGCCCTCTATGGGTCAAGGATAGGCTTCTCGTCTAGTTTTCTTAAAAACTGGCAAACAAGATCTTTTATAATCAGATTCTCATGACTATGCTGAGGAAGTTTTTTAAGAAAATGGGGTCATAAGTCATGAAATGCACAATACACATTACCACTAAGATATATCCTAGAAGTCATTAGAAGAATATCTAAAAACTCTTTATGTTCGGAAATAAATCCTAACTTTTGATAATTTTCATAAGCTTTGCAAAACACATGTGTGTCTTTGAACATGGTGGGCCAATAGAATCTATGTTGTAAAACTTTTGCAGTTGTCTTTTTTACGAGAAATGATTCGCATGTGTCTCAGAATGATAAAATTTAATGACACTACTTACTTCATTATCAAGAATTCATCTTCAAAATATTTGATCAGGATAATATTTGAATAAATAAATGGCATCCCAAAAAAAAAATTTCACTTCATTCAAAAACTTTCTTTTATCTTGGTACTCTAATGAGCTGGCAAATCTCCTGAAGAAATAAAATTTATATGATTAGCAAGCCAAGGTATTGGATGAAGAGAAAGTAAAGATTTGTTAGGAAAGTAATCATCAATTGGTGGGATGTTAAATGTTGAATCTAGTATCACTCTTGATAAAAGATCCTCAACAATATTTTTTGTGCCTTTTTTATTCGTGATTTCTTCCAAGAATAAATCATTTACAAATCTTAAGATTTATCAAACTTAATTTTACTCAAAGTAAACTCAAGTTGATCATAAACTAATTCTTTAATAAGATCTACTTGTAATTTATTATCTTTCTAGGTTGCTTGTAAATGTTGAAAATATTTATCTCCAATGTCATATTTTCAAATGATAGCTTTATCAGTCCATTTCTATAATTAATCAATATATTACAAATTGCTAGAAATAGACATCATAAAATAGCATGAAATAAATTATATGCTTCAACAGGTTGTGTGTTTAAGACAATAAAATCCATGGGATAAATGAATTTAACTTATAGTAACATATCTTTAACTATTCCTTTAAGCACTTTTGCAAATCTATTAGTAAGTAAAAGAGTTGCAGAAGTTGGTTTTAACTCACCTAGATTGAGACTCTGAAAAATTGAATACAGAATTAAATTTTACTAGCTCCAAGATCAAGTAAAGCTTTTTTAATTTTCTATTTCTTAAAAAGCAACAAATTATAGGACAATCAGGGTCTTTATATTTCAAAACATTATTGTTTTGAAGAATGACGCTTACTTGTTTATCTAAAAATACTTTCTTTTTCATATTCAGTTTTCTCTTCACAATGCACAAATCTTTCAAAAATTTAGCATAGAAAGGTACTTGTTTAATAGCATCCAAAAAAGGTATATTGATACTTAACAGTTTGAAATTTTTAAAGTTTTGAAAGTTGTAATTGACTTTTCTTTGTTTAGTCATGACATAAGAAAATAGAAGTATTAGTGGAGAATCAGTTTTTTCTTACCTTCAAAGATTAACTCATCATCTTTCTCACAAAATTCAAGAATGAGTTTTTCAATAACCTAACCACTGTGGAGAATAATAACTTATTTCATTTGATTTGTATATTGGCTTCTAGAACTATTTGTATTTGTATTAAATTACCCCTTATGATTTTATTGTGGTTAAGATGGAAACTTACCTTTCTCTTGAAAATTGAAAGCATATATGAGTTTTGCAAGAGCATTTTTAGATTTGTCATGGTTTGAGCATTTTAAGTGCTAATTGTCTCCTATCTTTTAATGAATGCATGCAACGTTTTCTTAAGATTTCTTCTAGGAGGTAGAGCATTAGAAGGTGCATATCTATGAGAATTTTAGAAATTATGGTGTGCTTGAAATGATGGCTGTAAAGTTTGCGCATTATTGTTATCACTCTTCCAATTAAAATTTGGGTGATTTCTCCAATCAGTATTATATGCTTGCGAGTATGGGTTATGATTAAGCTTTTGGAAACCATTTAAAGTATGGGCTTATTCATGGAAGCATTCCTAAAAAAAAAAAAAGCAAAGTTGGACAGTTATTGGTTGAGTATTCATTGATTTTATAAATTTGACACATAATGTTTTAAACATATTTTAATTAATCTTTTTTTTCAATTCTAATGTCTTGACTTTTCTAGTTAAAGATGCAAAATTAGCTTGGAGGTCATGATCTTCCCTGAGGTTGTACATACCTCCATTAGATATATGAGATTTAGATTTACTTAATGTCTTATAAGTACCTGCGGTGTCTTAATTTTAAGCATTTTCACCTAACAAGTCTAGGTACTCTATTACTTTATTAGGGTCTTTATCTTCAAAAGTTCTATTGCATATCAATTCCAACATTTGTCTATCTTTAGGTGTTAAGCCTTCATAAAAATATGAAATCAATCTCTATGTTTCAAAACCATAATGAGGGCAAGTATTAAGCAAGTATCAATACCTATTCCAACATTGGTAAAATGTTTCTCCTGGTTTTTAAGTGAATGTAGTTATTTGTCTTTTGAAAGAGTTTGTTCTATGAAATGAAAAAAACTTCTTTAAAAATTATTGTTGCATTTCATCCCAAGCACGAATGGATCCTAGTCTTAAATTTTATAGCCATGTTTTAGCTTTATCTTTTAATAAAAAGGGAAAAGAATTTAATCTGATTGTGTTCATGCTATAATTTAAGTCATTATAGATGTTACAGACCTCCTCAAACTCCTTTAAATGTAAGTATGGAATTTTTAAATCTAAGCCACGAAAAGAAGATAAAAGTTGAATAATGTCTAGTTTAAAATTAAAATAAGATGCATCAGGAGGGAAAATTATACATGATGGTGCACTTGTTCTTGTGGGATTCATGTGCTCTCTAAATGTTCAAACACGGTTATTCTCATTATTTTTATTATAAAGCAACATGTTATCTTCTTCGACCATATTTTCTAAAAATGATTAAGATACCTTACAAAATCTACCACTTAATGTGCATAACCAAACTCTCATATACATATAGAAAGAGAATAAAAGGAAGAAAAAAAACAAAAATAAGCAAAAAAAAAGAAGCAAAAGTTAGATACAAGAAAAGTGAAAATAAAATAAATATTATAATTTATACAAGAATTTACCTCCCCGATAATATCGTCAAAAACTTGACATGGCCAACAGATTGATGTCTTCTCCCAAATGTAAGAGTGTTGAAGTAATAAATAACCCAGCAAGGACGAGGTCGAACCATAGGGAGGTTAAATGTATAATAATAATAATAATAATAATAATAATATGGACTTTAATGTGTAATACTAACATGTTCTTGTTTTCTCTCTTTGTATTCTTTATGTTTTGTTTTCATTAATATCAAGTTTATGCCTTTCATTTCCTTTCCTTTGTTTTGTTAACTCTTATCTTATTTATTTTCTTATTTTGTTTATCTATTTTTCTTTCTTTCATTATGTCTAGCTAAGTTAATTATGTTAAGGTGAAAAGGTTACACTAATGGTGTAAGAATAAGTATGGTATAAACTTAATATGGACTTTAATGTTTAATACTAACATGTTTTATATTTGTTATCTTGTTCACTCTTTAATACTTTGCTTGTTAAATGACTAATCTTGATTTATGTTGTATAACAATTGGTACAACAAGTGCTTGGCACTTTCATAGCCCATACTGTATGGTATAACCGACACCTAAGCTATGAAAGGAACTTGATTTGTTGTTAACATAAGTTATAATCATGAATGCTTGATGAAATTTACAAGTATTAGCATTAATTGAATAAGATGGCTAATGTAATCATGTTAACAATCTATAATCTGATTGGAACCTCCTTTATGTATGGTTTCCAATTGAACAACAAGAGTTTATACTATACTTGTTTGACATATCATTAATGGAACCTCTAACCTTGACATTTGATATTATCACTGCTTAATCCTTATATTAATATTCTATCTCCAAGATCTAATCATCATCATCATCTTCTTCTTCTTCTTCTTCTCTTTCTTTACTACTACTACTACTACTACTACTAGTAGTATTATTATTATTATTATTATTATTATTATTATTATTATTATTAGTATTAGTATTAGTATTATTATTACTGTTATTATTCTTATTGTTGTTATTGTTATTATTGTTGTTGTTGTTATTTATAATTTGTACAATAGCATCCCTGTGGTTCGACCCCGGTCTTGTCGGGTTATTTATTACTTCGATACTCCTGCACTTGGGAGAAGACATCAATCTTTTTATCGTGTCAAGTTTTTGGCGCCATTGCCGAGGAGGTAAGTTTTGTATAAATTATAATATTTATTTTGTTTTCTCTTTTCACTTTTTTTGTATATAACTTTGTTTCTTTTTTCTTTTTTCTTCTTCTTTTGTTTTCCTTTTCCATTTATTATATTCCTACAAGTGCATGAGATTGTGGTCACGTACATCAAGTGGTAGACTTTGTAAGGTATTCTCATCATTTTCAGAAAATATGGCTGAAGAAGATAATCAATCACTTCATAATGAGAATAACAGTGCTAGAACACTTAGAGACCACATGAATCCAACAAGAACAATGTGCATCGTGCAATTCATGATTTATGGTCACTATTTCATAAAGAATATGATCGACTTAGTCTTGGGAATCTGACTAAAAAAGACCATGTTTGCTAGTTTTTAAGAAAATTGGATGGGAAGCCTATCCTTGACCTATAAAGGGCGTTTAAGCCGTTCTTGGACGTAAAACCAATGGAAGATGTGAGCCACAATCATAACTACTTGTACATATACATGCTTTTTTAAAAAAAAGTAAATAAATAAATAAATAAAAAGAGAGAGTATGTGTGTGAGACTCTAGCTGGCCTACATATAGGTGGTATGATTGCCTTTCTAATTTCTCATCTATAAAACCCTCTTTTCCTTCCTTTCATTTCTACTCAACCCACACATTTAACAAATACTGAAGTGTGTAGAAATGGCAAGTTCCTCAAGTCATCACATAAGAAATATTTGTGTTTTCGGTGGATCTAGTCTTGAGAAAAAAAAGGAGTTTTTAGAATCAGCAAATCATCTTGGTCACGTGCTAGCTGAGAGAAAGATTCATTTAGTATATGGGGGGGACAGTCTTGGGTTAATAAGAGGTGTGTCAATAGCTACATTTTTAGGAGGTAGTCAAGTTTTGGAGGTTGTCCTCGAAGCTTTAGCATAAGGGGACATCATTGGAAAAACAATTGGAGTGGAACTTCAAGTCTCTACAATGTCAGCTCAAATGAATGCAATGTTTAACTATGTTGATGCCTTCATTGCTTTACCAGGTGGTCTAGGCACATTGGAAGAGATATTTCATATTTCCCAACTGCACATTCACCATAAACCCATAGGTTTGTTAAATGTTAATGGTTATTATGATAAGTGGTTGTCTTTTCTTGATCATGCTATGGAATAGGAATTTCTAACATCTTCTGCACGACAAATCATAATCTTTGCTACTACTGCTGAACAATTGAATGACCAACTACAATCTTTCGTTCCTGTAATTGATCCTTCCATGAGTTGCATAAATTGGTCAACCAAGGAAAGCCGTAAAAAGTTTAGATTGGATTTGAGCCTTCATTTGTGAATCTTTGTGTCTTTTGGTTCTATTATTGTGTTTTGTTATTACTTATATTTGTTTCAGTGTGTTGTAGGTTTGTCAGTGTTCGTTATTTCAGGTGATATCTTCTATACTCTATCTTTCTACCTTTAAACATTGAGGACAATGTCTTGTTTTAGTTGGGGGGAGAGGGTAGTAGCTAAAAAAAAAATAGTGTTTTTTATTTCATAAAGCATATGCAAAATGGTTGTTATTAGGATGGCAGAGTAAAGGAGCTCTTTTGTTAAAGTGATTCTTGAGATGCATCTTAGTAACCATTCGTAACAAGGTTTATCATATTACTTCTTGAAATATTCAGATTTACAAACTCTTGCATTGTTATCACTTAAGTCTGCTCATATACTTGTTTAACATGTATTCTTAAAACCTTAATTTACACACACACACTTCAACATATAATTGTGGGTTGCATGTTGGATTATTACATTATTTATGTTCTTTTGTTAAAGGTAACAACTAAGGGAAATGGATAGTATATAAAAAAACAAAAAAAAAACAAAAAGAAAGAAAAAAGAAAAAAAATGATAATAATAAAAATGTAGATAAGTTTGGTTTCGTAGCCTCCCTAACCTAAGCAATTAAGCCCGAATGGGTGTTTTAACACCTAATACCCTAAAGTCAACTGACTTAGAAGCTATTAGCTCAACACTTGTTACATGGGTTGAGGAGAAAAGCTTAAGGGAATCAAATATTGCACTATCTACATATTAGTATCTGCGACCTGAGTTACAAAGCTTGTAGGGGTGTCTTAACACCTAATGCCCTAAGACCAACTAGTCTGGGAGTCATTAGCTGAAAGCTCGTTATATGGGTTAAAGATGCATGGTGTTTTAAATTATATGTAGATATATTAAAAAAAAAAGAAAAAAAAAGACAAAAATAATAATCTCAGCCCAACGAAGTTAACCTTAAACATTAGAACATAAATTTTGTTTTTTTTCAAGAAAAACCCTATAATTATGTGTTGATACAATGAGCACAAAAGAAAGGTTTTTGAATATCTTGTTAAGAGGTATTGAGTAGGTAGATAAATATAACAAGAGTTTGTTTATTTGGATAGAGTAATGGAAGTTAAATGATGAATACCTTGCTTTGTGGAATTTACAAATTATCTTTCTATTTAACGCTTTGATTACTAGGGACTAGTAATAAGCTAGTTAGGGGGTGTGATTAGTACTCAAAAGTACATTTTATCTTCATGGTTTTATAACATCATTTTGCACTTAAAGTATCAATAACTCCTTAACTAAAGTACGTTTCATAATAATATATCTAATAATATAAGATACCTTTAATTTGTGATAAATATCCATTTTAAATGCAGGCCTATCATATAAATGAAAGGATTGATTGATGACTTTAAGAACTTCAATTGCAAAGGCAAAGAAATTATCAAACTTAGAAAAGAGATGTTGATGCAATCCAAACTGGAACACTGTTCAGTAATTGGGTCATATCTAGAGCTATAGATCTCAGATTTAGGTCTACTTTATATGGATGGAAAGGTAAGACATAGGCCTACAACTTTCATATGGAGCCCAAGATCTAAAAAGGTCATTTTCAAGTCCAAATTGTTGTAACAACAAAGAAGCTCGAATCTGTCCTCCAACCCGAGCACTGTTCAGTATTTTGGTCATATCTGGAGTTCTAAAAGTTGAAATGAGCTTAATGTTTTACACAAGAAAGCTGAGACAATTTCCTAGAACTTTCATGTTTTTAAGTGGCTCTAATTGTGATGTCGTCAATGATGTTTTGGGCAGACAAGAGAAGATAAGGATTGTCATCAAGTCAAGGGTTGGCCCTCTACTCATCAATTAGTCATCAAATCAATAGTTCCCAATTTTGGCCTATAAAAGGAGGTATTTGCCATGCATTTAGGCATCCTGGTGTCCAGATCAAGATCATGCGCTTGTTTTCTCTCTTTGTATTCTTTATGCTTTATTTTCATTAATATCAAGTTTATGCCTTTCATTTCCTTTCCTTTGCTTTGTTAACTCTTATCTTATTTATTTTCTTAATTTGTTTATCTATTTTTCTTTCATTCATTATGTCTAGCTAAGTTAATTATGTCAAGGTGAAAAGGTTACACTAATGGTGTAAGAATAAGTATGGTATAAACTTAATATGGACTTTAATGTTTAATACTAACATGTTTTATATTTGTTATCTTGTTCACTCTTTAATACTTTGCTTGTTAAATGACTAATCTTGATTTATGTTGTATAATAATTGGTACAACAAATGCTTGGCACTTTCATAGCCCATACTGTATGGTATAACCGACACTTAAGCTATGAAAGGAACTTGATTTGTTGTTAACATAAGTTATAATCATGAATGCTTGATGAAATTTACAAGTATTAGCATTAATTGAATAAGATGACTAATGTAACCATGTTAACAATCTATAATCTGAATGGAACCTCCTTTATGTGTGGTTTCCAATTGAACAATAAGAGTTTATACTATACTTGTTTGACATACCATTGGTGGAACCTCTAACCTTGATATTTGTTATTATCATTATTTAATCCTTACTTTAATATTTCATCTCAAAGTTCTCATCTTCTTCTTCTTCTTTATTATTGTTGTTGTTGTTCTTATTATTATTGTTGTTGTTGTTGTTGTTGTTGTTGTTTATAATTGTTGTTTATAATTTGTACAATAACCTCCTTGTGGTTCGACCCCGGTCTTGCCGGGTTATTTATTACTTCGACACTCCTGCACATGGGAGATGACATCAATCTTTTTGTCGTATCATTCATGAAAGCATGTTGTTTCATTACCACATCCATGATTAGGTTTCCTAGTTTTTAAGCAAAAAAAACTGAATTTAATTTAACCAAACCAGTTCTATTTGAACTGAAATTTGGTTTGGTTTGAACAAAAATTTGATTCGGATCGTTTTGAATTTTAAAAAATATAAGTAACTCAGTTGAGTTGGTTTTTATGGCTTAAATTGAACTAAACCGAACCATGAATAAGCCTAGAACCAGCATCTATTCTCCAAGCTTTGTCTTCTCTTTGTCTTCTCAATTTTAATAGTTAATCACATCAATCAATCCTTTAAATTATGAGATATGCTTACTTTTAAAATGAGAATTTACTATAAACTAAAGTTATTATATTATCAGACTTGTTATTATAAAACATACATAAGTTAATGAGTTATTGATACTTCAAGTGCAAAATTATGATATAAAACCTTGATAAAAATATATTTTTAAGTACTAATCAATACCACACAATAAAATAAAATTATTTAAAATTCCCTAAAATCCAAAAGATTTAGAATTGTTTGAGGATTTATGATTAGTACTTAAAAGTGCATTTTTATTAAGGTTTTTTATTATCATTTTGCACTTGAAGTATTAATAACTCCTTAATTAAAAAATACTTTATAATAACATATCTAATAATATAAGAGACTTTTAATTTATAGTAAATGTTCCTTTTAAATGCAAGTCTATTACATAAATGAAAGGATTGATTGATGAATTTAAAAATTGAAATTGAAAGGACAAAGAAAAGTCAAACTTAGAAAAGAGATGCCCATATAGTCCAAACTGGAATATTATTCGTTAATTGGGTCATATCTAGAGCTGTAGATCTCAGATTTAGGTATACTTTACATGAATAAAAAGGTAAGACATAGGCCTATAACTTTCATATGGAGCCCAAGATTTAAAAAGGCTATTTTTAAGTCTAAATTGTAGCAACAACAAAGAAGTCTGAATTTGTCTTATAGCCAACGCAATGTTCAGTGTTTAGCCCATAACTAGAGTTCTACAAGTCCAAATGACCTCTACTTTTTTTTCTGGAAAGCTAAAATAATTTTCTACAACTTTCATGTTTTCAAGTGGTTTCAATTCTGACATTATCAATGATGTTTTGGGCAAACAAAAGAAAATAAGAATTGTCACCATGTCAAGAGTTGGTCACTCACTCATCAATTAGTTATCAAATTAATAGTTCCTAATTTTAGCATATAAAATGGGGCATTTACCATGCATTTAGGCATCTTGGTTTCTAGATTAAAATCATGCTCTTGCTTCCTCTCTTTATATTTTTTGTATTGTTTATGTTTTGCTTTCATTATTATAAAGTTTATGTCTTTCATTTCCTTTCATTTACTTAGTTCACTTTTATCTTATTTATGTTTTTTTTATTTTTCTTTTTTTCATTATATTTAGCTAAGTTTATTATATTAAGGTGAAAAAGTTACACTAATAATATAAGAATAAGTATAATATAAACTCAATATGGACTTTAATGATTGATACTAACATGTTTTGTATTTGTTATCTTGTTCACTCTTTAATAATTTTCTTGTTAAATGATTGATCTAGAGTTATGTTATATAACACTTGGTATAACAAACGTTTAGCACTTTTATAGCCGATATTGTATGGTATAACCGACACTTGAGCTATGAAAGGAACTTGATTTGTTGTTAACATAAGTTATAATTATAAATACCTGACGAGATTTACAAGTATTAGCATTAATCGAATAAGACGACTAATGTAATCATATTAATAATTTATAATTTGATTGGAACCTCTTTTGTGTATGGTTTTAATTGAATAATAAGAATTTATACTATACTTGTTTGACATATCATTAGTGGATCCTTTAACCTTGACATTTATTGTTATCATTGTTTAATTCTTACATTAATCTTCCATCTTAAAATTCTCATCAACTTCTTTATTGTTGTTGTTGTTACTATTATTGTTATTTATAATTTGCACAATTAACTTCACTATAGTTTGACCCCGGTCTTACTGGGTTATTTATTACTTTGAGACTCATACACTTGTGAGAAGATATCAATCTTTTGGTCATGTCAATTTATTACCTAAAAATTTAATTTTCATCTATTTTGAATAATTTTTTAAAAGCTAAGTTGTCTCAAACCACAAGTTGTTCAATTAGCCTCAAATTGTAATCTACAAGAACCACTAGTGAAAAACTCATAAATCTCTATTTAAAAGAGATAAAATGTTATGCCTAAAGTGTTACCTCTTTATTTAGTAACTTATATAATTTTTTTAATTTAACAAATAATCATCTAAAAATAAGAGGCATAACTTACTATTTATAGATAAAACTGAAAAACCCTATAAATTAGCACAATATCAATTTACATTTGAATAATATTCATATATTAATTTAGAATAATGTTAAAAATTAATTCAATCAAGTTCTTACTTGATTTTGCTAGGTCTAGATATAATTTCATGTATTAATTATACTTTTGTTCTTAATTTCTAAAATATATTTTAATCAAATCATACTTAAATAAATGATTTCAATTTAGTGTTTAACTAATGGTGCTTAATGTATGTAATCCTTAACGTTCCTAATATATTGGTCAAATATAAATTATAATTATAATTAAATAGAATTAAATAATTTAATCTATTATTAATTTAATAATTTATTAATTTATATTTTAAATTTAAGTGCATCATCATGTAATAACATGATCCTATAAATATTAAAAAATTCATTAGTGGTTTGACTTAACTTTTTAGTAATCAATTTCTCAATGTAATTAATATCCTTCCATCAATAATAATATGATTTAACACTAAAACATTGAATATATCTATTAAGTTAAATCATATTTACTTTTTTATATAATAATTATTAGTCGTTTGAATAAAATTTGAAACTTTTTTCTCATCCCACTTTTACTAAAGATTTCTTAGTCAAAATTATTTGAGAACAGATTAAATGTTTTCTCTTAATCACTTAAGTAGCTTCATATAGTTCATGATATACTTAGTGTTTGGCTTTTTATTACCTCAATTAAGATAACATGTAACAAGATCAAAGTATAGCATTCTTTATATATGATAACTTAATAATCTCAAATTCAAGGATCACTTACACAACCAACATGTAAGTCTTTTTATAAATTTAGATGATCTCTCCATATAGAATTCTTTTGCAAGTTAGTTCAGTGTACATGTTTTATGACAAGCATCTACATATTATTTCTAAGCATCCCTTATATCTTAACTTATAACAACAATTGTTTCCTTTCTTAAAGAAAATAACATAATATGTAGCAGTCTCTACAACTCTAATAAATGACAAGTGTTTAAGAGAGTATCAACTAAGAACATTTTAAAAATAATGTTTTGATACAATAAAAATCTTATAATTATAACAACTTTGTAATTTTCTTTACAAAGCATTTTTGTCCCATGAATTTTATCTTTACTCTAGATTCATAAATCAAGTATTAGATTCATTAATCTAACATTATATGAATATTAAAGATAAATTAATTATTTATTAATAATAAATATGTATTTACATGAATATAATGATATCATATGTAATGAACCAATTGGCTATAGGACATATTAAACTAACATAATACAGTAAAAAGATACAAAGACATGCAATGATGACACCTAAAAATCTAACATTAAATAGTGCTTTGATATTTTTTTCAATCAATATTTTTTTATTTTATCCTTTAATATTATATTTATTTTTTAATAAGTTATCACACTTTCATAATAAAGATCATGGTTTTATCGGGTTAACCCGATTGACTAAAGGTTTTTTTCTTTTCTTAATTAATATTTTTTCTGGTTTCATTCTTTAGTATTTGATTGATTATGAATTACACGTCATGATTTATTTATTTTTACCTTTTATTATGTTATTTTAGTCTTATGACCTGGAAATAATACTTAACAAGTTAACTCAAGTTGTTTTTTGTGCTATTTTTAAGTAATATTTGGTTGATTAGAAATTAAACATCATGGTTTATTTTGTTTATTTTTTATTATGTTATTTCAATCTCATGACCCAGAAATAATGTTTAACAAGTTAACTGAAGTTATTTTTTATCTTGTCTTTAAGTAATATATAGTTGATTGGAAATTAGACGTCATGATTTATTTTGTTTACTTTTTATTATGTTATTTCAGCCTCATGACCTAAAAATAATAATGTTTAATGAGTTAACTCAAGTTATTTTTTGTGTCATTTTTAAGTTATTATTTTTAATTTTATCATTAAACATTGGATCAATTAGGAATTAAGATAAAATAATATTTAAAGAGTTAACGAGAGTAATTTTTTGTGTTATTTTTTTAATCTGTTTTGATTTATTTTCTATAAGGATAGCTTGGTCTCACATCCAAGATCACGAGTTTTGATATTTTAACCCTAGTTAAATTAAGTTATCTTTTTATTTTATTTTTTCTAAATGTTATATCAATCACATGACCCAGATCACTAGTCCTTCAACAATGGATTTGATTTTTATTGGGTTGACCCTGTCTCATGACACGGGTTACAGGTTTGGCAAGTTAACCCCATTAGCTTATTTTTTATTCATTTTTTAATTGATTTTTTTTAAAATTCATCATTTAATATTGTGTTTGATTGAAAATTAGACTTTATGATTTGTTTTGTTTTGTTTTTTATTAGGTTTTTCTAGTCTTGTGACTTAAAGATGGTAATTAATGGGTTAAACCAGTTGATTTGACTTATTTTATGTGTTATTTTTTAATTAATTTTTTTACAAGTTTTATTATTTAACATTGAGCCCGATAGAGATGATTGACAATTGAGCTTAATAATTTGTTTTGATTTGATCTCTATAGAATTATCTCAGTCTTATAATCAAAGTTGTGAATTTAAAAGGTTCCCCCGAGTTAAATTAGGTCAAGTGTTTTTCTTGCTATGAGGTTATATTGGTCTAATAACTTAGGTCATGAGTTTGACAAACTTTTTTTTAATTTTATCATTTAATGTTAGGTTGATTAGGAATTAGGATTTATAATTTGTTTTGATTTATTTTTCATAAAGTTATCTTAGTCTTATTATCCAGGTTATAGATTTAATGGGTTAACTTAAATAACTTTTTTATATCCTTTTTAAATTAATTTTTTTTCAATTACATCCTTTTAACATTTGATCAATTGAGAATTAGATTGTTTAATTTATTTTTATTTGTTTTTATAAAATTATCATAATTTCATAACTCATGTCGCATATTTGATGTGTTAACCTAGATTAATTCAGGTCAATCTAATATATTATTATATTAATATTAAAAAAAGTATTATTTTAAATTTTTTATAGTTAAACTATGTTTTTATTCCACATGATTTTTTTTTCACTCGAAAAAAAATTAACAATATCTAATTATTTTTTATGCTTAAAAAAAATATGATTAAATCCAAAGCATAGTACATATCAATTATCTAATATTCACCTATAACATTTTAACTATTTGGACCAAGGAAAATTAAGTGCTAACATGTATATCTTGTCTTAATTATTATGGTTCATGATTTTATAATTTTGAGAGATTTGATTAATAAAGGATATTCATGATGGACTATCAAGGGCGCTTATTTAATTCTTATTCATGATTTCTAAACGTGTAGCGGTGATCAATACTGTTTACTTTTGTTTTAATTATCTTTTAGAATACAGGCATTTTATTATAACAAGTCACCTTGCAGTCGTGGCATTGCACCAAACCACAACTACCCCTGATTAACAACGGATGCATGAATCTAACACAGATTACTTGAATATGTAAATGAAGAAATTAGCCTATGAAATATACAAGAGAAATAAATCATATTAATTAGTGTTGGCATAGTACGGAAACCTATAATAAGATTACGAAAAAAAATAAATTCCCATAAAAAAAGAAAAAAGAAAAGAAAAGAAAAGAAACTCCAGATATCAAATAGTCTATATCATATATAAAAAATAATTCTAAACAAATCTGAGTTGATTTGATTGTAAAAACCATTGAGCTTTTATTGAGAGAAGGCCTGGGAGACTATTTGAACGTTAAACGAAGGCACGTAATTCACTAACTGGGACCATGTTTCTTACATAGAAATTACTATCACGCGAACGCAGGAGAATGAACTAAATTATGCAAAATGAAAGGATTATCAGCACCAAAATATAATTAGTCTCTTATATATATATAAAAAGTAAAACTCACAAGCACCCCACGTCGCAAAGCTAACCACCCAATTTGACTGCTTTTCTAATTACGTGGTGATTAAAAAAGCAAAGCTTGGCTTTTGATAACCAACACTACTGAGGATAGTAACCTGGGTGATATTTGAGCGGCAAATCATACCCACCATAAGCAGCTGCTCTATCATAATGGTCAGATGGCACATGCGATTCTGGAAAGTATTGAGGAGCCAAAGCAGACCTTGGGTTCCCTGGGAATCCCGTACCAGCTCTTGCCAAACCATAAGGGCCAGCTGGCGGGGCTGCATAAAGAATGGCGGGAGAAATAGAACCCACTGACCCATACGGCCCAGCTGCAAGCAACAAACTTGCTGGCGGCACGTGAGATTGTTTGAATTGAGGAATGGCTGGATTGGAACCATTGTTGTTCTGGACTGCTGTTGCTGAAGTTCGTGGACGCTTGCTTCCAGCCTGCTGCTGCTTCTTTGGTTGATGAGAAGGCTCGTCGTCGACAGATGCAGCAGCTGCCTTCTGCTTCTCTAGCATCTCAATTCGCTTCTCGAGGTCCATCTGTGGGTACTCAGATCCGAGCTTATACTCATCAATGAGTACAAGTGCTGATTTCAGCGTTTTAACTTCTCTGGATCTGGCCTCATTCTGCAAGATAACTTGGTTATGTACAGGACAACTGATGACTTCAAGCTCTAAAAGCTAGCCCAAAAATGAAGGGATGCAGAACCACCTGTTGATTGATAGAGTTCTTTCCATCCTGGCAAATTTTCTTGGTGAGCCTTTTGGACTCCTTCAGGTGAGCCTTCAAGAGAGGAACTGGTTGGAACTTGTCAAACAGTCCAAATTCAAAGATAAATTTGACAGCCAAAAACTGTTTGCCACTGTCTATAAGTTTTTGAATGAGATCTGCAGAGCACAAGGCAAGCATAAAAGCGTCACTCAAACTCTATCCCAAGGGGACAGCACATGAACATGTGCTCTTCATTGCTTGCCTTCCAAAAATAAATAAATAAATAAAACCATAATCCAACATGTATTTTGCTGATCAACAGATATGTTTGTTGAATTAAGCCACTCACTGATTAAATGAATTAAGCCAACTCATAGTTTAAGCAATGATCAAGAATTGGTTGGCCAGACACCAAAAGCATAAGGTGAGCTTATCCATTACAAGTTTGCCGCAAAACTGTGACCATATCAGGTGTGAAAAACCAGCTGTGAATTTTCCATCCCACAGGGAAAAAAAACAAAGAGATACTTCTTTACATTCACTACTGAAAGAAAACAATCGATCACATAAGAGCAAAAATAGCTTGTAACTTCTTACTTTCACTGCTAACCAACCCCTCATTGGTTCACTCCCATTTTGTCCGTGGTCTCAAAATTCAAAGGGTTTTCTTTTTCCAATTTCTCTAGATTCTTTCGAAGAAAGGATTAAGCATAACACCTTAAAGAATTTCAGCTAGCCAGTTGCTTTGTTCACATGGCTCCAGCAAAGGAAGTCAACAAGTAGAAGGCCTATGGTTCTAGTAGCTTAGAAGCATCAAGCACATGATTCTTATAATGCTCAGCTTTATTAGTGCAAGAACCAAAATTAAAACCTCGCTGTAGTCTATACTTGTAATCGATCCTATACTGTAATTTTGTAAACCTGACTAGAATCTATACTTAACTCTGAGATCTATGCTCAAGCTCTACCCCGTAATAACGTTTTGTCAACGCAGCGGTCCAGACAATCACAAAAGAATTCAACTAGAAGGACAAACCAACAGCTCAAAGCCATCACCGATGTCTATCAATGCATCACCATAAACACTGAATACAATCATAACCATCAAACATAGACAAAATAAACTCAAAAGTGCACATAAACAACTCAATTGATAATCTAAACCAACACAATCTTACCTGCAGTTTTCTCTCCCAAGTCAATAGCTCGACACAGAACTACAGCCTGCCTGAACCTAGCAACGATAACAAAGTAATCCACAAGTTCACCCACATCGAACTCATTCTCCAAATTGTAAGCTGCTAACAAATGCAAGAACCCCAGTGCCTCTAAAGGGCTCTCCCCATTCAAGCTCACTTTTCTTTTCCACTCCAAAGCTAACTTTTTAGCTCTTTCCTTCACTTCCATGCTCAAAGTCGGCTTATTTTTTGCCAAGGCCTCTAATAAATCCAAACAAGTCCTCCTTAAACGACACAATTCAGTATCCTTGTCGCCTTTCGAGTTAGCTTTTGATGAATAAAACCCTTCCATTGCATCCAAAACAAATGATCCAGGGTCAGGGGCAACCGACATTGCACCCGAAAGCCTGTCCCGGATCTCACCCCATTTGCTTGCATTCTGCTTCATGTACTTCCTCAATCCTTTCACATCCATCCTCTCACACAGGGACATCAAATCAGACCTGGATGGGTCCACTGTGTTAGAAGTCAGGGTTGTTGATTCTTTCAACTCGGAGCGACTCACCTCAGAGTCGACTCGTCCCAGACACCGAGGGTTAGAAGGCGCTGGTGATTCTTGCTCAGAAGCACCCAACAACGAATGACAAGGCGCGACCGGGTCGAGAGATTCAAGACTCGATTGGAGGAGAAGGAAGCGGCCATTGAGGTTGTCTTGGACGGAGGAGAAGTGAGAATCGAGGTCGGCCCATGAGAGAGAGTAGGAAGAGGAGAGGAGATGAGAAGAGAGGGATTGGAGATCATCGTAGGCCTTTTTAAGGTTGTCCTTTTTGGTGTCTATAAGTTTTAAGGCTGCTTCTATTGTTTTAAGAGTTGTAATTTGTGGGTCTTTCGTAGCTGCCATTGTTGCGCCAGATATTGCAGAGTCTAGCCTTCCGAGGTAATATCCAATTACGGGTGTGCATACAGTTGCGGTGGCCGTGATGGGGGCGGGGGCGGGCAAACGAGAGAATGACTAGACATGGGGAAAGATCAAACGATGTCTATGGGGGTGCCATAGATTTTTGACAAGTTTTTGCGAGTGAATGACTTGTCGCTTCTGAGTGCCATGTCGTGTGAGATCGATTCACGTTTTTTTCTTTTTATAATAATAATATTAGGATTGTCTTCGTTCGTAATTTACTTTTCCTGCCCAGCACCGCTAATTCTTTCTTCTTCACCGAAGACCACACTCTGAGTGAAGTGTGAATATTATTTTTATAAATGATTCAAATTCTTTCTATTATTTTTCGAATTAAGAGCTCATATTGAAACTGAAGGATGCAATTGAATGAATTTATTTGAGTCACCATTAAAATTAAATTCTTTCTTCAAGGATGTAATTTCGGAATTAAAAAAACTTGAATAAAATACATATTAGTAATTAAAGAATAATATTTATTAAAAAATAAAAAAATATTCTTTTCACATCATGATTTATTAAAGAATAATATTTATGTTGCATGATTTATTGAATAAGAACCTAACATAATTAAAATAAAACATTTTCAAGAATAGAAATGATGTAGGTCAACGCTAAAGGAATGTATATTTCTTTAACCAAAACCTAGCATTAAATTTAAATTTATATAGGAAAATTTATAAATTAATCGACAAATTACAATAAAATTTTAAATCTTATTTCTAAATTAATCCTTAATTGGATGGTTTATGGTTTTTAAAATTTCATTGTAATACTCTTAATTAAAAAGCATTTTATTCTAAAATTAAATTAAACAAACAGTTAAATAAAAAAACGTGAAAGGTCAGGTGCTCTAAACAATGCAATGGAAGGTCACGATCGTGTGGCTGACCTTTAAAAAAAAAGAAGAAGAAGCTCATGTGCCAATTTAAAAAAAAAAAAAAAAAAGCATCATCCACCGTCTTCCTTTTTTAGTTACAAGCAATAACACGTCATTTGTTTCAAATTCTAGGCCATTTTAGATGAATCTTGGTAGCCAAAAAAGTCAAGGTTCATGCAGATATTAAGATTTTAATTTTTCATTAATTTTCATTTAAAAATATTAAAAAAATCTCAATAACTGGATTAACTACCCTCAAACTACCTTTCAATATTCCTAAAATCTCAAAATTAATATGAGAAAAAATTTCCAAAACTTTTTTTTTTATTTTGTACGAGTAAAGACTCAAAATCACTTTCATGAAACAACCCTAGTAAAGATGAATTCATTCCTACACGCTAAGATCATTTATCTTTCATCATAGAAATATATTCACCCATTCTCTCGGCATCTTCTTTGGATGACTTTCTCTTTCATTTCTAAATATTCAAAAACTAAAATATAAAAAGAACAAACTACATGATGAATTTTAAACTTTTCAAAATATAAGAATTAGAATATAAAAAGTATTAAAAATACATTTTAAATAAATAATAAATTGTAAATTTAATTTTTTAACCGTGAAAATGAATGTTATTTTACTAGCCATGTTGCATGGGTTCATTTTTTATTTTTATAAAAGTTAAAAACCAAGAAAGTTAAATTTGTTATCAATATCCATTTAGACAACTGACCTAAAAAATTTGAATTCTAATACAAGACTAATGAGAATTAGATCCTAACATGGAATTTATAGTTTTGGATCAGGCAAGGCTATAAAATCAAAGGGATTTGGGTCTGCATTCATATAACACCTACACAACTTGAATAAAACACTCCTTTCCAACCCTATATTTTTTGGATTTGGAAAAAGATATCTAACCCAAGTTAATAGTAACAATAATAATAATAATAATTGATTTTACCCTTCAAATCAATTATATATTTTTTATAAAAATAATATTTATTTTAAATTTAATAATATTAATAAATATCATAATATTTATAATATCAATAATAATATCAAACTTGTCTGACCCAAGTTTTCATAGTTTTTAATTCCTTTAAATCAAATATATGGTTTTTCTTTCATATTAATAATATTTTTTTCAAAATTATTATTGATAATAATAATGATGATGATAATTTTTTATTTTACCCTTGAAATCAAATCTATGATTTTTTTTAAAATTTATTAATTATTTTATGAATAATATTAATTATAATAAAAATAATAGTATTTATAATACAAATAACTATATTTAGAAACCTAAGACCCAAGAACTTTGGGTCTTCACACCGAATCCAAAAGAAGTGGATCCAAAAATAGGACTCATTACCTTTGAATCCCCACGTCTGACCAACGATATTTGGGTTCTAAAGTAAAACTCATTAACCTTTGGTTCGGACACAGAACTCAAAAGAAATAGGTCCTGACATATGACTCATCAACATTGGGTCCTGAAGATGCATCCAAGGGAATTAAATCCCAACATGAAACCCAAGAGAATTGGGTCCACCAAGGTATCTAGACCTTACACATGGGTGTGCAAACCATGGGGTACGAGCTTGTAAACCCACTTGCCTATGTTTGCCTACAGAACCTCTAGCTTAGGTCTACAGACCCCACTCGCGCGACTGTACAACACATTCACGCTAGTCTTCACCCATCGCCTGAATATACAGCCCTCGCGTGCGGGTTTGCAGACCTTGGGGTGGGGGCTTGAGCCTTTTCACCTATGTTTGTAGTCAAACATGAGGGTTTGCAGACTCATTCTATTAACACATTTCAATACCTAAATTTGAAAAAGCAATTATAACATACTTGTATTTTACTGAGTTCCACACAAGAATAAGAGATTCTAATAAGGCAAGACGAGACAAATCTTATCTAAATTAGCAATAAATCTAACACGACCAAAAGATTGATATCTTTTTCAAATTACAGGAGTGTCAAAGTAATAAATAACCCGACAAGACTAAGGTCGAACCACAAGGAGATTAATTGTATAAATTATAGATAACAATAATACAACAACAACAACAATAGTAACAATAAAGAAGTTAATGAGAATTTTGAAATAGAATGTAAGGATTAAATAATCATAATAACAAATATTAAGGTTAGAGGATCCACTAATGATATGCCAATAAACTCTTATTATTCAATTGAAAACCACACACAAAGGAGGTTACAATCAGATTATAAATTGTTAATTTGATTACATTAATTATTTTATTCGATTAATGCTAATATTTATAAATATTGTCAGACATTTATAATTATAACTTATGTTAACATAAATCAAGTTCCTTTTATAACACTAGTGTCAGTTATATCATACAATATGGGCTATAAAAGTGTCAAGTATTTATTATAACAGATGTTATGCAACAAGAATCTAAATTAGTCATTTAAGAAGCAAAATATTAAAAGTAAACAAGATAACAAATATAAAACATGTCAATATCAAACATTAAGATCCATGTTGAATTTATATTATACTTATTCTTACATCATTAGTGTAACTTTTTTACCTTGACATAATAAAATTAACTAAACATAATGAAAGAAAAAAAAAGAACATAAATAAGATAAAAGTTTAACTAAGTAAAGGAGAGAAAATGAAAGTCATAAACTTGATATTAATGAAAGCAAAACATAAGCATTATAAAAATATAAAGAGAGAATAGCAAGAGCATGATCTTGATCTACAAACTAAGATACCTAAATGCATGGTAATTACCTCCTTTTATATGTCAAAATTGAAAACTATTGATTTGATGACTAATTGATAAATGGGTTGTCAACTCTTGACTTAGTGACAATCCTTATTTTTTTCTTATCTGCCCAAAATATCATTAACAACATCAGAATTAGACCACTTAAAAATATAAAATTTCTAGGAAATTGTCTCAGCTTTCCAAGAAAAAAAAGTGAGGTTATTTGTACTTCTCGAACCACAGATATGGGTCAAATACTTAACAGTGTTTGAGCTGTAGGACAGATTTGAACTTCTTTGTTGTTGCTAAAATTTAGACTTGAAAATAACATTTTTAAATCTTGAGCTCCCATGAAAATTGTAGGCCTATGTTTTATCTTTCCATCCATATAAAATTAGATCTAAATCCGAGATTTACAGTTACAGATATGATCCAATTACCGAACAGTGTTTCGGTTTGGACTGCACTAACATCTCTTTTCTAAGTTTGACCATCTCTTTGTCCTTTTAATTTCAATTCCTAAATGCATCAATCAATCTTTTTATTTATGTAATAAGCCTGTATTTAAAATGAAAATTTACTACAAATTAAAGGTATCTTATATTATTAGATATGCTATTATAAAACATGTTTTAATTAAAAAGTTATTGATACTTTAAGTGAAAAATAATGATATAAAAATTTGATAAAAATATATTTTTTAATATTTAAAAATTAGCTCAATCCAACAATGGATGATAGAGAAAAAGTTATTGTAGTTCATGCCCCTTAATGTGTTTTCTCTCTGGCTTTTCTTTCCTTTTATCCTTCCTTAGCTTATAGCTTATAAAGGAGAAGAAGATATTTTATGTTCACTTTACCAAAATACCATTAATGAGTCGATGTATGATTTTTCTATATTTTTGTTCTACAGACCTTCTCAAGTTTTGATCAACTTGAAAATTTAACCCAAAATACCATCATATACTATAAGACTTCATGTAAAATTTCAATATGATTTAATGATCGAATTAAGAATTATGCTACATACTATGAAATTAGTTAATTAATGATTTTACACCAAAATCTAAATTTTTTTATTCAATTCTTACTCAAATGATATAAATTATTTCACTAAATTCTTGGAATTATTTTGTTATTCCTAAATATGTTTTCTTTACTTTTTCATTATTTATTTATTTCTTATCATTTGAAATTTTCATTATTCATGTGGCTTTTATTACTTTTCATCTTACATTTACTTGGGGGTTTTGAACTAGCCATCCTCTAGGTATTTAAGGATGCCTTTTTTCTTTTATTTATTTATTGTAACAAAATAAATCAAGATAAAAATTATAAAATTTCCTTGAAAGCTAGTTTAGTGAGAGCAATTAAATTATTTTAGAGTTTTTTAAAAAACAAAAAGGCTAAAAAAGCCACTGCACTCTAGTTTAATAGTGTTTCCTTTTAAGAGTAATTTAATTATATCATGCTAAAAAAATATAGAGAGCTTGATCTGTTATTAATTAATATGATAATGAATAACAAACTATGATAGAAATATTAATTTACTCCTAATGATTAGTTCATTGTTTTTGTTTTATAAAAGCAAAATAATTATTATATTATTACAATTAATAGTGTGTTTATATACACCGAAAGACTGAACCCTATTAATGTTTTTTTTTATAATATTAATTTAATGTGATGTAATGTCATGGTCCTCAAGTTTCAAATATTGATCATATTCCTCTTTTTATTTCAATTTTCATAACAAAAGACATCATATTTTCAATTGTAGATCAACTATAGTCTTTTATTTATGTCTATGGATGCTCGCGTGAGAGATTGAATTAGTTTTAGGATGGATAAGATTAATTATAAAAGATATAAAATAAAATTCAAATTTTTTTTTCTTTTTTTTGAAAAAAAATATAAAAAGTAAGAAACAAGCATAGAGAGATGAAGCTTTGCTTGATTTTCAATCCAAATTTAATAGTGTTAAAAGTATTTTTATGTCCTTGGAATTTGGTATTTTAGGTTTTTTGTTGTTTTTTCCCTTGAAGTTTTGTGTTATTATTTTATTCAATTTCGTAAATTAATGTATCCAAATTGTTGATTTCTTGAAATGTACAACACTAATAAATTGAGGCAAATGGGATAATATGACCAATTTGTAAAATTGAGGGACCATGTTTTACCACGGATGATGAAAGCTAAAAACGACCCCTCAATAGCCGACTGCTAAATTTACGGTTGCCTGCTGTTTTTTTCTCTTTATTTGGAGCATGAATTGCATGCTGGTTGGTGGATCAACAAAATTGAGCCTCAGGTTAATGATTGATACAAACAGTTCTGATCTTATCCAGGCAGCTAACGAAGATGTTCCAAACCGATATAGGCACGTGTTATCACTGTAAGCTTACCGAGAAGACGACCACTCCCCGCCCCCATTAACAGCATCAGCAAGGAGCTGTCTAATCCATGCATGGAAGACCAAATCTCTCGGTGCCTTCTGTCACCCACGTGTGACCCTTCTCGTCCACTTCTTTCCATCCCCTTCGCCCACGTGTGACTACTCATCTTCCTTGCCTCTCCGCTACCCAAACCCAAAACACATCAAGCCTCTTCTTAAAAACAGCCTCACCTTACGTATATTCTCCCCACTACATCTCGCTTTAGTCTCTTTCTAATCAAATATGGACTCCCAGAACGTTAAACAGCGTACAAGAGACACAGTCGACGAACCCAACACCATCGTGGGAAAAAACAACAGCAAGAATGTGAGATTCAGACGTGAAAAAAGAGTGGCTATGGCCCAACGCGGTATTAGATCATTAGCCATAGCTGTTGCGCTCCCTCTTTCCTTGGCTCTCTGTAACGTGTATTTCTTTGGCTCAACTAAAGGCTACGGTACTAGTAGTAGCAGGAGTATATCAAAGCCCTTCTGGTTCCCACCTTTGTGGGCGCTACACATGACCTGCGTGACTTCGAGTTTCTTGATGGGTCTCTCGGCTTGGCTTGTTTGGGCTGAAGGCGGATTCCATCGGAACCCGACTGCACTCTATCTTTACTTGACTCAGCTCGGCTTGAGTTTGGCTTGGGACCCGATCGTGTTTCGGATGTCAGAGCCGTGGGTTGGGTTACTTGTTTGTTTAGCTACGTTTGGGGCTCTTGTTGGGTGTTCTCGACAGTTCAAAGAGGTGAATCCCATTGCAGACAATCTGGTTATGCCCTGTTTGGCATGGGCTTCGTTTTTAGCCTTCGTCAATCTTAAGCTCCTTTTTCTTTGAAGAGTTAACAGGACACCAGTGTTCCTCTGTAGTGGTAGTTTAGCACCATAGAACTTGATCCTTTGTTAGCAATCGTCCTTCTTTTCATTTAATGTTGGGTGTGTACTTGATCCTGCATTATATTAGTATAAAATTCTCAATTCTATTATTTTCAGAAGATTATCACGCATGTATATTTGTGTGTGTGTGTTTCTTTTGATTCCCAAAGAATGTTTCTTTTGATTCCCAAAGAGAATGAGAATAATACACTTGATTTTATTTATTGAAAATTAGACAGAAAGAAAATCACGTGGATTTTTATTGCAGGGTTCGCTCCGATATTGCAAGCAGATGTGAAAATTTAAAATAATTTTAAATCTAAATTGAAGAGGGATACTGAGGTTAAAAGCTTTTTAAGGGGATGGAGGTGGAAGAGCGTCCTCTCTCCCTCTCTGCCTCGATTCCTGTCTCTAATAAATACTCCCTGTATCTTACCTCATGTTGAGCATCCGTGGGGAATGCCTGCTGGAGCTGGAAGCATCTGTGCGAAGGGTAGGGCTATAAGTCTCCATAAATCATTGATGACACTCTTAGGAGGACTGTAATTTACACAGCCTCAACCCCTCTGTCAAATCTTTATGTTTTGACTTTCATGGTTTTTTTGGGTTGAAAGTTAATTGTTTGTTCAGATCGCATATTACAGATTTGTCTGCTGCAAATTGTTGCAAATCTGAGTAAAAAGGCCATAAAATTGGGCACATGGTGCTCCCTCCATTTCTTCTTCTCTGTTTCTGCTTTCTGTGGCTTGTTTAATTTTTTTTATATATAGTCATAGGTATCCGAGTAAACTTACACACGTATCACAAATAATTCCAGATTCATTGAACACTTTATAAGTTCAGTAAACAGGTAAAACACTTACAGAGTAAAGGATCAAATCTCTTCCTCCACTAGATCACGAACTCAATTGCAATTTGTGTAGTTTTTGATCATATGTAATGTTGATCTCACGTTTGCAACTTATTCCCTTTTTCATTTTTGAGCAACTGAGAAGGCAAAATATTTCTACGGTGTTGGGTTCTTCCTTACCGTGTCTCCTGAATCCATTATGCTTCTTGTTGAACATGCAGCTGCACACAACAAGGTAAAGCTTGTGCAATTAGATATTTATCTCTTGTTACTATTCCCTTTTTTAAAAATTCAGTAGTCTGAGACATGCATGTGCAGATCTTCATGATGAATCTTTCTGCTTCATTATCTGTGAGTTCTTGCATCCTTACTGCTTTGCAGACGGTGGCGAGAACAGTACCACGGTATTCAAGGAAGAGAATACTTGTTCATTTTGCTGATTTGTCTTGTACTCTCGTGAATTTTATTTTTAAAATGGTAAAAATTAAATTTGGATGCAAGAATATTACAGACTATTATGAATCCTTTGGTGCCTTTTTTTTCAAATATTGTAGGGAAAAAAATCGATAATGCTCAAAAATTGTTTGATGAAATATCTAAAAAGAAATTTTTATTCATAGAATTATGGATGGCATTGTTATAATTATAAATTATAGATGAAAATTTTATTATTTTTATATTTCTTAATCATTAAAATAAATATAATAACTAACTTATAAATAATTAAATATTTTTTGTTAATTGTTTTGATGATGTAACGTATATAAAGTTCAGGAGGAAAATTGTAATTTCTTAAGTTTTAAATTATAAATGAAAAAACAAACCAAAATATATGAGGTGTTTTGTAATTATTTTAAAAATTTATTTTACCTTTAATATATAAATATCAAAATTATATATTTTAAAAAATAATTATATATGATTTTTTATTTACTTTAATTTATATTAATTATTAAAATTAATAATAGTATAGACCCTAATTATAAAATTTGAATCGGTCTGATAGATTTACCTGAAACCTTATTGACCCATGATCTAAACAAATCTAAATTTAAAAAAATATGGAAGAAGGGTTAATTTAATCTTAGGTTTGATATGTGATCTAACCAATTCGAGATAAAATTCGATTAAAACCTAGATCAATAACTTGTTAGCTTTTTTTTGTTAAAAAATCTTTTTTAATTTAATTTAGGTTGATCATTTGATCAATAGCTTGCACCAACCTTCAGGTGGAATTTTAAAATCATAATAATAACAAGTTTTATCTTTATATATGTTGGTTTAGATTTTAAAATTATAATAAGAATAATTTTTATCTTGATATATCTTGGTTTAGATTTTAAAATCATAATAACAATAATTTTTATCTTTATATATCTTGGTTTAGAAATTTTGGAATTAATTTTTTTTTTACAATAATATTTTAAAAATAATAAAATAAAAAATATTATATTTAAATACATGTTTATTTTAAAAGTACATCAACTCATATAAAAATTATCTTAATAATATATTTATTTTTATATCTCTATCAATCTCTTTAACCATATACATTTATATCTTTATTATCTCTATCTTTTTTTTATTACAAAACAATAATCAAACATAATTCTTGTTGCGATGCCTCAGCTAGTATGATTTTAAATCCTTCTTGTCGCTATTATGCTTTGCTAGCATGATTTTAAATCATTTTTAACAGGAAAGACAAACACAACAATATTATGGATGTGTTTTCTTATATTATAAGTTTTTAGGGTTAATTACTTCTATGTTTCTTTCATTAAAAAAATTACATTTTATATCTTGAAGGTACTCAATTTTTGAACTTATGGAAAAAATCAAAACTCCTCGTATACAGTATTAGCTTACGTGATAAATTAACTTGTATTTTGCTCTTAAACAGAGGAGGACTAGTATTTTTTAAAAAAAATCATATGTCATATTAATTGTTATTATTTTCTCATGATAAATATTAGTTTTTTTAAATCATAAATATCAAGTATAAATGTAAGCTTTTCATTTTCAAATGTAGAAATATTATAGTAATAAATGACCTATTAAAACTGAGATCAAACTACAGGAAAATAAACTGTATAAATAACAACAATAACAACAACAACAATGATAATGATGGTAGTTATGAGTTAACGACGACTTTGAGATATAAGAGTATCGTGAAAATTAAGTAATAATAAAAATAAATATCAAGATCAGATAATCTATTGATAGTATTAAAGATAAGTAAAATATAAACTTTTTATAAATTATTAACATGATCATATTAATTATCTTATTTATATAATACTATATTTATAAATTTTATCAAGTATTCATGATGCTACTTTATATTGACAACAAATCAAGTTCCTCTTATTACAACGATGTCGACTAAAAACCATAAAGTATCAAATATTTGATGTACCAAATATTATACAACACAAATATAAATTAATCATTTAACAAGTATGGTATTAAGAATTAATAAGAAAAAAAATAATAAAACATGTTAATAGTAAGTTGTTTCGGATATAAATATTAGTTCACATTGACTTTAAAATATATTTATTCTAACACCATTAGTGAAATATTTTTACCTTAACATGATAAACTTAGGTAAATATTATGAAGAAGAGAAACATAACTAAACAATAAAAGAATATAAACATAATATAAGTTAATTAAGTATAATAAAAAAAATAAAAAGTATGAATAAGAGATTAATGAAAACAAAATTTAAACATTACAACAATATAAAAAAAAAAGAGAACAAGAATATAATATTGATCTAAAAACCAAGATGCCTAAGTGTATGGTTAATGTTTTCTTTTACAAGCTAAAATTTAAAATTATTAATTTGATAATTAATTATTGAGTGGTTAACCACATCTTAACTTGGTAATAGTCCTTATATTCTTATGTGAACAAAACGTGATAATATTAGAATTTAAACAAACTTAAATCATGAAAATTCAAAAAAATAGTCTCAGCTTTTCACACAAAAATAAAATTAGGTCATATGGACTTTTACAACTCAAGATACAGGCTAAACACTAAATAGTGTTTGGGCTGCAGAGCAAATTCAAACTTCTCAATTGTTACTAAGATTTGAACTTCCAAACAACAGAATTGAATCTTATTTTTCTCATAAATGTTTTAGACTTGTGTCTTAACTTTCTATTCATATAGAGCAGACTTAAATTCAAGATTTACAACTCTAGATATGATTCAATGACCGAATAATGTTCCAGTTTGAGTTGAACCAACATCTATTTTTTAAGTTTGGCCCTATCTTTCTCTTTTTAATTCTGGTACTTAAACTTATCAATTAATTTTTTGATTTATGTGATAGATCTGTATTTGAGATAAACATTTATTATAAATTAAATATATTTTATAACATCAGACTTGTTATTATAAAATATATTTTAGTTAAAAAGTTATTAATATTTAAAATATAAAATTTTAATAAAAATATATTTTTAAATACTAATAAATAAAATTAATTAATTTGAAGTTCCTCCTTTTGTAACATATTAGTGAAGAGGGAAATCCTGTGGCTGAAATGTTAGGCTTACAATCATTTCGTTACTGTAGAACCACCGAGGAGTTCAACGAGAGCCACCGAGACAATGCCTCGAACGTTCCTTTTTTGTTCGTCCCTGATGAAGGTATCATGGAGCGATATTTTTTTTTTTTGTACTCTTATTTAAGCATTGATTACTTCCCTTTGAATATTTCAAATTAAAAAAATTTATTTACAGGAAGAATCCCAACCTGGTAATTGATTTCAACCAGCCAGTTTATGTTGGTTTTTCTAGCGACGAACAGGTAGAGTGAAAATCCTGAATTTCTCAGCCAGGTTGCCTCAGTTTGCTACAAAGATTTGCTATTTTTCATTTTTTTAAGCTAAGTAATGGATTACAATAACATTTATCAGAACAAGTATTTTGTTCTTTTTATCTGCTTATGGTTTGAACAACTTCATAAACTTTGAACTTCAATCCAGAAATTACTTAAAACTGTGAAAGGTTGCAACAGGAGAGGCAGATTGCTTTGCGCCTGTGTTGATCTTCTGACTGCGGCGAGCTTCCTTCGAATTGCAACATAGTATTTCTGTGTACATTATTACAAAAATAATCCAAACTAAAACATTTTCTTCTTTTACCATTGGATAAGATGGATATGGAGTATTTAGCTGTAATTAGAAATTTAGCTCAAGTTTGTGGTAGATGTGCTTTATTTTTAGCTAATCAAAAGCGGATCAGCGTAGAATATTGTCAACTCTATATGTTGATGAAAGATTCAACAACACAATGAAAGAGTCAAGTAGTGTTGGTGATGGCAGGGCTTCGTGCATGTAAAAAACATGGACTCTGCTGGGTTGACAGCGGACTTGCGGGAGATAAACTGGCAGAAGAGCTCAAAACTCTTTGAAAGTTCCGTCCATGAAATGCATATGTCCCTCCCAAATTACTGGCCCTTCAGCCCTGTGGCTTATCTTGTTCCTTACTAAATGTCAACATAACCTCCCTCTCTCTCTTTTTATCGCGAAAATGAAATGTGACTTGTATCCTAGTTAATCACGTCACATGCAGAGATAATATGATGTTCATGGAATCCCCTTTCGAGTCGCATTGATTTCGTTTGAAAGTAATGATTTATGCTGATCAGATACAAGTAAGCGATAGGCTCGAAAGCTTTGCAAAAATGCTCTAAATCAGATATGTATCTGCACTCTCTAGGACACCGACTGACTAGTCTGCAAACGAATTGGCACTTGCTGCAACGAGGAATAATTTGAACAGTAAACGAAATATGTTCAAACTCTGCCTGAAAAATGTGCTATTAAATCATAGTGGTTGAGCTTGGCCAATTTAAGTTTTCAATGGTGAATACACAAGCATGGTTTAGTACGTGAACATCGGATGAACATGGTTCACTGCATCACAAAGTATCATATTTTAAATTTTTTAGTCAATAAACTTGGTTGATGATAATAGTTGGTCTTTTTTTGTTTTTCGCACTTGTAATTATAGATATGAAAATGAAATAGTTTAATGATTTATTTTATAATAATTTTAAGAAAAATGATGGTGATATTGATAATGATGTTTAATAATAACAAAGGTATGGAAAATAATGATGGATATAAATATAAAAATGACAATAACAACATCAATAATATTGTTATTTTTTTTAATAATTTATTTTGTGAAATAATTTTTAAATTCACTATTTGTTATCATAAAATAATATTATTTGATAGATTTTTAATACTTAAACGAGTGTAAATTTTTAAATTCATGTATAAAATAATATTATCATAAAATAATATTATTTGATAGATTTTTAATACTTAAACAAGTGTAAACTTTTAAATTCATATATAAAGATGAAAGATATTAATTATTAAATTTTTAGTATTGAAGACGACCAAGAAATCAAGAATAAGTATTTAAACATGTATATTCATCGATATATAACTATATTTTAAAGAGTATCTTGAAAGATTATGCATTTATAAATTTTAGTTGTTATCTAAATTTTATTTCTAATAATATATTTTACTAGAATGTTACAAAATGTTACATTAGGAATGAATTATGTTACTAATGGAAGTGCAGTTGGTTTGATAAAATAACAAGCTAGGATCTTAATGTTGTTTCATTGTATTTCTTATTTATTAATAATAGTCCATCCGCGCCACTGCCATGCACCGAAGAATATATCTTCCTATCACAATAATAATAATAATAACATGTATCGAGAACTGTGCCACTGGATAATGCCACGTCTTCTACAATACCTTATAAGATCACCGCACTGACCATTGCGCTCCACGTGTCTATTAGAATACACGTATTGAACCCGCGCTCATCAAAAGATGTGAAGTGGAACAACACTCGCTTGTTTTGACTCGACGCGTACACCATAATCCATATGATAACGGGAAAATTAGTATTCTAATTTCAGAAATCTTTTTGCTTGAGATGTGTATTTTAATGGTGATTTTATTAATAATTAATTTATTATTAATAATTAAACATTAATAAAGATGATTCGTCTCTCATCGTAACAGTATGAATACTAGGATTATTGTTTTACCTGATTGTAAAATATAAATTATAAAAAAATAATTATTTTATATTAATAAATACTGTTTTAAAATTTGGTTTGGTCTGGTTAACTTAAATCTAGATAGATTGAAAAACAATAAAAAAATTTGATTGACTCGGTAGCTTCACCTGACGATTTAATTTACTCATTAAAATTTTACTAAGACCTATTTGTACTTTTATTTTTTTTTATTTTTATAAAAATAATATTATTTTAATTTTTATAAAAAATAAAATTTAAATCGACCAAGTCGTTTACCTGGTCAAGACTCTGTAACTTAATTAAAACTTGGAATCCAAAACTTGAAGTGGGCCGCCACCAGACTGGTCTTAAAACTATGCATAGAAGTGGCAATTCACTTGGTTAAAATAATGACATTACAAATATTTTAAAAATTAATCATTACCTTTAATTAATTATAAGATATTTCTTAACTTTCGATAAATGACTACTCGTTGATGTGGCATTGGAATTTGAAAAAACGAAAGGATCTTCTTATTACATAATTAGTTGATTGGCACAACAAAAAAGTTGATGTACCAGAATGTAAGAAACTAAGAATCTTATACTAAATTGAAATATAATAAAAAGTTGATGGAACAAATACGCTGCAATTATCGGAAATACCCAACCCTCACGGTACAGGCTGCCTGCATAATGGCTTTATAGGTGATAGGAGACAAGAAATAGAATCCCTATAAAGAGGGGAGCCGTTGCAACGCTCAGACACGCCCTTGTATTCCTTTCCACCCCAAATCCTAATCTTCCATAGGTCTTGTAACCTCAAGGAAATGGCGGAATCAGAACCCAAACAGCCAGCAGAGATGGTAACCGCAACTTATCTATGCAGCACCACTTGCTCTTTCTTTAATTCTCTTCGTTTTTATTTTCAAAGATATTACTAATTTGGATGCTAGGTTATGCAGAGGTTTATCTTTCATTTATTTTTATTTTTCGTTAAGAACACTCCTTAGGATTCCCTGTCTACGTATCTTTTGATCCGAAGCAACCCAATCTTTGTTACCAACAGCTAGAATCATTAATGTGTGTGTTCGGTTAAGATTATAGTGATATGCTGATAGTGTATTGATGAATACCTTCAATTAGGTTGAAGGAGACGAGAAAAATCTGAAGTATTTAGATTTCGTTCAAGTGGCGGCGATCTACATGGTGGTTTGTTTTTCAAGCGTCTACAGATATGCCAAGGAAAATTCAGGTCCACTAAAACCGGGAGTCCGAACTGTTGAGGACACCATCAGAACTGTTATTCGACCGGTCTGCGAGAAGTTTTGTGGGGTCCCCTTCCAGCTTCTCAAATTCGCCGATCGCAAGGTCTGTTTCACAGCAAACTACAAATCTATTTCCCGTCATCTATATCTCTTGATTTAAGTGCTAACATTTGAACTAATCTCGATGATTATAAGAATTTACCATTCTAGTTACTGTTAATGGAATGCACCATTGTGATTGATTTTTTTAATTAAAAAATTGAGGGGTAAATCTCACAAAACAAACGCCTGTAGCAATTGATTATAGTTTCTCTGAAGATGTTGAATCTTCCAGCTGTTCGTTCTTAGGCTTATGTTTTAAAATCGAGATAGGCTCTATTTTGTAATAATGGCTTATAAATTAACGAACTCTTAAAGAAGCATATAATATTTAAGAGCCTATTATATATAAGAAAAGGGCTGTATTCGTCTTTTTTATTTTTTAATTCAATAATAAGATAAATAGGGTCTTTTCGCTCATAAGAATCTGATAATTTTTTAATTGTTTGTTTGTATTTTGAATTTATATATATATTTTTTGTTTTAAAAATTTAATTTTTTTATTTTAAATTAATATTTTTCGATATTTTAAATTGTTTTAATATAATAATATCAAAAATAATTTTTTTAAATAAAAATAATTATTTTAATATATTTTCAAATAAAAACTTCAACCATATCCCTGAAATTCCTTAATTAATGCATGTACGAGACGAAGTATCATTTAGACTCCTGGAATGCAGATTGACGAGTCTTTGAGGGGGCTAGACAGGCAAGTCCCATCGCATGTGAAGCGGGTGTCAATCCAAGCTCGAGCTGTAGCTTATGAAATTCAGCGCGCAGGCGTGGTGGATGTGGCGATGAACATTACAAAGACGATGTATAGCCAGTACGAGCCCACTGCCAGGGAGTTGTACTACAAGTATGAACCAGTCGCCGAGCAGTATGCAGTGTTGGCTTGGCGCTCACTGAATCGACTTCCACTCTTCCCTCAAGTGGCTCAAATTGCAGTCCCCACAGCTGCTTTCTGGTCTGAAAAGTATAACCAGGTGGTTGGTTCTGCAGCCGAGGTGGGTTACACGATAGCATTATACCTGCCTTTGATCCCAATTGAAAGAATTGCTAAGGTGTTTGACGAGAGTATTGGTGAGCCGGTTGTCTCAACCAATGGGGTCGTGGCTTACTGATGATTGTAGTTTTTTTCTTGTCGATTTTTCTGTTTAAATGACTTTTAATGATTGTAAGGTTTTTGACGTTGGGCTTGGCCAGAATATCCCTTGAAATGTTGTTTCTTGGTTACCTTTTCTTTTTTTTTCCTGGGAAGTGCATATGCTTGGGGGGTTAGGCATACAAAATAATAGCAATAATGTAGGAAATTGAAAGACATTATTTGCCAGAAGCGCGGTAGCTACAACCAGTAATAGCAGGAGTTAAAAAAAAAAAATGCACCAAGTGTCCTGGTCTAGTGGTGGAAGGGGTTTGTCTTCTTCTACTGCACCTAGGTTCAAACCCTAGCGTGCACGTCTGTCATCTCCGTGGTACCTTACATGCTTACTGGTTTTGCAGGGTATTTAGTGGGCCATAGAGATTAGTCGTGGTGCGCGCAAGCTGACTCGGACACCCCATGTAAATAAAAAAAAAAGAGTTTAAAAAAAAACAAAAAAAAGTTTAAATCTTGTAGCAAATGAGGTTCTAGCCCAACGGTGGGAGGGGCTTGTCTTCTTTTTCAGCACATGAGTTTGAACCTTACTATACACGTATGTCACCCCCCGCGGTGCCTTACTTGTTCACTGGGCTTGCAGGATATTTAGTGGAACGTGTGGATTAGTCATGGTGCGCGTAAGCTGACCCAAACACCACACGTAAATAAATAAAAAAGTTTAAATCTTGTTACACCAGCAAGGGTGCGACTCATGGCTGTTGGGATTGTTCCTTTTCTTTTAAATCCTGGTTTGAATTTTAGTGGGAATGAAGTTGGGGAGTTTTTTTTTTTTTTTAATCTTTGCTGAGTTTTTTTCATGAGGTATACTTGTCACTCTTGCAGTACCTTATCTGTTCATTAAGTTTGCAGGATGTTCAATGGACCGTGGAATTAGTCGTGGTGCGCGCAAACTGACCCAGACACCCACGTTAATAATAAAAAAAAGTTTAAACCTTGTTCAATTTTACAAAATTTTAAAGAGAATTACTTAGCTAATTAGATTTTAGATTTGTTTTTTTAAATATAACTTTAATTAATTAGATTTTAAATTTAATTTTTTAAATTTATTAATTTGAGCTCTATAAATTTCAAAACTACTAATATATATATAATTATTAACTTTAAGACTCGTCAAAATATGGTTAAATTAATTCAAACATTTATGATTAAAAACAAAATTAATCTCGTCGTGATGAGTGAGATGGGGCAGGTGCTGCTGTGGTTGTATTGTTATTATTATTATTCACAAATTTTAGTTAGTAGGTCACATGATAGGTTAATTGCTGGTTAACTTGAACAAAGAAGTGTTTTGTTAAATTAGTATTTCATTCCAAATATAAAAATTGTAGTAAATTATTAATTAAATTCAAATCATTTTTAAAATTGAATTTAATTCAACATTTAATTTTATTCAAACAGGATGAAACTTCTTAATCCTTCAAAACCCAATTGGAAAAAACGAAAAATAAAATAAAATAAAATCCCCGGATACTAGGTTGATAATTTTTACTTTTAAAAATAATATAATCTTTATATTTTATTTGAAAAATATAAAAAGCTTGAATAACCCTTAAATCCCTTTAACAATTTTGCATTTAAAAGTAATAAAGTCTTAAAATTGTTCATATGAAAGATACAAATACTTAATTATCTCTCATCAATCTTTTAAAAACTTTTGTTTTAAATGTAATATAATCCTTACTATATACTTTTTTTTAAAAATTAAATAGCCTCTTATCAATTCTATAATAACTATTTATTATAAAAGGAACCAAATTCCTCCTAATACCAGGCTTATTGGTTTTTTTAAAAGGCTAGATTAGTAATTATGTTATTAACGACCACAGTTACATGTATTTAGGTGTATTCAGGTTTACATTAAATTCATTACCCCAATTATTTTTATTTTTAAATAAGGTAAGGATTCAATGTGGGATGTTTGCAAACTAAATGGATTAATTATATTTTTAGTTTATTTTTTTGTTTTAAAAATACTTTAAAAAAATTTGAATTTTATTTTAAAATATTTTTAGATTATTTTGATATGTTAATGTTAAAAATGATTTTTAAAAATAAAAAATAATTATAAGTAATGTTTTAAAAAACCCCGTCCTAGTATTATAGATTTCACCAATCGACTGTTATTTTCCTTTATGTTTTTTTTTTTCATTTTTTTAATGACTATAACCTCTTTTTTTTTTCAATCGAATATAGAATAATTTTCTTATTTAAAGTTATTCATAAATTATCTCTCTTAAATCTTTTAAACTCTCTCTCCGCCGATTCTCTCAATCAAAGCGAGCAACCAAACCTCTTTTGAATCAAAACGACCAAGCAGCAGAAAGCAAAACGACAGCAATAATATGGTTGAAACCAGACGCAGCTCCTCCTCCTCCTCCAAACGCTCCCTTCCTCCCTCTTCTCCTCCTCCCTCTTCTAAAAGATGCAAAGTATCCCCTCTCTCCATGTCTATATATTCGTTTTAGATTTGTTTTTGTTTTTTTTTTGTTTTTAAATCGGTGATATGCATTTTAATTTTTGAATTGTCGGTTGCTGATTGAAACATAGGCGGCTGCGGCTGCTGCTGCATCTGAGGTGTCATCTTCGACCAGCGATGTACCGACACCGGTACTGCCGATAGAAAATACAAGTCAGGAAAAGGATTCCGGGTCTGAATTAGATTTGCAGGCTACTAAGTCCGGAGAGGAGACTCAAGCCGAGGAATTGGTGTCTTTAGGTGCGATCTTGTTTCTATTCTGTTTTTTCTTTGAAAACAGATTGGTGTTATTTTGTTTATGTTCAGTAGTTGTTTTGATTTTAGATGAAGTCACTGCCAATGGAGAGAAATCCAAAGGTGCGGTAGTGCTGAACAAGTCAAAGAAGCGAGTACCAAAATCAGTAAAATCTAACGCCAAGGCTGCATGGGGCCAATTGCTTTCCCAATGTTCACAGGTGATTGTGTGGTGATTCATGTTAGAGATCTATTTATTTTTTGATTTTGCGCTGTTTCATTTTAGTGATCTGTTTATTTATTACCAAAAGATGATAAATTTAAAGCTTTTAATTTAGTTGGATGTTGTACTACTGGATTTCATGTTTTTCACTTAGAGTTTTGTTTTTATAATTCTAGGATATTAGCTTCCCACTGGGTCTGCATGTTGTGAAAATCTCACCTGCCTTGGTTTTATAGACAGTCAAGTTGTTCTACAATGTTTAGCGAGCTTATTATTTATAGCATGTGATGGCGTCACTCTACGGGTTTCTTAATACATCGTTGACACTAATTTGAACTTGTTGCTTGGAAATTATTTTGGTGAAATATTTCGATCTTTATTGCCAGGCAGCTCCCTAATAAATAAACCTTTGCTTTGGCAGCTTACCATGTTTCAAGTCTTTGGATTTCTTAGGGTAGTATTTTGTGAATCTAGTTGAGATGATTCAGGCTTATCTATATCATTGTGAATTTAAGAGCAATTTTTTTTTTTTGTGAGTTGGTGGCTTCTTCCATGGTTGCATGCATTTTATGCAGGTTGTGAGTGTGCATTTGATTAAGGCATTTTATTGATGTTAATGTCAAACTTTAAGGTACTTGGGACCGTGTCTCACAGGGTATTTAAGTGCTCTACAAAAAGGTCTTGTTCATTTCCGTATGTGTTGCTGTCTGGAAAAATATATGGGGAAATTTGATTGGAGCTTTGTTGTGTGAGGTTTCAAGTGCTGTCCAGTGAGGCTCTCAAATTGTCTATTTATTTTCAGCTTGTTACCTAGGAAAAATTGGGTAGAATTTATTTTGAAAGGGGAGGGAATGGAGTTTCAGGATTTTTTTTTGGCTTATTTCAGTTATGTGGTTCATCTCTCTGTTTGGTAAGGTTTGTCATATATTCTTGTTATCTTGGAGATAATATAGGTCATTTAGTTGCTTTTCAAGTATATAAGCTGCTGTTGAAACAAAAATTCATGTCGAGCATGCTAATAAATGTTGTTTTTTTTTTTAATTCCGCAATGCCGTGATTGTTAATTTATTGTTAAAAAATGGAAAGCGGGCTTCAGAAGAGTTGTCATTCTCCAAGTCATGACAATAACTGGAAAGCTAGTGCTGAATTTTGCTTACTTGTTTTGTCCTAAAGGCAGATTTCTGAAATTTGCTCTTCATGTTTTACCATATTTTGTGGAACTGAACAAGTGATTGTTTCTGATGCTTTTAAGCTTGTTATTCATTGCAGAACCCTCACAAGCTGATAAATAGCACTCTTTTCACTGTTGGTCAAAGCCGACAATGCAATTTATGGCTTAATGATTCATCCATCAGTACTATTTTATGCAAACTGAAGCACATAGAGGTAGTACTCTCTGCACTGTCTAATTTCTATTTTTTTAACTTGTTAATTAACAAAAATTTATTCATCAATGTAAGACACTGCATCATTTTCCATCATCATGCAATCCAACCCTGCGCCTCCTTTGTTAATCTGTTATAATTGCCCTGCAGCGTGGAGGTGCACCTATTGCCTTATTGGAAATCACTGGGGGAAAAGGAGCAGTCCAAGTAAATGGTAAACTTTATCAAAAGAATGAAACTTTAGCATTAAATGGAGGCGATGAAGTGATTTTCACTACTTCCGGAAAACATGCTTATGTATCTTTTTCCTTCACTTTGCCTTTGGCAAAATTATGTGGCTTTATGTATTATTATTTTTGTTGTTTGTATTACTGTTCTGTTTCTGTGAAAGCATAGAAGGAAAATTCCTATCTAGATTTTGCATGTTTAAATTATTTGACTTAAATGTCCATCACCTCCTCTAAGGATCATTGAATTCCTTAATGGGAATTTTAGATATTTCAGCAGCTAACAAGCAATAGCTTAGGCACACCAGGCATGTCTTCTGTGAGCATCTTAGAAGCCCAGAGTGCTCCTATAAAAGGGATTCACAGTGAGGCAAGGTCTAGAGACCCCTTAGATTATGCAGGCGCATCAATATTGGCTTCTTTGTCACATCTTCTTCCACCTGCTGCCAAAACTGGTGAGGATGGGCAGCAAAATACAGATTTTCCCACCTTGCCTTCTGGCTGCGAAGCGACCAAAGATCATGTTCCAGATGTTGAAATGAAGGATGGCACAAGCAATAATGATCCCATTGATGTTTCCCCAAGCAAGAAACCTGTTGCTCCTTCCTCTAATGCTGCCAATGAAAATGCTAATGCTGATAGCATGAGATTGGGTGCTTGTACAAATGCAGTTATTGGAAGGATTCCAAATTCAACTTATGAGTTAAAGCCATTGTTGCGGATGCTTGCAGGTTCATCTTCTGAATTTGATAAAATATTTGATGAGAGGGAAAGGAGAGAAATCCTCAAGGATCTTGATCCTCCACCAGTTCTAATGTCCACTAGACGGCAGTTATTTAAGGATAGTTTACAAAAAGGAATTCTAAACCCTGAAGAGATTGAAGTTTCATTCGACAATTTCCCATATTATCTAAGGTGCACATTTTCATTTGTCAAGTAGTAGTGTAAAATATTTATTGATGAATGCTATTCATTTCAGTGTGGAAATTATTCATGCTGTACATGTCTCTGTCATTTTTGACTTAAAACATAAGGACAAAAACATGTGCTAACCAATCTAAAAACAGCTTGATATTATTACTGTTTCTTGGCATGATCTAACCTCTTTTAGGCCATAGAGAGGCTGGATTAGCACATGTATGTAATTCACCTTTTCAATTCAATTATACTCTGATTGACTAATGGATTAAGGAACTGGCAAAAGGCAATGAATTGAGTGGAATTCCACAAAAATCACCAATTCAATCAAGCTCTTAATAAACAAATCAACAATTTTATTTTTGTTATTTCATGTCTTGCTGTGCTCGACCAAATTGGTACTTTAACTGACCCTGAGCCCTCTTACAGTGATACAACCAAGAAAGTTTTGATTGGTGCTGCATTCATCCATCTGAAATGTGGTAACAAAGTTGCAAAGTTTGCTTGTGATCTCCCTACTGTGTCCCCACGCATGTTACTATCTGGTCCTGCAGGTAGCCCCTCGCTTATTTGCTTTATGATATATATTTTTGTTTTATTTTGTACGTTCATCGTTATTAGATCCTGTTCTTGTGAAATTTTGCTGCAGGCTCTGAAATATATCAGGAGACTCTGACAAAGGCACTTGCCAAAGATGCTGGTGCTAGACTACTGATTGTGGATTCACTTCAGTTGCCTGGTGTAAGCTTTTTGGATATCTTCAGAATCTTCTTTTTTGTTCTTCATATTTATATTTGAGCATGTTTCACTGCTTCTGAGGCTATGTCTCCCACAAATTTCCATTCATATTAGGCCATGTTGCTTTTTTGGAGCGCCAAATATGCATGTTTTATGGTGTTCTAATTTCTTCTCATGCTGCTTTCTAATAATTTCAGGGATCAATACACAAAGAAGCTGATTCTTCTAGAGAAAGTTTAAAATCAGAAAGAGTCTCCGCATTTGCCAAAAGAGCCATGCAGGCAGCATTACTAACTAAGAAACCTACTTCTAGTGTGGAGGCTGGTATAACTGGTTGCTCTACATTTGGTTCTCATCCCCGGCCAAAGCAGGAATCTTCAACTGCATCATCCAAAAACTACACGTTTAAAACAGGCATTTTTGCTTTTATAACAGCAGCATTTTTATTTTTTTAATTGTCCTGTAGCTGCTGTTTCATAGACTACCTTAAGAGTTAATACCTAAATTGCTATCTGACTTACAGTTTGTTAAATTGCAGGTGACAGAGTAAAGTTTGTGGGTACCTCCTTGGCATCTGCAATTTCTTCTTTGCAGCCTCCTTTAAAGTATTTTTCTTTCTTTTCTTAAGGTGTCCTATTTTCATATTATTAGTTGGGTTCCTTTCAATTTAATGACTATTTCTCTCTTAAGTACGTGGGACTTTAATTCTCTCTTGAATCCAAGCTTCTTGATTATATGCTACAAGAGCCTGTACCTTGAACTGTATTAAAAAAATCCCCAGCCTTCCTGAATACCATACACTCAACCAGATGCATAGTTTTTGTAAAAACAAAAATCTCATTATGTTTTGTTTTGAACTTTTTCTCTCAATAGGGAACCGACAATTGGTTTACGAGGCAAGGTGGTCCTTGCTTTTGAAGGAAACAACTCCTATAAAATTGGTGTTAGATTTGATCAATCCATCCCAGAAGGCAATGACCTGGGTGGTCGTTGTGAAGAGGATCATGGTTTCTTTTGTACAGGTGTGTTCTTGAACCATCTAGACTGTGTTACTGATTTATTAGATAATTAGATGATGGTGTTTGTTTGCAGCAGAACATCATCCAATATCACTAATGCCTTCCTTTCTCTCAGCTAATTCACTTCGTTTGGATAGTTCTGGAGGAGAAGATGTTGACAGGCTTGCTATTAATGAGCTCTTTGAGGTCCTTGCTACTTTGACTAGAGTAATGTTTGTTGCTGCTTTCTTCTTCTTCTCATATAAGGCCTCAAGCTCATTTTTTGGATGTTTCATAGGTTGCTTTAAATGAAAGTAAAAATGCCCCCCTAATCTTGTTTTTGAAAGACTTAGAGAAGTCTGTGGTGGGAAATCAAGATGCATACACTTCCCTAAAGAGTAAGCTTGAGAATTTGCCAGAGAAAGTTATCGTAATGGGCTCCCATACTCAGATTGACAATCGTAAGGAGAAGGTAATCCTTTGGCAGTTATTCTGGTACCTGTATTTGTATTTTTTTTATTTGATACTTTTAAGTTTTTCTATATCCTGACAATATATATTTACATTTTCTATGACTTGTTATGTTACAGTCCCATGCTGGTGGTCTTCTATTTACGAAGTTTGGCGGCAACCACACTGCATTACTTGATCTTGCTTTTCCGGTATGCAAAGGATTTCCATAATGGTTTTGAGCTATTTTTGTTTTTTCTACTCCATGTTTGTGTTCTCAAAAGCATTATGGTTGATGGCTGATGTGCTATTAGTCTTTCTCTCTCCCTTTCACGGGGCATGTGTGCATATAGGGATAAGAGCTTACTAAATTAACAAGCTCTTATAATAATAGCTGTGTTTGTTTATTTGGATACTCATTAATAAGGCTTAGCTGTCATTGTATGTGATGAGCTGTATTTAAGAAGATATAGCTTGATAATAGCTATGAATATTAATCGTATTATCATCCAGGCTTGTGTTATTAGGCATATCCTTCTGGTGCAAATTTTACAATTATGCTTTTAATGATTTTATGGATCAGAAAGGGCTTAAATTAGGAAGCATGTACCAGTGATTTATTTGGATTGCTCTCATATATGTTTTTTGTTGCCACCTTTTATTGTGCCATTGATCAGTTCAAGCATATTTTGATGTTATGCTTTTTATTTTTTATACATAGTTTGATAGTTTTGGCAGAGGATAGTTTTGTGTAGATCCTCCCTTTTAGGAGATGTAGATGTGACTAATGTTTATGCCTTGGCTAATTTAGGAATTAGATTAGGACTTAATCGGTGATGATATGATGGTTGACTTTCTTGGGTTTCTGCAAGAATTCTTCTGAATGCAGGAAAAAAGGAAAAAAGGAAGGCTCCCTTTTGGACCTAAATAATGGTAAAAGATTGCACAGCAAGATATTTAAGTGTTTTGAATTTGAACAATTAGATCTGAACTTCTAGTACACACAATATTTATGATTTGACTTAGAAACTTACAATGCTATAAAGACAAGTCAAGCTAGTGGATTTTGACTTTCCATATTAAATCAAGTCATTAGCTTTCATGATCGGCATTTACTACAAAAAATGATTCATTTCCATGAAGCATCCCTAGAAGTGGATTTGCGATAAGCTTTAAGACTTGGAAAACTTAAATAGGACTCATAATGACAAGAAAAGAATCCATGCCAGCCTCCTACATGTCTCCTTAGTATGGATGGATTACTCTCTCTTCAGTATCCTCGCATGGATGCAATTTTCCTTTAATCCTTTTTAGTGTAAAATTTGTTATGCATGATTCTCTTGCATCTGATGCAGTTTTTCACATGGTATAAAGGTTAACTTCTATCCATAGCATGACCAGACCAAGAGTGCCATGGTGAGGTGATCAAATATCTGAGTGCTTAACACAGCTCTTATAGACAATTCTCATTTGCTCTTTTGTTCTCTGGCCACAATAAAAATTTGGCCCCAATAAAAATTAAGGTTTCCTCTTATATGCAATTAGAGTCAAAAGCTTCCATACTGGTTGTTTTGTGTCATTTACATTAGTTTCACATGACTGAAGAATTAAAATGATGCGAGTATAGCCTCTAATTCAGGATAGCATTGGAAGACCGAGTGATAGGAGCAAAGAAACACCCAAAGCAATGAAGCAGCTCTCACGACTTTTCCCAAACAAAGTAACAGTACAGTTGCCACAGGTATTGTTCCTGCTTCAGTTTATAATCAAGTCAGGCTTTTTTCATTTTCTCCAACCCTTGAATGTCTTAGCCAACGTTTTTGAGCATCCTGGCAGGATGAAGCATTGCTTGTGGACTGGAAACAGCAGTTGGAGCGTGATATTGAAACTCTGAAAGCACAAGCCAACATTTTTAGCTTTCGTTCAGTAAGTATAATGGCTTCTGTATTGTGAACTGTTATGTCCACTTTCCTACTTCCTATGTCGTAAATGGCAGTTGCTTCTGTCTTGCAAGGATTTCCTTTAATATATGTACGGTAACCAACCCTTATGCAGTTGAAATAGCATTATTCTCACCCATGGCATCCAAACACATACAGATGCCTCCATGCTTAGAATCAAGGATTGTTTGGTCTAGTTTGGTCCTCTGATAATTTTTCAGTTTCACTCCGTTTGATGTGCCCCTGCAAGTGGTCAAATGATGATTCATTTTGTACTTGTGCGTGACATCCAAACGCATACATTTTCATACTCGCTTAGAAAAAGAAATAATTGTTTTCTAGTTAGGCCCTCATGGTGCTTAGGCTGTAACTACCAACACTTACAACATATGAGAGAGAGGCACAAGGAGAGAGAATCACATCTGGGTTCACCAAAAGTGATAAGAATATCTCTCCTCCCAAAAATTATTTTTAATTCCCTGTCATCTCTCTCTCTCTCACTCTCATATGTTGTAAGTGTTGGTAGTTACTGCTCGAGCATCTTAGAATTTCTTGGTCAGACTTTGTGATTTAGAATGGCCATGAAGAACGACCATTTTTTTTTCTTTTGCTGAGGTACACAAGTTCTCTTGAAGCTAGGTATTATTCCAATCCAATCTATATGGATCAGGTTGAAGATCTAAACTTAACAGTGCTTTATTTCTTACTTTACCTGTATATTTTGTTTCATTTCTTTTGGTTTTCTAAATTTGAGAAATTAGAAAATAGATTTTTGTTTGTGTTTGTTATCTGGTTATTTACTTTGTACATGATGTGTAGGTTCTCAGCCGAGTTGGTTTGTGTTGCCCTGACCTAGAAACTGTGTGCCTTAAAGATCAAGCCCTGACAACTGAAAGTAAGGGTTCTTGACTCAACTCTTGCATATCTTCACCTTTTTTTTTTTTATGGTATTGATATTAACATTAAACTGCAATATTTCACTGGTGCTATTATTTTACTTGAACAGGTGTGGAGAAAGTAGTGGGATGGGCTTTGAGTCACCACTTCATGCATTGTTCTGAAGCCTCTGTCAATGATTCCAAAATTCTTATATCTTCTGAAAGGTTTTTTATTCTCATTTTTCCCCATCATTAACTATAAAATGTCAACTCTTTTCTTGTATTAACATTTCCTTTGATGTATATGCTGCAGCATTATGTATGGATTGAGCATTCTACATGGCGTACAAAATGAAAGCAAGAGCTTGAAGAAGTCACTGAAGGTAAAATTGATGGCCATACCTGTTCAGATGTTTATTGGACCCCCCCCCCAATCATGATATTAAACCAAAAAGATCATCTTTCAGGATGTGGTCACTGAGAATGAATTTGAGAAGAAGCTTCTAGCAGATGTCATGCCTCCTAGTGACATTGGAGTTTCCTTTGATGACATTGGAGCCTTAGAAAATGTGAAGGATACCTTGAAGGAACTGGTTATGCTCCCTCTGCAAAGACCTGAATTGTTTTGCAAAGGACAGCTGACTAAGGTTAATTGCAAAATAAATTGGCTTTTTTTTTTTACACTCCTGTAAGTATTTATATTTTCATGTTTACAAGATGTTATTCCCTGTACAGCCTTGTAAGGGAATATTGCTGTTTGGGCCTCCTGGTACTGGGAAAACAATGCTGGCAAAGGCTGTAGCAACTGAGGCTGGTGCAAACTTTATAAATATATCCATGTCGAGCATTACTTCGAAGGTACATATGCGTACATATATGTTGTGAATGTTCTGTGAGCTTTCACTTGAGCAAGGCTATTGTTTATTGAAATGTTAACATCAATATTTATTGCAGTGGTTTGGAGAAGGTGAAAAGTATGTCAAGGCAGTGTTCTCTTTAGCTAGCAAAATCGCTCCTAGTGTTGTTTTTGTTGATGAGGTTTGTGCAATATATCTTCTTGTCACTCATTCTGATATCTGATTTTCAAATCCGGACCCCCTGACAAAGCCACAGCCAATAGCTAAGCACAAATGTGATAGTCCAGGCGCATTTTTTTTTCCTTATTATAGTCTCTGTTGGAGGTTCCTTTTTTTTTTTGTATTTCTTTTCAGCAGTGTTAAAAGCTAAAATTCCTACAAGTCTTGTAGAATTTCTATTTGATAATGCAAAGCATTTGCTGGTCATACAACTGGAACATAATAATTATTTTGGAATGATGAGAATTAAAATTTGAATCTACATCATATATGAACAGTATAAAAATGATAAGATGACTTTTTATTAGCAAGGCCTGTGATTTTTGCCTTCATCAGCTTGTTGCCCACCGTTTTTTCTCTCTCTCATTTAATAGTCTTTCAAAATCCCCAGCTTCTCAAACATGTCTTTCTTGATATTTAAGGAAATAAGTGAAACCACATTGAAAAGCAATTAATGAAATACATAGAGGCTATATTCTATACCATCATTGTCATAATGATAATAAGAGCGACAATATCAATTGCATGAATCTGTATGAAATGATTGTTCAATCACTTGGCTTATGTGTTCTTTCAGGTGGATAGCATGTTGGGAAGACGTGAAAATCCAGGGGAGCATGAGGCTATGCGTAAGATGAAGAATGAGTTCATGGTGAATTGGGATGGCCTGCGTACAAAAGATAAAGAACGAGTCTTGGTACTTGCTGCCACAAATAGACCTTTTGACCTTGATGAGGCTGTTATTAGGAGACTTCCCCGGAGGTGCTCTATCTTATGTTTATCTTAACCCTTCTCTTTAAAATGGCAAAATAGCAACATCATTGACTTTCTTCTGCAACTGGTTTGCAGATTAATGGTTAACTTGCCAGATGCACCGAATAGAGAAAAAATCCTGAGGGTTATCTTGGCCAAAGAAGATTTGGCACCTGATGTTGATTTAGAAGCAGTTGCAAATATGACTGATGGCTATTCTGGGAGCGATATAAAGGTTCTTTCACACTATTTAGCTAGCATCTGATTTTTCTCTCATTACTTCTGTCTAATCTCCCCCCCCCCTTTCTTTTCAGAATCTTTGTGTTACTGCTGCACATTGTCCTATACGAGAAATTTTAAAAAAGGAAAAGAAGGTTTGTTTGACATTGCTATTTGTTTAATTTGAATTTTTCTGATGTTCTCTATTCTAGAACTTATGTAACTGAAAGCCACATTAGTTCTTTAATTGCAATGTTGTGTGTGTGTGCATATATAATTGAAACCCCGCATTGAATATTTATTCCATGATACATTTCATGCCTAGAAATCATCTTAGTCTACAATGTTACAATACAAGCACTGCTGATAAGTGCCCCAAGGTAGCCTTCTTTCTCAGTGCTTGTGCTAAGGGCTCCTTGGACTTGGTTTATGTCTGAATCATTTCATGCCTGGAAGTCATTTTAGTCCACAGCGTTCTGATGCAAGTATTGCTCTTAAGCACATTCATATATATTCCTGTTAAGTTGTTAGCCTAGGAGACTACATTCTTGGAATTGTCTGAGAGGGCTGCTGGATATGACTGCCATGTGGTTTGTGTTAGTGTATACATTCTTGAAACTTTTAGATAGCTGCTGCAAATATGGCATCTAATAACATCAGCACAGGTGGGCATGTAATGTGAGCACTTGTCACACTGCCAGTAAACATTTTAGTTAAATGAATCAAGGTTTTTCTTAGAAGTCCAAATATACTCGCTTGTTGACTTGTAAATTCCAATGTACTGAATGGAAACATGTTTATCATTTTTATTTGGCTTTGTTGATGTTTTTAAACAAATTTGGGGCGGAAACGTGGCATGGGAAATTTCTAAATTGCTACCTTGCTTGCTTTTTTAAATGCTATACATGTGGTGATTTGATTTTTGTACATCAATTTGTACACTTGTTGGCTGTGCAATTGACTTTTGAGGGGCACAAATTTCAGGAAAGAACTTTGGCATTGGCTGAGAATAGTCCATTGCCCACATTGTACAGCAGTTCTGACATCCGTCCTCTTAAGATGGAGGATTTTAGATATGCACATGAACAGGTATGATGATTCTGAACATTTTCATTAATTGGTTGGGGAGTTGACTGATTAGCATACTTGTTTCAAGTTTGTTTGTTAATTCACCTATTGGCCCAAATATCTTCCTTTAGCTGTTTGGTCTGGGAATCTGAGCTGGTCAACACTAATCATCAAACGACCTTTCCATCCTGGAGCAGCTTTTTGTTTTTCAAGTTCCCCACCCAGCCATCTGTTAAAATTTAATCTTTGATTATTCCTTTTTATGTTGGAGAAAATGATGAAAAAGAAGAGCTGTAATAGGGAGGATAAGATAATAATTGACTTGGAAATGGCGATGCTGTTACAGAAAGAGAACAGTCAGATATGAGAGCCCTCTAGTTTATAAACGTTGGAATAGAAGACCCATGTGAAAACCCACAGATGCATTTCGCCATAGAGGCTAGAAAACCAATAGATGCGATCTATTATTGGTTGGTCATGTTCTACATTTAGCAGTTCATGGCATTTTGCCCTTGTGAAGACGCTCAATAGAATCATCTTAAAACCACAGGGAGTAATGAGGTGTTTGTGTCCAGGCGCAGCCTCTCTTGGAAATGTATATTATTCTCATGTGGATTCACCTTGAAAGATTGATTGATTTTGTTCTTTCCTTGGCTTTTGTAGTTTGTATCAGAGATTGTTGCCTCATGTGTTGTGTGCATTTAGGATTTTATTGAAGAAAGAAATGCCATCCCTGCTAACATAAACAACCACCTTAGCATTGTCATTTAGTCTTCTAATTTCAATTTATTTATGAAGTAGTCATGTTAATACTCTAATAATTGCAGGTTTGTGCAAGTGTGTCATCAGAGTCTACAAATATGAACGAGCTCCTCCAATGGAATGATCTATATGGAGAAGGTGGATCGAGAAAGAAGAAATCGCTCAGCTATTTCATGTAGAGAATGTATGTTTCATGTATAGGCATTTCTTGTTTAATTTATTCTTATGTCGCCTAGATTTAGGACCTGTATTTTGTGGAAATTTCATTGCAGGTCCTGACCGTAGAATAGGTTTTAATTATTGACGGCATTCAGGAATCTGACTATATTTATTGGCTGGTAATTTGGCCGAAGCTGCATTTTTCTTCTTTGGATTCGTTTCCCCCCCAGTTCTATCATGTAAATACTGGTTCTGACAATGAATAAATCATCTTTGCGTTGCACACCACGGTAGTGTAACATTTCTGGTGAGTAACATTTCCGGTGAAGAAGATTCTGGTCTTCTCGATATTCCCATTTCTGACTCTGGGCAGCACAAAAAGAAAGCGCGATGTTCACGCAAGAATCCGCTTACATGGTTCTGTTTACATCTATTCCCTCAACAGGTCACTTGTCAAATTGCATGACGTAAATTATAGGGCAGTCAATTTAAGACGCTTATAACTGCCGTAGTTTAGGAAAGTAGGGGAGTAGGAGACCCCAAAAAAAAAAAAAAATGGAAGAAGAAAGAGTACAACATGAGGACTTCTTAGGAGATCATCTATTCTAGTATTACTTTCGTTCAAGCATGTTTAACTTTGAAGTTTTGATGAGATTTAGTGTATTAATGCTAGTATGATTGTACCTGTTAACTCGCAATTCCAATAAGCGCTTCACAGGCGCCCGCGAGGAGAATTGTCAGGCGATGGAAGGTTGTCCGATGGTTCAAGCACTACCACAGAGGGGTGTCGGCATGGGGAAGCGCAACCAGGACCTCGGAGCGAGCCAATTCATGTCGGGCAGGAACAGCAGCTCAAAAGAGCCATAACTTACAATCTGACCGTTGAATTGCACCTAGATTTTTACAAGAACTTCTGAAGTTTGTTTTCCATATAGTAGCTATAGAATCGCTATGCTGACTGCCGAATCTTTAGATCTTGTAGTCCTAGCCCTGGAGCCATGGACCATATACTCTTCTGCCCCTTAACTTGCTCCTATTGGGCAAAACACCACGCTCCTCCTAACTGGCACGGGATGCCATGAGGGAAAGGGAAGGAGAGGTAGAAAGGTTGGGGAGCAGGAGACCTAAAAAAAGAGGAAAGAGAGGGGCTGGGCGGGGTCGCGTTGGAAACTGGCAAAAAAAAAAAAGAGCGCAACACGAGGACTTTTTAAGAGATCATCCATCCTAGTATTACTCTCGTAGGGTGTGCTAGAGAAAACCTCTACAGCCTAACAAATCCTGGCATTGTGTGTCCAGTGATTTTACATTCAGCTTGATATAACTGCTGTGCTGTATGCGGGTTGATAATGTGACTCCTGATACAATCTGAAGTTGATTACATAAAAATTGGTGATAATATGAGATACCATGTCGACTTAATATTTAAATACCTTGTGAATGTACATCTAGTCACCACTGGATAGAGTGAGGAGGAGATCAATGAAAACCTCACATCAGCAAATGTCTTATAATTACTACCTCCTTGCCATCATTATGATGCAAACAGCGCAAGGAGAAGTTCAACAAAAGGAGAAGCCTAATAGGGCTTGAGGCAGGATTTCCCAGTAACAGCGGAAAAGAATGCTAATACTGCCTAAAATATAACATTCCCTCCCAATAGTAATTTGATATGAACAAAGAGAATTACCTACAACTCACTTTATAGTTCTTTAATTGAAGAGGGCTTGCAATCACACCTTCTTGATGGATATCGTCCAAAGAAGATCAGAACTGGACTGCACTGTTATTTTTTCACCTTGGACTAAGTTTGATGTGCTTACCAGATCACCAAACCTCATTTCCGTGTTAGCTGGAAAACAGAAAATATGAAATTCAGTCAATCAGACTCCTATGGCAAATTTCATAATAGCCGAGAAAGAGGATGAAAGAAATCCATCAGACATTAACCATCTGTAAGAGTTTATTCAATTAGGAAAGGAAGTTAGAGAAGAAGTGAATCATTGCAAAACCCTGGCATTTCTCCCCCGGTTGTCTAACACATCATTCTGTACCCCAGAGAAGAAAAGCTGTGGTGTCGAGTGCCCAAAACTATCTAGAGGCTACCCCTCCATATGTCAAATGAAAATATTAATGGTGATGTGTAATGTAATGAAAATTTTGACCACAGAACACAAGACTAGGGATTGGAGACCTTTATGTTTCTGCTTATTAGCTCAGCAAATGAAATCACTCACCAGAATAATTTCAAATCGAATTACTTACTGAGATCCCATTGAAGCCCTGTTGTTTTAGTGTCCACAGATGTCATCCCTATGGGAATGAGTCCGCAATGCGGACCCTCAACAGATGATTGAATATGAATCTCATGACGGTGAGTCCTTGGAAGTAAGTAGATTAGGCAATCATCTGATAAAAGGATTATTCGCGTGGTTGAGAAACGATATAGCACGTTAATGTTTCCAGCCTCATGGTCAAATCGCCCACCAAGTGCTCCAGCTACAAGAATGCAGAGCTGCAAATTACAACAAAAGCAAAAAACTTGTCATGTTGCCAACTGAGCAGGGAAACAGTCACAATGGTGGACTCTTAACACCCAGTGCAGTTTATTTTTTACACTGACAAGCTCCTGAGCAAAAACTAACCAGGATTGTCATGAAGAATATGGCCATCATGATTCTGGTAATTTATTTTCAACTCCCAAAAGTTAAAATTTTTGTACTTTGAGCTTCTAAAAAGCAACAAAATAATCTTTATGGGGTACATATTTAAGCAGGCAAATGAAGTACAAATTGACTGGAGTCATAAAATGTCAAAACTATAGTGCTGGTTTTAAAAGGAGCAAAAGTTTAGCTGCACTAAAAACTTAGTGACTCAAACATATACTGTCCTTAAATTTCCACACAAGAATGCTTTGAAGGCAAACACAACACTCGCCAAACTGCAGGGACTCAAAATAAATCAATCAAAATTCTTTACGAAAGTGTCTGGGTAGATGATAAATGCATGAGATCAGGTAGATGCACTTTCAAAAAGGAGCCTTTGGATGTGAATATGTTTATCTTACATTTGATCTATCCAAGTTTGGAGCAAAGTCTCGAATGTAGGCTACACACTTGTGTAGATCTGTGGTATCCTGATCGTCAGATTCATCGACTACCTTGGTCCCCTGCATTTTTGAAGCAAGCTCGAGTATCTGAGCGAGGTTTGACTGATCACACTCAGAAGAAAAAAATCCATGTAAAAGCATGGCCCAGAAACAATTGAAAAGATTCAAAAGGGGCTTCAATCATAAGTGCCCAACTCCAAAATGATAAGTTGGCAAATGGAAGTGCATGAATAGAGGATACTTTGGAAGAATAAAAGGAAAACATCCTACTGATAATACAGTGATATAAGTGGGACCAAGAAACAACTACCAAGCTGGCATAGAAGTCCAGTACTTCTGTCCGAATTGAGTCCATATCCCCTTTGATTATGTCTGGCTTGTACCTGGTTGAAATCTACCGGTCAGCATCACGACAAGTCTACTAAAGATGACAAGCACTGATTTAAGAACCATGGCGTCAAGAAACGCTGCACATAATTCATGTCTCTACAGTGTAATATCTCTAACTGATATTTCATTTAATCTAAAATTTCTTGTCTGCTCTGATAGCATCCACCATGAACTCCCTTGCTGACAGGGGCGGAGCAAGAAAGAAAAATTATGGGGGCCAAGTTAAATTTTTAATTATTTTTAAAATCCATCACCCCACTGACAGAGATTTCGTTTCTGTTTCAATGAAATTCATTTTAAGATTCAATCCAATAGTAAAATCACTACAAATGCAAAATCTCAAAATCAACCTCTCTATAAATTGGAAGGGAAAAGAAAAACAGAGAGTGACCTGTGTCGAACATCAAGAGCGTCGTCGCGGGGGAACAAGAGAGGCATTTCGTCGAACACCCGATTGGCACCTCCATCAGCACACACCCGCACCTGTGCTGTTACACACCGCCAAAAACCAAAAGAAAAAAACCTTTGTCACGCTCACGCATGCAAGGAGGCAGGCAATTGGCAAAGAAAGAGAAAGCCACGAGGGATACTGAACCGTTGTCCCAGAGAATAGGAGTAAATCTGGGAAGGCGCTGGTTAAGGACGACAAGTGCGTAGGTAACACGGGAGCTGTGGTCGTTGCCGGGCAGAAGGAACGTGGAAGAATGAGTCATCACATCCATTTTCTGCTTATTCAATTAAAAAAGAAAAGAAAGAGAAGCTTTGAGGTTTTCAAAAATTGAAATTGATAGAGAAAACGATGATAAGAAAGGGATGGCTGATGTGATGACGATGATGATGAAACAGCACCTTGTGTTTTTTATTTGTAATGAGATGATTTTTAAAGCATTAAATTAATAGATGTTTTTAATATTGAGAAATATTTAAATTGTTGCCATCAAATCCTAAAAGCTCATTCCTCGCTCCCCAGGACTCTCTCTCTCTCTCTCTCCACCAAAACAATTGTTGCCAGCCACACAAACTCGACTCCACAAATGTCTCTTCACCACGATTCCGACACCACCAACGGAACCTGTTAAGACTGGCACAACACCCATCCTTCTTCTAGTTTCTCGCCAACTTCACCCGCCCCAAATAACGCAGTTGAAAACACCACCATAACCATTCATACGACCCAACAATCCCTTTATTATCATAGCTTCATCACACAACCTGACAATCCCCTTTCTCCATCTCTGAACACCACAACCCCAATCCCCTTTGACACGATGTATCTGTCTCGATTCAAAATAATAATAAGGAAGACAAGACACAAATTAATCAAAAAGATGGAGTTGGAATTGAGATTAGATAAGAAATACACAGAGGAGTTAGAGATGCGTAGAGAGTTTGGTGACAAGCCGATAATATTTCACTTATAATGGAAAACTTGTAATATCTTATATAGAACTTATTTGTTAATTCAGTTCACGCATTTACTATTAAACTATAGGATATTTATGGTATTTTTCTAATAATAACAACAACAACAATGTTGTTGTTGTTGTTGTTAAATGTAAATTCAAGTTTCTAATTTTACCTTTATAATTGAGGGTTAATTTATAATTATATACGTATGATAATAACGATGATGGACTTATACAATGTAAAACTAGAACGTTGTTTCCTTGGTATTATAAATAATATTTTTTATATTATATATAAAATTAAATTATATAAAAAAATTTCATTCATTAAGACTTATTATACTATAAATTAGAATAATGATAAATATATATATCATTCACCAAGTCTTATTACACCATAAATTTTATATTTTATGAAGGTATTGTATGTTGCAACCTCAGGCATAAACACATGATGCAAGAGCAATCATTCTTAACCACAAAAGTTTCAAAGCTACAAGGGTTGAGCTCTCAATCTGCAGACAACTAGTATTTGAATTATTATGCCTTGGTGCTGGCCCAAACACATGAACCAAACTGTCCAACCAGGCCAGCAAGTCTATTTACATAGACTCCTTTCTGTTGGGTCAAACGTCCAAACCCACATGTCTGGAGTCTAGATATATATCTCAAACCCAACCCAAACACTTTTGGGTTTGGCCATAGAAAAACACAAACCCCAACTCCATTCTTAGCTATGGATCCATCCCTTAACCTTCTTAAGTCTGGACAGGGAAGGACCCATACCAAAATCCATTTTGGGTTTTAACACTAACCCCAAACTTAAACCTTTAAGGTCTGGACTCCGAACCCATCTCATACCCTTTTAGACCCAAACATAAAAGTACCCCAATCCAAACCTTATTAGGTTTGGAAATAAAGGATTCAAACCCCTTTGGGTCTGGGCATGGACCCAGCCCCTAGCCCAATTGGGTCCAGCCATAAAGTTATCTCTCAATCCTCTTAGGCTCAGAAATAGAAGGACCCATACCCAAATTCATTTTCGATCAGGCTACTGACCCTAAATCCCTTAGGTCCACTCTTTAAACTCATCTCAATCTCTTTGGGTCCAGACATGAAAGGACCCAAATCTAAACCCTCTTAGGTTCGAATAGGAAAGAGCCCACATACCCAAAACCTATTTTGGGTCCTGATACGGATGACTCAAACCCAATCCCTTTAGGTTGGACTCTATACCAAACCCAAACCTTTTAAGTCAAACACAAACGGGCCCAAACCCAAAACCCCTTAGGTTTAGACCCCCACCTCAACCCTAACTCATATTGGGTCTCGACACGGAAGTATCCAAACCCAAACCCAAACCCTTTTGGATCTAGACACGATGGACCCAAACCTTATTTGGTCTAACCATATAGCCATCCACTAACCTTTTTTTCCTGAAAATGAAAGGACTTACACCTAAACCTATTTTGGGTTTGGACGCTGACCCCAAACCTAAACCCCTTAAGTCCAAACTCCAAAATCACCCTAAACTCTTTTAGGTCCAGAACATAAAGACCAAAACCCAAGCCCCTGTGGGTCTGGACTGGAAAAGACCCTCACCCAAGTTTATTTTGGGCCCCTACATAGAAGGATCCAAACCTAATCCCTTCGAGTAGGACTCCAAACCCGAATTAAATCCCTTTAGGTCCAAACACGAACGAATCCACACCAAAAAATCTTTAGGCCTGGATCCAGACCCTAACCCCAACTCATATTGGGTCTCGAAACAAAAGGCTTAAACTTAAATCCCTTTGGGTCAGGACACAAAAGGACCTAAACTCCCTTGGATTAGGACACAGAGTCAGCCTCTAACCCTCTTGGGCCTAGATATAAAAAGGCCCATATCTAGAACCATTTTGGGTCTAGACTAGAAAGGACTTAAACCCTCTTTGGTTTAAATATGCACCTATCCCCCAACCCTTTTAGGTTTGGACATCGACCTCACCCCAACCCATTAAGGGTCTGGATAGGGAAAGACCTAAAGTCAAACCCTCTTGGGTCCTAATCTACATGCCAACTGATTAATGCTTAAAAATATATTTTTTTATCAAGGTTTTATATCATCATTTTGCACTTGAAGTATCAATAACTCCTTAATTAAAGCATGTCTTATAATAACATATTTAATAATATAACCTTTAATTTATGATAAATATTCATTTTAAATGCAAGTCTATCACATAAATAAAAGGATTGATTGATGAATTTAAGAACTGAAATTGAAAGGATAAAGAGATGGCCAAATTTAGAAAAGAGATGCCGGTGTAGTCTAAACTGGAATACTATTCAGTATTTGGGTCATATTTGAAGCTGTAGATCTTGAATTTAGGTCTATTTTATATCGATGAAAAGGTAAGAAAGAAGCCTACAACTTTTATATGGAGTCCAAGATTTTAAAAAAGTCATCTTCAAGTTTAAATTATAGCAACAACAAAGAAGTTTAAATTTGTCCTTCAGCTCGAGCACTGTTCAGTATTTGGCCCATATCTGGAGTTCTAGAAATCCAAATGACCTTAACTTTTTTATATAAAAAAAGATGAGATAATTTCTTGCAACTTTCATGTTTTCAAGTGGTTCTAATTTAAATGTTATCAATGACTTTTTGGACAGACAATAAAAAATAAGGATTGTCACCAAGTCAAGAGTTGGTCATCCACTCATCAATTAGTCATCAAATCAATAGTTTCTAATTTTGACCTATAAAAGAAGGCATTTGTCATGCATTTAGACATCTTGGTTTTTAGATCAAGATCATGTTTTGCTTTCTCTCTTTGTATTTTTTGTAATGTTTATTCTTTGTTTTCATTAATATTAAGTTCATGTCTTTCATTTCCTTTTATTTACTTAGTTAATCTTTATCTTATTTATGTTCTTATTTTGTTTATTTATTTTTCTTTTTTTCATTATGTTTAGTTAAATTTATTATATTAAGGTGAAAAGGTTATACTAATGGTGTAAGAATAAGTATAGTGTAAACTTAATATGAACTTTAATGTTTGATACTAACATATTTTGTATTTGTTATCTTGTTCACTCTTTAATACTTTGCTTGTTAAATGACTAATCTAGATTTATGTTGTATAACACTTGGTATAACAAATAGTTGACACTCTCATAATCCATACTGTATGGTATAATCGACACTTGAGCTATGAAATAAATTTGATTTATTATTAACATAAGTTATAATTATGAATACCTTATGAGATTTACAAGTATTAGCATTAATCGAATAAGATAACTAATGTGATCATGTTAACAATTTATAATTTGATTAGAACCTCCTTTGTGTATGATTTTTAATTAAATAATAAGAATTTATACTATACTTATTTGACATACCATTAGTGGAACATCTAACCTTGACATTTGTTATTATCATTGTTTAATTCTTACATTAGTATTTTATCTCAAAGTTCTCATCATCTTCTTATTCTTCTCTTTCTTTTTTATTATTATTACTCCTCCTCCTACTATTACTACTACTGTTGTTGTTATTGTTATTGTATTATTGTCATCTATAATTTATACAATTAACCTTTTTGTGATTTGACCCCAGTCTTACCAAGTTATTTATTACTTCGACATTCCTGCACTTGGAAGAAGACATCAATCTTTTAATTGTGTCACCAACCCTACCCATATTAGGTCCAAACTCAGAAGGACCAAACACAAACCCAAACCCAAACCTTTATGGGTTCATATGTGAAGGGACCTAAACCCTTTAGATCTAGACATAAACCTAGCCCCCAACCTAATTAGGTATGACTACAGACCTATCTCACGACCCTCTTGGGTTTGGACATGGAAAGACCCATATTAAAATCCATTTTGGGTCTGGACACTAAACCCAAATCCAACCCACTTGGGTCCAAACTCTAAACCCAACCCAAACCTTTTTGGGTCCGAACACTGAAAGAGTTAAACCCAAACCCTTTTGGGTCTAAACATAGACCCAGCCCTTAACCCCTTTGGATCTGAACTTTAACCTCATCCTAACCTATTTGAGGTCTGAACAAGAAAGGACCCACTCCTTAACCCAAGCCATATTGGGTCCAGACTCGGAAGGACCCAAACCCCCTTAGGTTAATACATGAAGTGACCCAAACCAACACCCTCTTAGGTCTGGACATACACTTAGCCCCCAATCCTATTGGGTCAAGATACAGACGCAGCCCCTAATCCTTTTGGATTTGGATAGGAAAGGACCCAAATCCATTTTGGGTTTAAACATTGACCCTAAACCCAACCTCTTGGGTTTGGATGTGGACCCTAACCTAAACCTTTTAAGGTCTGGACTTGAAATGTCCCACACCCAAACCCTTTTGGGTCTAAACGTGGACCTAGCCTCTAACCCTTTTGGGTTCGAACTCCAACCCCATCTTAACCCATTTAGGGTCCGAACATGGCCGAACCTAACCCCAACCCATTTTAGGTTCGGACAGGGAAGTATCCAAACTCAAACCCCTTTGGGTCTGGACCCACCCCAACCTATTTTGGGTCAGGGCACGAAGGACCCAAACCCTCTTGGGTCACAACATTAACCTAACCTCAACCCCTTTGAGCCAAACACAAACCCATCACCCAACTCTCTTAGGTTCAACCACGGCTCTAAACCTAAATCATTTGGGTCCAGCCATGGACCCCTACCCTCTTGGGTCTAGACTTGGACGATCTCAACCTTTTTAGTCCAGCATCCTCACCCAATTCTTTTGAGTTTACCTTATAACCTAATTTCTTATGATCTTATATTTTTTTTTATATTTTTATGGAAATAAAAGGCTCCCATATTGTAGCGTGCCGGCATACTTCCTCGTTAATTTGCATGTGATGTGAGTTAGAAAGTGGATGTATTCTTATTAAGATATTTGATATAAAATCAATTAACAAATTATAAGCACATAATTAACACTATATACTTGATTTTGAAATATAATATATAACCATTTTAATCACTAATGATATATTACTCAATATAGATCACTAGAGTGTTTAATGACATAATTTTATAACTTTCTTGTTTCGTATTTGACATATTTAAAATGGTGTATTCAAGAGAAAATATCAAATCATTCTTAATATGGTTAGAAGCTTGTTGGTTAAGGGGGAATTTCCTAATTTTTTTTACCTGAAACAATGTTATGGTCCATTTATATTTTGAACAAATGCCCTACATTTTTTTGTTAGAAATATGATACTTGAGGAAGCTTGAAATAGACAAAAAATAGTTGTGGATCACTATAAAAAGTTTGGATGCATAACATTTACACACATTCCAAATGAAAAAAGGAAGAAACTCAATGATGAAAGTGCAAAATGTTTCTTTTTTAGAGTTAGTAAACATTTAAAAGCCTACAAATTATTCAACCTAGTTGCTAAAAAGTTGATTACAAGCAAAGATATAGTTTTTGATGAAGAAAATGTATGGAACTCGATTAAAGAAGGCAATCAGTAACAATTGTAACTTCTAGCAAACTCTGCTATTATAGATAATAAGATTGAAATACAGCAGCAATCCTTTAGTGAAATATTTTCAACAAATATTTAGTATATAGATGAATAGCCACCTCAAAATCAATGTTCAAGAAAGAGAACAAGTTGATTATTGATTATGTAAATGGACATTAACTCTCAGATACCATCGCACATATTACTTTATTTGTAGATTTTAATCCTCTCATATTTGAAGAAGTAGTTAAGGACTTAAAATGAAAAAAAGAAAAAGAAAAAGAAAGGCAATGGATGCTAAAATTAATTTTATTAAGAAAAATGACACATTAGAGTTAATTAATTTGCCTAGAAGTTAGAAAACCATCAATGTAAAATGAGTTTATAAAACCACACTAAATTAGAAAAGAGAAGTGGGCAAGCACAAGGCCTATTTGGTAAAAAAAAAAAATACAAGCACAAATATGGTGTCGACTATAAAGAAGTGTTTATTCTAGTTGCAAGGCAAAGCACTATTCATTTGATAATCTCTCTAACAACTCAGAACTCTTAGCCTATTCAATTACATGTAAAATTTGCTCTTATACACAATGAATTGTAAGAACACATGTTTATGGACCAACCTTCAAGCTATATAACAAGGCAAAGAGAATAAGGTTGTTGGATTAAAGAAAACATTTTATAAGTTAAAACAAGTACCAACGAGCTTTGTATAACTACATAGAAGCATACTTTGTCAAACAAGTTTTCAAAAGTATCTATATGAGCAAACTTTTTATGTTAAGGTCGATAGTAAAAATAAAATACTAATTGTTTACTTTTATGTTCATGTTTTGATATATATTGGAAACAACATCCATTTGTTTGATGATGCAAAAAGTTTATGATGAAAGAGTTTGATATAAGTGATCTAGAACCAATACACTACTTTATTAGTATAAAAGCAGTATAATTATCGGCTGATATTTTTTTATTTATCAAAACAAAAATGTTTTAGAATTGTTAGAATGGTTTCAGATGCTAAACTGTAATCCAGTTGGAACTCCAATAAAGATAGGATTGAAGTTTAGTAAGATCTTAGTGGCAACAAAAGAGATGACATTAACACTTATTTCTTTCAAGTAAATAGTTGGAATTTTGATGTATATGGTTTCAATAAGGCCTGATATCATGTATTCCATGAGCATGATGAAGTTAATATATGGAGAGTCCTACAAGAATGCATCTTAGGGTAGCTAAAATATATAATCTTTTATTACTTGAAGTCATAATTGATTTTAAAATCCTTTATAAGAATGAAATTAAGTCAAGTTTTCTTAGTTTTATTGATAATGATTATGCAAGGAGAATTAATAATCATAAGAGCATTTTTAAAAATATTTTTTTATATGATTAGGTGCAGTTTCATGTCCCTTAAATAACTAGCAGATTATGATATTATCTATTATTAAAGTCAAGCTCTTTAGCTAGGAATGATGTTAAAAGTTCTTGGTATTCAACAACAAGATTCACTAACAATTTATTGCAATAACGTTTCAATAATCAGAATTTTAAGAAACCTAGTTATGTATTGAAAAAATAAACATATTAATGTTAGATATTGTTTTTTATGAAATCTATGTAAAAATAGTAAGATTGAGTTGATAAGAATGAAGACCAAGCTATTGATTTCATGATAAAACCTTCTAAAGAACTCGTATTGGAGAAGATTAGAAGCATGATTGGAGTTTGTTCATCATATAACTTTGTTGAAGGAGTAAAGTTGAAGTTTAATTGTAAATTATTTTTTACACAAATTAGGAGGCCGATGTTAAGAGTTACTTATGTTGTTATCATATTTATTTTAGTTTGTTGTGCTTTGCTTGTTTGGAAGTGTAGTTGCGGTTGTTTTTTAAAATATTTTTTAAACCGAAATACATCAAAATGATATGTTTTTTATTTTTAAAAAATTATTTTTGAGATCAGTTCATCAAAACAATCCAAAACATATAAAAAATAATTTTTTCATAAAAAAATTAAATATTTTAAAAACACGAGATAGTTTGTAGTTCCAAACATTGTAACCTAAGTCTAGGTTTGCAGTTAAAGTTATAATTGTTCTTAATTTCTTAGCAAGGAAAACTTTAGAGCATCTTATCCTTATTTTAGCAGCAAGCTTAAGGTTACAGTTTGAAGTTTATCCAATAGAAATGAAATTTTATTTACTTATTTTCCTTCATCTTGAAAAGATTAACAAATATATTGTGATAGATGATCCAAATTCTTGACCAATAAAACAATCAAAATATAAAAATCTAAAAATCAATAAAACAATCAAAATATATATTGAACTTCATTTTTATTGGATTATAAAATGAATCATGTAAGTGTGCAAATTCCTTTTTATCCTTGCATTCTTTTTATTTTATAAAAAATAATTATGATATAGCTTACAAATAATGACATTTAATATGTTTTTTTTGAATGCATCCTAAAATGCTTTTGTAAAAATACTTTTTAGTTGATAATATATTAAAATAATATTTTTTTAGATTTATTTTTAATTTTTTATATTATACATCGAAACCATTAAAAAACATTTAAAAATTAATTTTATATTTTTTTCATATAAAAAATAGTCTGAAAAACCAGCTGAACCACAAAAACAAAATCTCCATAAGCTTAGCAATTTAACTCATTCTTAGAAAGCAATAAAAATTAACTTAGCAAAATTACCCATCACATAATTTACATATCACAACCCAAATCCTAAGCATGCACTGAATTAATGGCTATTGACCAACATAATAATTGCTATGTAACGTTTGATAGGAAATTAAAAATGAGAATAAATTATTATAGAAATAACTATTAAAGTATAGTTTTTAAAGGTGAAAAATTGATCTTTTAAAATGTTTGATATATTAATAAATTAAAAGGTAAATTATTAGTGGGAAGAGAGAAAAATATGAGTAATAAGGATACACAATCAACAGCAATATTAATTTTTAATACTAATTCTATAATAATAGTGGAAAACCCGCTTGGCTAGTGTTTCAATTTTCAAAGAGAGTTAGGGAGATCGAAGCTGCTCGCTCGTCTTCTCCATTGAAATCGCTTTAGTCGGTAAATTTCCAATCTCCTCTCCTTCTTTTCTTTTCTTCTCTTACACTCTCTCTTTTGCGTAAACCCCTTCATCTTCTTCGATAAATTCTCTTCGGAAACTAAGGTTTTTAACAACTAAAAACCGGTTTTAGCTTTAATTTTCTTTAACCCTAATATCCTCGATCTGTTTTAGATTTTGAAATTTCCCACCCCTTTTGATGCGTTCATTTTATGTTATTGACCCTGGCTTTTCTTGCAGGTTGCTTGATTTTTCTTTTTTGTTCTAAAAAACATGGTAACCATCTCAACTGTCTTTGATTTGAAAACTTTCTATCTTTCTCTTGTTTTCTTTGACGCTTAATATCTTTTTTTGGTGTTAACTGCAGCTTCCTCTTTCTTTACTAAAGACTGCTCAAGGCCACCCAATGGTAAGAAAGAGATGCCTGTTTTTCTTGTCGTGTCATTTGACCATATGAATCCAGAATTTTCTGCAAATTTGTATACCTTGTTTTACGGCCTTTTTTCATTTTTTTTTTATGCAGCTTGTAATTCATGGTGGTTGTATGTTGTAACAGTTGGTGGAATTGAAAAACGGAGAGACTTACAATGGGCATTTGGTCAATTGTGATACTTGGATGAACATCCATCTCCGTGAAGTTATCTGTACCTCTAAGGTGCCAGTGTTTTTGGTTATTTATTTAATTTTTGGTGTTTTTGTTTTGAAAAAAAAGAAGGGTTTTTATTCCCCTGAGGCTGACACGTTGGGTTTGGCTGGATTTTGATGTAGGATGGAGATAGGTTTTGGCGGATGCCTGAATGCTACATTCGTGGGAATACTATTAAGTACCTTCGAGTTCCTGATGAGGTGCCTATTATGTTTGCCTTGTTTTTGCTCTTAACCAGTTGTGAAGAATAGCTAACATCAAATTTCCATATGACATTCAAATATGTAAATACCATATTCTATGAATGACACGTGAAAAGGGGTGAAATCACTGACAAAAACACGCCAAAGTGGTGTCAAATATGTAGATTTTATCTGCTTTGCAAGATTTCCATGATAGCATTGTCACTTCATATTACCCTGATTTACATATGTTTGTGAAATTTGTTACTGGGAGAGATTTTGATAATAAACTGATGCTTTGAGAAACTGTCGAGTCTTTATTGCTGATGGCTCATTCCTTCTTTCTTATTGATGTTTTGATGGCTATTTTGCTCATCAAATGCTCTTGATTTGTCTTTTAGGTAATTGATAAAGTTCAGGAAGAAATCAAGAGTCGCTCAGGTATGCTTTACCTTTTCTAAATCATGGTCTTTTACTGTAATCTGTCAATGAATAAAGAGATATTGATCATGAAATGCAATATTTTGGAAGAAACATAGTGTCTTCAGGAACTTGGTCAGTTGAAACCAGTGGAACTGTTATTTTTTTTATTAAAATGGATGAAAGTTAGCTTAGCATGTGAAGATTCTTGTACCGAGTAGTGTTTTGGTTGTTTATACAACTTTATACTCTGCATCAAGTTCTGTGTTCTTTGTGTTTTACAAATTCAGTAAAGCTGAAATTTGTGATTTTGTTGGTTGGTTGATTGATTTAATTTTCTGCCTTCTGCTCTGCGCATTGAGAAAGGCAGAACCTTGCAAATTTATTTGATTTGACCTTTTTTCTTAGATCGGAAGCCACCTGGAGTCGGGCGTGGAAGAGGAAGAGGTAGAGAAGATGGTCCTGGTGGGAGGCAAGCAAAAGGGATTGGGCGCGGCCTGGAAGATGTAGCTGCTAAGAGCATGGGTGGAGGTCGTGGCAGAGGTGGTCCAGGTGGAAAGATTGGTGGGGGCAGAGGTAAGACTTAACTAGAGCAACTGAATAGAAAAAACTTGCACGATTTGTTTTAGCTGTAAGCACACATTATCAAATGTAAACCATCATATTACATTGCCACAAGTTGCAAGTTGTTGGTATTCAAAGTGAACACAGCTTTGTGATTCGACGAGCTACTCTTTTTTCTAGCATCATGAATGGTTGGATCTGTGGCTTTGTTGGTCAGCACATGCATCATATTGTCAGAAGCTTAATTCTACCCAATGCCAGCATTTCATTTTACTTTCTGGTGACAGGTGCAGGCCGAGGCCGGGGCTAAAGCAGGCGATGGGTGCCCATCTGCTGGGGCAAGTTTGCTGCCTTTAGGCCCGATTTTCCATGTGAAATGCTCTCTATAGCATATTTCTGTTTAATGATTGATTTCCAGAACTGATATAGGTATAGGAAGCATTACATAGAAACAGAATTGAAGAGCTTGTATTCTGATTTGCCTTTTGTGAATTTGCCTTGCGTAACTGGTTTGGTCATTCACTAGATAATTCTCTGGTTTATCTTTTGATTATTTTTTTTTTTTGAAAATTAGCACTTTTAAAAGAAAAATTAGTAAAAAAACACGGTTTGAAATTTTTTTATTTAAACTGTTATTTAGAAAAGCAACATTTCAATGAAAGTATGAAATGGACATCACATTTCCATAAGGAGAGGAGAGGAAGAACGAGATCTCAAGTTTTGATTATGATATCATTAATATTATAAATTTTTTGTTTTTGAATTTTTAACTAGATGAATTCAATTGTATTAAAAAAAGTCATCAATGATTGAATTAGGTTACAATTGCCTTTCAAAGTTGGTGTGTGATTTACTCGTTTTTAATGACAATTATGATTTACTCTTCAAAGTTTGTGTGACTTATTAATATTATTAAAAAATCTTTTCAAGTCAAATTCAAGTGCAGTAATAAAAATAATCAGTGGTGATTGGAGGATGACATATTAGATGCTAAAAATAAGTGATCTGTTATCTTTGGACGATACCTGAATGCTTAACCCTCGGCCTCGTATCTGGTCCTTAGCCTGCTGGGTGGTTTTCGATACAGTTGTCTGTCCCGCGTCAAGTACAGGACTGCGAGGTGTCTGTTTGGTACAGTGCTCCTTGTTTATGAAAGCGCAAACAGTATAAAGCTTGTGCGACCGCCATTGCAGTAGGAGCCGCTATTCTGCTGTCACAATGCCGAAGGGCACTTTCTAACAATGCTTCTTATGCTCATTTCTAATCTAAAACATATAATATGAATATCCATGGATTATATTTTAAATATTATTCATCTGTTAAGAGTTTTAAATATTCACACCCAGTTTTAAATAGCAACCATCTAAATAAAACCTATCCCAATCCCAGTGATATCGTCCGAATAAATTGCCAACCTTCTTTATTTTTGAAAAAAAAAAACAAGAAAACAAGAAGAAAAGGAAACAAGGCATTTCAACTGAGAAACGAGTTCAAGCAAAAAGGGCGGGCAGGCATTTCACTCTCCATTGCTTTGTGCTGGAACTCACTAATGATACACAGCATGCGCCATGATGTTCTTAAACTACAAAACTGAAAATACAGTGCCCAAAAAAATAGGGAAAAAGAAAGAAACAGCTGTTGAAAGAAACTAGAGAAAACAGGGGATATAGGAGTTTGAGAAGACACTGCATGGAGGCTGTCTAGTACGGATTATGCCTATTTTTCTTGCGAGCCTTTGATGGTTTCATAACCAATGCACTTGAAATCCAGGATCGATTTATCTCAGTAGAATCATCAGAGAACCAGCAACATAATCGACCATCCTCACCACCAGTCCATCCAAATATGCCCTGGCTTTGGGCAAGTCTCCCCTTCATGCTTGACAAGGGCAATACACTCCTGACAACACCTGTGTGGCCGCCTCCAAGAATTGCTTCTGGAGATCCAATTGTCCCAACTCCTCTATAATTTACAGGAAAATAACCCAAAGCACCAGCATTAGTGCCACCAATTACCCATAAACATTCACCTTCTCCTGGATAGTGGCAATCAACAAAATAATCAACCTGCCAAGACATCAGAGCAGTTTAAACTAGGAATATGAAGTCAGCAGCACAATTGAAAAAAAAAAATATTAACACCAACGGTAGTCCATCTATTCATACATTAGTAGATATCCACTTTGTTCAGTCTTGTGATCTATGTATTCAATTCTACATAGCATTGTATGACCAAGAAATGTTGCAAAAGATGGAAGCCTAAGGACTCTTCTAACCATAATTCTCAGGAAGTTTTATTTGTCTACAATATTGTTAATACGAGGATGAGCAAATAAAACTTGAGTATAGTCAATTCCATTGCTAATAAGGTCAAGTAACTTTAACTTTAGTCTACATGACAATTTTTAAACATGGAAGCCTGAGAACTCTTCAAACAAAAACCAGAAATCTCAAAACTTTTATCAGTGAGCACAATTTTTATGACTACGAGGACAAGTAACCTAAACTTGAGAATAGTTTATTACATGCCTAATAAGCAGTGGGGATGTTAATACAAGCACCATCATATGTCTTGTATCTTGGACAGTTTCATAAACCATGAGTGAGTTTTGGCCTCCAAAATTGATGGTTACAGCTCAACTGTTTTGAGTTTTCTCAACCATTTTTGTCTTTGAAAATTTCAGATATGAATGGAAAATAAGCTAGAAAACGATAACCAAGTTCTAAACCATTTTTGCTTGCTCTTAGAAGAGCTGCTTGTTCTTGTACATCATCTAAATACAACAGTTTATGATACACCCAATTTACATAAAAGATACATTGCATGTGACAAAAAATACATTTGTTTTTGGCAATCCACAAAATACACGTGGATTCCATCATAAGGGAAAAACTTACATGGTCTAGTGTCCAACTGTCAGAGGCTAATGAACGGGCTTCCAGCAGGTTTGCTTCATTTCTTGCATCCTTCCAATCCCAAATACTGTAGTTTTGTTTTTAAGAACAAAAGTTAATATTCAAAGGTTAGGTGGGAATTCTAGTTTACTAAAAAGATAGTTTTTAGATGTAACATGCATGGTTACACGAACTCTCTTTCCCTTTTTTCTCTTTTATGATTTTGCAAGCTTCCATTTTTCACTGACAGCATAATAAAATCATCTTCCACTGTTACGAAGAACCAATAGAGACCAATAGTACCTTAAACTTTCGATATATGTCAAACACCAGAGCTTCTTATATGTCTCTCCAAAAAACCCTACTTTCCCAATTGAAGTACCGACATTAATCACCTGCAAGATTTTAACAGTTACATCTGAAATATGCATGCGGAAAGACTAAGTATTATGGGCTGGGGTGGATTAGGATTTTTTTTTTTTGGGAGGGGGAGGTGTGTTAAATTTGGCTAGTCTTAACTATAGATTGTTAAGGGGGAGGCAGCAAAAAAAAAAAAAAATAAATCTTGCAGGAGATGGTCCCTTGTCTCCGCCCCTGGTTACGGGATTAGTTGAACTTTCTTTAAACAAGACATGTTGAACAGTATTCAAACACTGCAAAAAGCATGGTATTCTTGGATCAAAGGATTAATTATACACTTATTTTCAGGAGAAAACATGAAGTACAAAATTAACATATCGGAGTTCAGAAATTATTATCTTTTTAAGAGACTGTAAAAGATAATTTTCTAGAAGTGATCCATGAGATAGAAATATCATTAGCAAACTGATTGTCAGTGCATTTGTTTTCTGGAAAGTAGTTTTCGGGACAGGAAAGTGTTTTTCTTTCATTTTAAGCGGAAAACACTTTCTGAAAATTGTAAAAAATTTAGAAATGTTATTTTATTTGCTGATTATATCAAATTTGATCCTTAAATTTTTGATTACTATATATATATATATATATATATTTTATTTTATCATTTAGAATTTAATTTTTATATTAATTTTGGTCCTTATTTTTACAATTGTTATTTGCTTTTCCCTTATCATTTTTTAATTGAAATTTTTTATCTATTAAATTTGATCCTTATTCTTTTGCTTGTTACTTATTTTATTTGAAATAATTTATGAAATAATAATTATTATTATTTTAATTTCTTCATCTTTTAATGTTTTAGTTTTTTAGATTTGATTTTTATTATTTTGATTATTATTTATTTTATTTGAGATAATTTATGAAATTATTTTTTTTCAATTTCATTCTCATTCAACCTTTTAATTTGTAAGATTTGTTCCTTATTATTTTAATAAAATTAAAAAAATAAGACATTAATAAGTTATTTTCCAACTCATTTTCTATAACATAACCAAACATTGAAAAATGTTTTTTAATTTATTTTTCATTACACTACCAGACATCGAAAAATAATTCACTTTGTCAGAATTCACTTTTCAAAATAAAACTACTTTCCAGCAAACAAATGAAGAATGTGTTGCGATAAATATAATGGAAAATGGAGACACAAACTAAAGGAACATTGTACAAAAAATTCAAAAATCAGTTGCATATGCAACTACATCCCTTTTGTAATTTTATTTTTTAAATTCAAGCATGCAACCTTTACTGCAGCTGCAGGCCAAAATTTAAATCGAAAGACTGTCCCAACTATACTCTCAAAAACGTTTTCCATGAACTAAAAAAGTGATGCTTTTCTTTTTCCATTTCCAAAGAACAAAATGTCTTTGTTTTCCTTTTCAAGCATGTTGCATGATACACAACCCACAATATAGTTACTGTGAGTTGAATAGTATTGCTCTTATGATGAATATAGTACATTAAGGAATTGTCAGCAATTGTTATTGAACGGACAAACAACTGCTTTGATAAGTATGCCATTTGGACATCATAAAATACATAACAATTTGTTTTATCTTTCCATGAACTCATACATCTAAAACTAGAAATGAATTTACGCAGTAATGATTGCCTGCACTTACTTACCGATTCCAGATGATCATCATCATTGATATCTCCATCAGTATTAAATATACACATCAATCCATCAACAGAAGCTGAAAGAAGCTTGTTTCGGTTATCAGGAACAAAGCGGACCTGTTAAAAGTCAGCGAGTCATGACAAAATAGAACAAAAACAAAATTCACGGATGAAAATATGTATCCATAAATTATTCCAGTTAGCAAACAGGAACACTAGCAGTCCAGAAAATATGAACTTGGCAAATCTTTAGAGACAAATCGCTGATAGTTAACAGATGCTTCAGCTCAGGTCAACTGGCAATATAATGCATACCAGAAAAAAAAAAGCATAGAAGCCATTTTGAGCAACACCATGTCAGTGCCATAATGTTGATGGTATAATCAAGTGTGTGTGTTGCAGATATATCTTGTAAGTACTATATAACCCAGCAGTGATAAATGGCTCGCTGTATGAATGTTTTCCCCCTAGAAATCCTGGCATATGACTGTATTTTTAAGTCTTATTTTATAACTCTTTGTAAGGCATTCGATTTTATACCTTTTGATTTGTTTAACTAAAATAAACTATCTAATTGGTTATCTCAGGCAGTCACAAAGAGCATCACGGTTTGGGTAAAAAGAAACTACATTCCAGGTCACAAATGATGACAAAGAAATGATGATCCAACCACAACCACAACCACAACCACAACCACAACCACAACCACAACCGTAAACACCTTAGGATTAAGAAGAAAATAATGCATTACATTCTGAGTGAACGCCACCAATATTGTAGCAGCTTCCTACATGTAATCACATATTCTTCAGCTTTAACCATAGAAGTTGCAAAACCAAACCTAGGTTAACGTTCTACTGGAAATTCGAATTTAAACTTTCTAAATAAATAGTCATGTGAAAAATTAAGCAATAAGAAATGAAACAAACTTCCTATCAAGTTAAAGAAAGAAAGAAAGAAAGAAAGAAACCTGAGTGACATCTTCAATATGAGATTCCTCCAGACATGCAACTTGCTTCCCGTTCCTCCAATCCCAGAAAAGTATCTGAATTTCCAAAAAACCCATATCTAAATCCTCAAACAATACATAAAAAAAAAGAACATCTATTTAATTAGAATTACATGTACTAATATGAAATTTTTAGAACCTGAGACTTGGCCCCGGCAGCAAGAAGATTATCATTAGAACCTCCAAATGAAAAGCTGAAAATCTCTTGAGAAGAGCCAGCGCTAATACACGAAACCTGCAAATCATCAAAAATCAAAGCATTCAGAAAATACACACACACACACACACAAACGTACAGAGAATGAAAAGAGAAGGCAAAGGGATAATACCTGTTGGAAAGTTCTGGTGTCCCAAGCTCTGATAGTACCATCAGAAGAGCAGGAATGCAAAACATGCGGAGACGAAGAAGATGACGACACAGAGAATGAAATTTGATTGATAGAATCAGAGTGACCTTTACACTCTCCTTGGAACTGACCTGTCTCCGGAGAATAAAGCTTCACTGCTTTCGTCGATAGAGAAACCGCCATTGATGACCAGTCATCCTTTGGGACGATTTGGAAGACGTAGTCGTTGCCGAAGTTCGTTTGAATTGAGTTTTTTAATCCGAGGTTCTTTGATTTTGGTTCCTCGACCTCCATCGCTGTCGCTTCTTCCATGCTTGCTGTGCTGTGCTGTGCGGTGTGTCGTCTGCTTATTTGGGTTGGGAGACCTGGTCCAAGGATTTGAGGGTTTTGAATGTCCGTGGTCAATGCACACTAAAACACCCGTTTGAAGGTTGCCTTTGGGGTACTAAGCTTACAAAACTTAACTCTCTAACCATCTTTATTGCTCGTTTTAATTCTACATGTCATTTTTTCATTTTGCATGCGCGAATTATAACGATACCCTCCCCTTTAAAGAATCTACAAAAAAATCTAGAAAACTGCATCTTAATCTTTTCTAATTCCTTGTGTATAGCATCTATGGAAAATGAATCGAACCACTGAATTAATCCAACCACCATAATCTTTTTTTGTCTTCGTAAGCTTAATGTCCAAGATTGCAACAGGACAAACCTTCACCTTTCTAATTCATCCATCACTAATAATGTTGAAGAAGTTACAACGTCCTCTTTTATTCTCTGTTTTGGTAGGGAAACATGAAACACAAGCTGATGGAACCTCTTTATGGTAATTTTATCTTGTAAGTTACAATCCCCACCCTTTGAATGATTTGATAGGACCATAATATTTTGGATTAAGCTTCAACTTCTTCTTGAGAGCGATGGTTGTGATTTCAAAGACATTCAATCCGTTTTTATAAATTCTCGCTTAAATCTTCTTTTATCTGCTAATTTATTTATTTTATTATTAACTATATTGCATCATTGTATAAGAAACAACCACATAAATCATGTTTTAGGATTGTGTATTGTTGTACTCTTTTTTTAGCTTTTTTTAGTCTGTGAATGGTAAAATGCAATAGTTATCAATAATTTAATTCTAAACTTATTGAATAATTTTATCCAGAATAGGATTTTAAAAAGTTTATCTATGTCCGTCACTATGATTATAAGTAGGTCATAGAACTTATAAAAGTAATTGACAAACAATTAAGCAATATTGAGTTTTAAAAATGAATGAGCTAGTGCTATAAAATACCCTTGTTTTGCAAATATATTAACAATTAACATGATTATATCTTTCCCTCCTTACTTTTGTAATCTTTTTATGAAATTCATAATGATATCCTTTTAAGTTCCATTTGGAGTTTATAATTGATGTAGCATACCTGAATAAGCCAATCTTGTTATTTTAGCTTGCTTGCATATATTATATTACGCCACTATTTTTTTTCCTAACTTCTTTATAGATGAACAATAAAAATAAAATTTTTTGTACGAATTCTGAATTCTATTATGATCTTCAATATAAGAGTCATGTAGATCTTTAACTAATTGTTCCCTTAGTACTCCATTATCTTCAATTACAATTCTTTCTTCATACCTCACAATAACATCCATACAAGTATACTTAGACCACATATTAGTATAAATTATTTTGCTAATAAGAATATCCTATAACAAATTATCATTTTTATAAAAGTCATTCACTTCTTCATACCTTATTCACATTACTTTGACAGCTATTTTAAAATTGTTATTTTTTTTCATTTTCTTTATGATTGTTTCTTTTAGAAAGATCATTTGCAACCTTATTATCTTTCTCCTTTGATAGAATTCCAACATCTTAGTACCAATAATTTAGTTAATATTTTTTTAAATTGTTTTATGAATTTTTTGATTCAAAAAATACTTTATACTTTCATGGTCATTTTGAATTATAAATTATTCATATTCTAAATAATGTTTCTATTTCTTTACTATCATTAAAACTGTTAAATACTCCTTCACATAAATGAATAGTCCAAAATGCTCTAGATTCAAAGTCTTGCTAAGAAATGGTAGAGGTTTTCCTGTTGACTAAGTACTGTTACTAATATTGTAGCACATGCATATATTTCTTATACAAATCTTTTATCAAAATCAAGCAAGACTAAGACTGAAGCTTTTATATAATGCTTTCTTAAGATGATCAAAAACTTTTTATGCTTTTCCATACCATCCAAAGTGATTTTTCTTTGGCGAATCTATTAATGGTTTGCTAATAACCCCAAAACATGTAATAAATTTCATAGAATAACAAGCTATCCTAAGAAACCCCTTAAGTTCTTTCAATGATTCAGGTACTAGATAATTTCTCACCACATCAATCTTCTTAGAATTTGTTGCTATTTTTTCTGTTGATATTACATGCCTTATATATTCAATTTTTTGCTCATTAACTTAAATCTTTTACATATAATTAATTAACACTTTAAGTTTCTAACATGTCTTAAGTGGTTCACTTATAACTCTAAAGTGAAACTATAAATCAATATATCATTGAAAAACACTAAAACAAGCTTTTAAAAAAATGGTTCTAAAATATCATTCATTAATGTTTGAAAAGTTATAGGTGCATTTGTTCATCAGAATGACATTAACTTAAATTTGTAATTTCCTTGATAAGTTCTAAATGTAGTCTTTTCTATATTCTCTTTGCACATACAAACATGATGATAACCATACCTTAAATCTAGCATGGAGAAGAATTTGAAACCCTTTAACTTATCTAGTAAATTATCAATTAGTGGAATTGAGAACTTGTTCTTCATTGTTAATTCATTATGCGACATGTAACTATATAGAAATGGTAGGTGTCATTTGTTTTTTTTTTACAAGAAACATAGTGACACAGAAGGACCAATGTTATGCTAAATTATTCCACTTCCAAACATTTATTTCATTACTATTTTTATCTCTCCTTTATGAATATTAATTGGTTGTGCTTCTAGTTTTCAAGGAGTTTTGTGACCAAACTTTTTAACTGGTGAAAGACTTGTAGGCTTTATATATATATATATATATATATATATATATATGAAAAGTCCTTTAATAGCTTTTAATTTTTTAAAATATTTTTAAAATTTTGATTCATCGTTGTTTTTATTAAAAGAATTGTCGAAAATATCCTATCATAATTTTCTTTAAATGTTTTTAAACTTTTCCTATCATCATGATTTATAGATCAACCCCATCTACAATACCTTCTAGTTATATCATTCCACCTTCCTTCCCAAATGATATTTTCATTTTAATAAAGTCAAATAAGATTGGAGAATAAATGCGTAATCAATCCACTCCTAACATAGGATCACATTTTGCTAATTTTAATACCCTTAAATTTGCATTGAACTTGTAATCTTGAATAAACCATTTAAATCTAGGGGTGCATGTATCATACAACGTAACATTACCATTTACTATAATTATTTCTGACGCAATAGTCTTAATAATGGTAACTTTAACTATATTGATGAAGCTGTGAGTGCTTCTACTGTCGATTAGAATAGCCAATTCCTTCCCTTGATAGCTTTTATTAATCCTAATGGTGTTATGAGCATAAATATCAACTAAAGCATTTAATGACAATCCATACTTTTCAACTTTCTTATCTTTTATAATATTTTCATTATTATTCTTTATTTTAACATTCATAAATCCTTCACCTTCTTCATCAACATCCTCATTCATGTAATCTTTTAACATTATACTAATGTCCAAACATAAATTTATCACCATATTTTAAAATGTTGCCTTAATCCTTTTTTTTTGTCCATACAAAGTTTTAAAAGAGTGTTTCGGTTCATATTAAACCTCACTCTTGAATTGATTAAAAGGCTTAATTGAGAGGTTACTCGTTGATCCTTCCATGTTAAATATAGAATTGGCAAATCAATTCTTAATAGTATAGGGTTATATCCAGTCTTATGATCTTAATTATCTATATGAGCTCTATGATTATAGCTTATAAATCTGTATAACATTCCTTCTTGATTGTTGTTAGTTCAAGATTTTTTTTCTATTGATGAAGTAGTTAAGATTCATTTGGAATCGATTTCAACATCCATATTTTCCATTTAATTAGCTAGAAGAGAAAGAACATAAATTGTCAAAACTTCAATCTTTAAATTGATTTGATCAATCTTCTTCTCCTAATTCATCAATCTTTCCTTACTTTTTATCATAAACTCCAAAACATCTTGTTAACTTTTATGCATCTACTTATCAAGTTTCCTACAATGTTATTTATTAACCTTCACGCCAATGTTCTTTGCTATATTTTTTAGTTCTAAATAATATAGAATTGATTAATAGTCTTGAATTTTCTTTAGTATCAATTGTTAAGGTCAATCCTTAACAAGTAGCTTAAGAGAAAGAACATAAATAGTGAGGAGAAGAGAAGAGAAGAAAAGATGACTGGATTGATAGTTTTGTGATTATTTGCTACACATAAATAAATTCTTTACATTTATTATATATAAGTTACCCTTATTCATCTAACCTTCTAACCAATTCCCTCCATTATAACTAATGTAATTGATTCACTTAATTGTTACTAAAAGAATATGAAACATAATTAAAAGTATTCCTAACCATTTCTGATAATTACTAATGTTGCTAATTGACTCCTTCCTTCCTTTAATTCTGCACATTCTATTCTTTAATTTTTCATTTGTCAATTAAAATAGTTTCTCTAAACTAAATGCATAGTCTATCTAATGTATATATTTAGTTAAATGAAATAATATATTTTATAAATGTTGTACAATCTGTTTGTTTGTTAAGAAAGAAAGGATTATGTATATTTCATAAGAATTCAATAAGGGAATGGAAAGATCCCTCAAACCCTTTCAATTTACTTGGATTGATGGCATATACTCCTATTTTTTCTTAATAATTTTCAATGTTTTGATGAATTGATTCTTGGCCCTTTTTTTTATGAGTCAAATAACCAAAAAGATGGTAAACCATGTATATTTTCTTTCTCTTCCCTCCTTTCCTCTGTTCATTCTTCTTCCAATCTATTTTTCATGACAAATAAACCCTTGATCAAATAAAACTATTTTATTTTAGTTTTTCAATGATTGAACCCATTACACATAGGTACATGTGCACATAACAACCATCCAATAGATAAAAATTGAATGGAAAGTTTCAATCTAGTATAAACTGCATGTAAAAGGTTCAATTTTTATCTAGATTAAAGTAAAAAAAATGATTTAGCAAAGCTTTAAAACTTGAAAAACCATGCTTGACTTTCATCCCATACATATATAACCATGATTGACTTTTATCCCATACATATATAGTAATAAAAGGCTAAACCAGAAAAATTTAAACTTGCTTTGAAATAAAACTATAAAATTTGAAATCTCTGGAAAACTAAGTTAAAAAGACTAAATGAATGAAACTTGAACATATACATCTACTATCATAACATTTAAAAATGAAAGGTTTGATTTTCACATATCAATACTACTTGACCGCTTTTTATGATCGACTTGTTTTAACTCACAAGTGCATGAATATGCGATATAATAATTAACTTGGTAAGATTGAGGTCATATTTACAAAAAGATAGATTTGAAAATTAAGCTAGATAACAAAAAAAACTCAAGAGAAATTAAATTAATAATGACTTGGTTGAAAATAATTAATGGATTTGTTTTCAAAGATGAAAGAGTGTAAATAGATTTTAAATGACAAGAAAATATAAGTTTTGATTCCAAATCAATTTTAATAGTGATTTATTGGTGACTCCTTCAACTTGTATAAGATAACTCAACCTAATATCAACAATGGTGATGTTAGATTGGAAGTTATTACAATAAAGTTTAAAAAGTTGAAGATTGATTATTAATTAAAAATGAACGAGTACTTTCATATCAAGTAAAATATTAAATTAAACAATCTCTATACCAAAACTAAGGTTTGTGTATAAAAATTTAAGATTATAAAATTACCTAAATAATTTCTAAAATTTATTTGCAATAATAAAACATTCATGAAGAAATTGAAAAGATTAACATTAAAATTCATTTATATCTTAAAGAACTCACCTCAGTCATCATCATCCTTAATTTGGATCAAAATAAGAGATTAGCCAACTATAATTATATATAAGAACAATTTAATAAACATGAAATAACTTGAATCAAACTTGAATAATAAGTTTTATAAATTAAAGAACTGAAATCTACAAAGAAGAATATTACACTATTTTGAAAAAAAATTCTAACACAAATATAACACTAACTTTGGATAGCAATTTGACCCTTTTCCAAGCCTCCTTTGGAGATGGATATAGGAGACATATGTATAGGTCATTATGTTAGCTTTTTAAATCATTAAAAAATAGTTCATTTAAACATCTAAGTTAAAAATTATAAGCAAAACACCAAAAAATGTTCTGAAAAATCAAATCAGACTAGCTTGGAGAACACTTTGGTGCATCTTTTTCTTCCTCCTTTATGAGTTTTTTTTTTACTTAAAATAATATAACAATGTTTCCTTCAGCTTTTCATTCATGTGTTTGCTCTCTTGGAACATGGATTACTCAAAATAAATTAAATGTTATTTATTATATGGACATGTAAGATCATATATTGTACTTGAGCTAATTTAGAGGCTGAAGTTAAGCATCAAATAAGGATACAAATATACTTATTATTTGGGCTAAGATTGACATTGAAACCTTGAGTGTTTGATGGTTGAAGTTTGAACACAACATAAAACAAGTTTGGGTTTGAAATAGATCATATAATAATCTTTTCTAGGATTGGAATAAAATTGATTTTTGGGGTAAATTTAGAGTACTTATTTGAATCAAGATTTGTTTCAATCTTCAACTAAATTTCTCTTTAATTCTTTATTACGAATTCCAATGTAAAATTTTCTAAAATAATTCATTTAAATTCCAAAAATCTATCCAAATATTAAAAAAAACTTCATTACTAAAAAACACATTAATTATTATAAAAAAACTTAAATAAAAATAATAAATACATATGTAAAATAAGAGACCTAATGATATTTTTAATGCACAATCAAATACCATAACAAACAATATATATGTATATCAATAACAATAATGATGAAGTAGATAACCATGGAAACTTTAATTAAAATATGGAAGAAAGGATTATGTACAACCATAAAAAGTAAACACCACTTATTTGATAGTAAAAAAAAAGAAGTATACTTACCAAAGATATTTTTGGGTTATAAAGTTAAAAAATTCAATAGAAAGTCAATTAACATTGACCATTTGATATTTCAATCATTTTGGCCTAACCTTTTTATTCATTTAGTAGCTGGGAATTTTCAATTGCTATCATTTATAGTATATACATTTATAATAAGTAATCTATATGCTCATAATAGGCTTTCAGAATACTAAACTTGATAGACACGAGACTTTATTAAAAGTTAACAACTATATACTAAATAAAACAAGCAAAAGCTTTGATAAATTAAGACTTAATATATAAAATAAAGAAGACCATCATTTATGAAAGTTTATGCTTAACCTTTTATATGATAAATATGGATGATAATTGAATCTATCATCACACATAAGAGAAGAAACAAAAATATTTCTAAAAACTATAAATGATAAAGATTGCTAACTTCTTATATGATGAATGAACTAAATTATTATGTAGTTTTCGAATTAAATATCTTTACAAGTGTATATATTTGTGGATGAATAAAGTATTAATCTTATGATTACTGTAATCTTATTCAAAATGATTCCACACTTCTTGAATTAACATATAGATTAAGAATAATAAAAACCTTATATTTCTAACTATAAAATAGCAAACTAATGAAAATAATATTTTTTTTCTTGTTTGGTAATGTCCATTTGAAGTTTTTATATTGTTTCTTCTTTTATTACTACCTTGAGATTATAGTTGAGACTACTTATTTGCCTATGGTGGATTTTAAAATTTATTTTTATTTTTTATTACAATTAAATTATGTATATAAAAGATTACAATTTAAATTCTTTAAAAATATATATATTTTTTATTGAATGAGTTATTTTACTTATTTATGCCTTTTTATACCAAAACATTTTTTTTATTAATAACATGTTTTTTTGAATTAAAAGTGCAAGAAATTAAAATATATTTAAGAAAATATAATTTAAAATAAGTAGAAAGAATATATCTATTCAATCTAAATTGCATTTTCTTATCAATACATTTCTTTCTTTCTTTTTTTACCAAAACATGTTTTTTTTTCATAAACATTTTTTTTAAATAAATCAAAACTTATCATGATCTAAAAAACAAGTTTCAAGTAGAAAACACTGAAAATTTTGTTTTGATATTTTGTATGTAATTGAAAGGAAAAAATAATTATTATGAGACAATTATGAGTTCAATAACTTGTTATAAGTTGTAACAAACTATTTAGGCTTAATATATCAATTGAATTAATTGGCTAAAATGAAACAAACCATACAAACTAGGTTATGTTGATCAAATTTCAAAGATTTTGACTCGTCACCCGACTTGTAATATCTATTTTTTAGGCTTTTTAATCAACAATCATTTGTAATTACTATATTATTTGACTTTGACTAATTATATAAGTTAAATAATGCAAATATTATAGATTAAGTTTTTTTCTTTAACACCCTTAGCTAATATTATAAAAACAATTAAATAATCTTATTTGACAACAAAAGAAAAATGGAACGGTATTTTAATAGAATAATGTTTTAAATATAGTTTTAATTACTTTACTTTTTGTATGATGTATTCTAATCAAAATAAAAGAAAAAACATAAAAGGTAATGTAAAAAGAAGCTAAGCGTTTAGGCTCTAATGCTGGATTTACATGCTTAGGAAATCTATAAAGTTAAGACTACATGCTTGGCCTTATTGCTCCTTTTTATTTAATAAAATAGATGACATGTAGATAATTAGGGTTTAAGATATCTACTTGTAAAAATTAAATTAAAGAGATGATACATTATTTACTATTTACTTGTAAATATTTTAGCCATTAGAAATGGTGAAAAGTTAGAGTTTGAGGTTGGGCATCCTAAATATCTATTTTAACTTCTTTTTTTTTACTTGAAATACCTAATAAGCACCATAAGTATTTCAATAAACTCATCTTCAACCTCAAATACCAACTTAAATCAGTCTACAAAAGTAAAATTAAATAAAAAACTTTTCAATTTCAATCTGTTTTTTCTAGTGAGATGAAAGTTTAAAACACCTTGATAACACTTATTTTGTTAAAAGAAACTTAATGACACCAAGATTAACTTATTTGTTGATAAAATATGGCTAATTGATCATCTCCTCTCTTATCCTCCATTTTCCAATAACTCCCTGTCTCCTCTCCGCTCTAAATATGAGGACTAAAATGTAAAAATAGAATTAAAATTTAGAACCTAAAAGTAAAATCCTAAAATTAAAGGAACCAAAAATGATTAAATTGATAAGTTTTGGATGAGATAGATTTTTTCTTGCATGAATTCTAGAGAATCCCAATTATTTTTCTATTTTCATTTTGGTCCTTCTTCTTATAATTGTTTTAATACTGCATTTAAATCTTATTTCATCAAATTGGCCTCCAATTTAATGTATAATCATGCACTGGAATTGCTTGCAGTTTAAATATGGGGAGTTAGTCCAGAAGGATTATACTTGCATTTTCAAGCCCAGCAACAGTAGCTTAAGTCTCGTTAGCATTAGGCTTCCAGTTGGCATGTAGCGTGGCCCGGAAATTGGAAAAGAAGTTCAGTTTCAATTGATAAGCCCATGCTCATGGGCCATGGCCACTGGCAGCGAGAGAAGGTTGAGGTAAGCATGCGAGGAAAACATTATTCCAATCTCCATTGATGGAGTAGTAGAATTCTTGCTTACAGTTTCCAAGTGAGAGAGAGGTTTTTCTCAGCATAGCTATTGATTAAAGCCGAAACAATTGACCTTGCCTCGTTTCCATTTTATGGTTCATGTTGCTCTGCTTTCTTCCTTTTCGTCGCAATGATGTTCCTCTGTTTTTTTCTTTCCTTTTCAACAGTACTGTGTTTTGACCATCTTCAGATCATCTTTAGCATGTCAGAATTACATTCCACTTTGATGCAGTTTTAATAAGATCATTTACATCCAAACTGATGTGTTCTCTCACTGAATAGAATCCATTTCCTGAATGATTAGAGGAAATCGTACTGATTTATCGACTAGGTTAAGCTCTTAGTGATAAAATCAAATCAGGTAAATTTCAAGTGATTACCTGAATTTGATTCGAGATTTTTTCTTTTACCCTAATTTGCCATATCCAATCAAGAAGTTCAGATATCCCAATTGTCTCACACGTTAAATCTCTCTCGAAAGACTAAGAAATCTCAATGATGCAGCCAAAATAAACTCCATGAAAAGTCTTGAGTGGCTACAAGTCGATGTAATAAAAGTCGAACCGCCCATTGCTTTCAAGAATTTTTAAACTCTGGTCGTATCACAAAAGGGGCCGAAGGTCAAGAAAGCAAAAGCGAAGAAACTAGATGCATGATTGATCCAAAGGAAAAGCCCTCTGTTTCTTGCTCCTGGAAATTGTTGGGGAAAAAACTTGATATCAATTAACAAGCAAACTCCCTCGCAAATAGCATCCTTACCATCTAGAAAACCCTGTGAGAAAAATTACATGTCAGCTTGTTCTAGGAATCTGACACACCAACTAGCAGTTAGCATTAAATAGGATGGGGGTTCACCGCCACCTTCATTGCATTATCTCATTTAAAGGAGCGTGTCTGCATTTGAGTTGTACCCTTGAATCATGCATGTGAGGGTGGTGGGCATTTATTATCACCATCGTCATCAAGATTTGAGGATAGAAATCTTGATCGAGGTGGCCTGCGAGCCAAACACAACCCACCGAACAAACTATATACGGAGTGCCATTCTTCTTTAACGTTGTCGTTTTCATTTGCTGCTCTCGTGCTATAAAAATTCGTTTGTTAGAAATATTTAACATGAAAAATAAATATGAAGTTGGTTTAAAGATGTTGAAATATTATTTTTAAAATATTTATTTTTTTATAGGAAGATAATATCTCTAAAATACAATTATATTTTCTAAACTTTAAAAAAAATAAAAAGACAAGACCAAAAAAAAATATTTTTATTATGTGTTTATTTTTTTGTGCAATAACATGTTTTTATATACTTAAAATATAACAACAAAATAATATAATTGTTGATTAATTAAGATGACTGTTGATAAAATAATATAATTATTCATCAAACAATATGATTATTCATGAAATAATATAATTATTCATAAAATAGTTATACTTTAAATTAAATTGAATAACTGTTATTTAATTTTATGACTGTTGATGAAATAATATAATTATTCAAAATAATATAATTATTGATAAAATAATTATACTTCAAATTAAATGGAATAACTGTTATTTAGTTTTATCTCAACAGTCACAAGTATCAAAATTAATTACAAAAATAATTCAATGATGAATTAATCTTACTAACATATTAAATTTCAAGTTTCAAATGTTATATTTTAATATTATAAATATTTATATAATAGCATTGAGAAGCCAAATAGCACAGTCCATCAATCATAACTTAATTTACTACATAATAGAAATTCACACTTATAAACATTAGGATAGAGTGTTTCTTTTCAATGTGGGATATACATCTTTTTTTTTTCCTTTATTCATTTACAAACTACAATAACAATCCCCTATTAGTTTATAATGAATCTCTTTTCACTTGATAAAATAATGCTTACAAAAAGATATTTTGCAGTTTAAATCTTTAATTAGTATTAGAACTTGAATCCTACTAAAGTTATTGGTATCTGCAGATTAAATCAAAACTTTTTTTGTAAAATCAAAGATACTACATATATAATACTATTCAAACTCTTGAAGAGATTTATAACTATTTAACATTATTATGGTCAAATGTTAATATCTTATTTTCATGAATATTTACAAGAGAAAACCCTAGCCCTTATTAAAAGTGACACCACTTTTATATTTATATAAGTGAAATTATACATATTTATATTACATTAAACATGAACTTTAAATTCTATTAAAGGCCCTATGCTCATCCTCCATTACGTAATAAAACACACTAAATACTATCAAAAATAGAATCTAAAATTAATTATCAGTATCCAATAGATACTAAACAGTAACTTGTTAATTACTCATGAAACTTAAAGATAAGTTTTTTCCTATCCGAAGTTGGGTTCATACTAACATCTTTAATAATAGGTTTCACCACTATTCCATTAGTTGTTTTTCGTACCATGTTGTTAAATAGTTTTTTTGTTAGCGAATTTACTAAATTATTCTCGAACTTCACATAAACAATGATGATTATCATATTTGTAATAAACTATCAAATATATCCATATCAAATACTTATATGTCTTGACTTATCATTGTAAATGGTACTATAAGCTCGAGACATAATTGCTTCACTGTATCAATATAAAAAAATAGCTAACATAGGTTTTGGCCACAACTTAATATTAAACAACATATTTCTTAGTCATTCTTCTTCTTTACCTACAATAGTCACATCAATAAATTCTAATTTCATGATAGAATAAAAGATACAAGTTTGTTTTTTAGATGTCCAAGATATTTCACCTTCTTCAAGTAAGAAAATTCATCCTAATATAAACTTATTATCACTTGAACAAGCCATCCAACTTGCATCATTATATCCTTCAATTACAACTAGAAAATTAGAATAAAACAAGCCCAAATTGATCATTCTTTTCAAATATCTGAAGACTTTTACCATAGCCTTTCAATGATCTGTATTTGGCTTACTTATATATCTTGATAACTTGCATAAAGTAAAATTTATATATGATCTTGTACAATGTATAACATATATAAAACTTTCAATGACACTACTATGTTCTAGTTATACTGCTGCTTTATGACGATAATTATTTAACTTCGTACTAGAGTTAAATGGAATATTAACCTCTTTTATATTGATATGCTTAAACTTATTAAGCATTTTCTCAATATAATGTAACTAATTAAGTGTATAGCCACTACTATATTTCTTAACTTTGATTCCTAAAATTATATCTACTTCACCAACATCTTTTATTTTAAAGATAAAAGTGAGATACCTTTTAGTTTCAACTATTCTAAGGGTGCTAAATATTAACATGTCATCTACGTAGTGATAAATAATCATGCCAAGTTTTATTTTATTTTTTGTAAATTTAGAATATATACACTTATCAGCACTATTGTGATGAAAATCATTCAACAAAATTGCTTTGTCAAACTTTTCATGACATTGTTTCGGAACTTGTTTTAAAACATATAAAAACTTTACCAATTTAAATTGTTTTTTTTTAATTTCCAGGAAGTATAAAACTCATAGGTTGTTCTATATACACTTTTTTTCTTTTTTATATAATATCCAAATAGAAAAGTCATCTTTACATTCATTTAATAAACATATAATTTATAAATTGATGCTAATACAAATAAAACTCTAATTAATATAATTGTTGTCACCGAAGAATAAGTATCAAAATAATTACTACCCTTGTTTTGATTAAAACATTTGACAACTAATCTTGTCCTAAGTGTTTGTATAGAACTATCAATATTTTCTTTTAAACACCTATTTACATCTTATTGGCTTAGAACCTGGAGGTAAATCTATTAAGACTCGATTATTGTTAGACAATTGAATCTATTTTATCATTTACTGTTTCTTTCTATAAAACAACATCCTTATAAGATATAGCTTGACGAAGTATCTTTCGATTATATATCATATTTAGGATTATTTGTGTTCTTTTCAATACTGTATTTCTATCACGTTCCACTAAAAATACAATTAAATTAGTAGAAATAAAATTCATATCTATATTTTTTTTCTTTTTAACTCTTTGACTTCTTTTAGGTTTATTTGAACCCATTACTTCTACTTTTTTACATTTTTCCACTTAAAATTGAGCTAGGTGTCATTACTTTTAGAATTAGTTCTTGCACATTTAAATCACTTCTGAATTTATTTATGATAAATTCAACATGTATAAATTTAATAATCACATTATTTTTTAAATCCCCAAACCTATAAGCCTTTGAATTTTCTGCATAATCAATAAAAACACCCTTAAGACCTTTAGGTCGTAATTTTATTCTTTGAATATCAGAAAGAAACTTTACAAAAAGCTACACAACCCCACACTTTAAAATAATTCAAATTTGATTTTCTACCATTTCATGCTTCATAAAAAGAAATATTTAATTTTTTAGATGATAGTCTATTATAAATATGACATGCAGTAAGTAAGACTTACCCCAAAAATTATTTGGTAAATTAGCTTTCAAAAGCATGGCATTGACTAACTCAAGTGATTAGGAATTTCTTTCTACTTTAGAAAAAAGCTTTTTATTATCTTTGCTTTAATTCATACTTCACATTTGTTGTTATTATTATTATACTGATATGAAATATAATAATGCTTACATATATATATATATATATATATATATTTCAAATATCTATAATTTAGATGTTTTAATCTAGCATGCCAAAGAAGAGAAGTATATTCAATTATACAAGTAAAAATAACATTGATTTCATTAATACTGAACTTAAACATGTTATCACAAGAATAACATTTTTCCCATAAACACCCTACTCTTATTTACAATAACCTTATCAAACTCTAAAATAATCTTGAGCTCTTTTTTGTTTAAGAGACTAACAGAAACAAGGTTTTTCTTAATCTCAGGAACATAAAATAAATTGACTAAAGATAATTTTTATTCAAAAGTAAAGTTCAACTCAATAGTTTTTTTTTCTTAAAACTTTTGCAAAATTATAGTTGCCCATTAAAACCTCTCCAGGTTTTTTTAATTTTTTATAAGTTTTAAACAATGATTTATTATTACAAACATGAAATGTTGTATCCGAATCTAGTCATCAATCCAAAGTCTTTCTAACATTAGTTATCATATTTAATTTAATAATCATTCCAATTTAAATGTTTAAAACCATGGCAACCAACTCCCTGACTTCATATTTTTCAACCATATTCACTTTAAAAGAATCACATTTCTTGTTAAAATTCTTGAATCTGCACTCTTTTATGTGGTGTCTTTTATTTCTATAATGGAAACAAACCATATACTTCTTATAAGCTTTTTTCTTCTTCTTGAATTTGTTTCCTTTCTTTCACACTTTTAGATTGTTAAACTAGTTTCAATAACCAAATTCACTTTAGAATTCATTGCTTGCAATTCACGCATATGAGATTGAACCGTAATTTGTAAATGTGTTTAAAATTGTTCAAATGTATAATTATTTGTAGAATGCAACATCTTTTTCCTATATTCATTCTAGGAGGGAGGAAGTTTTAATAAAACAATCCCCACTTGAATCGAATTAGAAACTTTGATATCCAAATGATTTGATATTAGTAGTTTGATTTTCATGGATTTGATCTATAATTGGCTTATTTTCAGTAATTTCATATTAAAAAAATTTTAAAGTAAGAAAATAATCAGAACCTAATTTTTCATACTTGCAGTATGTTTAAGGCAACTTAAATTTCTTTTGATGACTTTAATTTGGAGAAGATATCATAAAGTCGATTGGTTAGGGTATTCAAAACATTCCCTGCACAAAACACTTCATTTTCTTCACGTTTTAGTCTTAAAGTCTTAATAGTAGCATATTTATTTTCTTATGGTTGATGTAGTGCATGTAAATTAGAGTCAAGAATTTAGTAAATTTTTAATGAAGTAAACAAAACATCATCTTATCCATCCATCTTTTGTTATTCATATCATCAAACCACTCTAATTGAATTTAGACTTCCTTAGCAACTCTGATGCTGGAATTCATATCTGTCTCCATCAAAATAAACATCTTAAATTGTTAGAAATATTTAGGATGAAAACAAATATGAAGTTAGCTTAGAGATGTGAAAACAATGTTTTTAAGGTCTTTATTTATCCCACATAGAGATAATATCTCTAGGATACAATTAAGCCCTTTACACCTCTAAAAGAATAAAAAGATAAGACCAGGAAAATAATATTTGTTTTTATTGTGTGTTTGTTTTCTGTGTAATAACAGGTTTTTATAGATTTAAAATATAACAATAAAATAATGAATGTTAATCAATCAATATGACTATTGATGAAACAATATGACTATTATTAAATAGTTGTTATTCAATTTTATCTTAGTAGTTATAAATATTAAAATGAATTATAAAAATAATTTAAGGATGAATTAATCATACTGATATATTAAGTTTCAAGTTCTAAATATTATTTTTTTGATAAATATCCATATAATAAGATTAAAAAAATTAAATAGGAGAGTTCATCTATCGTAACTTAATTTACTACGTAATAGAAACTCAAACTTATAAATAGTAAAAAAAAAAATTCAATGTAAAATTAACAACTTGTCTTTTTTTAATTTATTCACAAACTAAACCAACAAAGTCGTTGTATATTTTGTAGAGTAGAGACCGAAGAATTTAAAGGTGAGACAGAATGATGGTAGATGTTTTCTTAATTCATTCTGCTTTATGTGTGATATACGAAGTATTTTAAAGTACAAGATGTGCACGCCAAGAATTGTGCAAGGAAGTTACAATACAGATTTGATGTAGCTAAACTCTAGGAATCAGTCTTTCCTAAACAAATATCTATACCTAAACATTAGGAATCAATGATTTCTGGTTTTCTGCAGTACTCTTCTCCTGCTGATATCCTTGATGACACTTCTTTTCATTCTCGTAGTTCAATTAAAAATTGGTAATTAATAATAATAAATACTGTAGATGTGAAGCATATATATATATATATGAAGAAAAGAGGAGTGTGTGAGGCAGATAAAAACGATGAGTGCTTGAGAATAATTATATCTTAAACAAATCGACTCTTGTAAAGCTGCGTGCATGGGAAAACTGTTTCCCGGGAAAATCTTCTAAAAACCGAAACGAAAACTCTCACCTTAATTGTCGGAGCAAACAAAACACTTGTTTCTACTACACACGTGTCTTCCAAAACGAGAAGCTTTTTTTTTCCAACACGTGTTTTGAGTTTTGACCATGCTGCCCTCTCTACCCTTTTTAACACGGCGATTCGAGCAATCCCAATTTCTTACACATTAATGTTTTTTTTCCCGTTAAAACGCTGAAGTACCTCGACTAACCAGTCAAAGGAAGGTCCAATAAAAGTAGAATTAGTTTAAAAAAATTTAAATAACAAAAGTAATTTGGACAGCTCAATTTCAGTAGAATTACCCGAAGACAGAATTGAAGGAACTCACCTCGTTCCTGGAAATTCTTATAAATTGGATGGTTCGAGTCCTTTTCAGTAGAGCCACGTGCGAAGTTCCTTGCTCCGTTTCCTCGATATTACTCGGAGCGTTGACTGCAATGAGCTAAGACCTCTCTGCACGGTTGTTAGGCCGCAGCCATTCACGAATCTTGGTCAAGGGGCCGAAGGTCAAGAAAGAAAAAGGCTAGTAAACAAGTTGCTCTACAAATTGTTCCCATCACTCTTGCTTTTAATGCAAATTAAGTTTATTTTTAAAAAATAATACGTCTTTAAATTATTTAAAGAATTTATAAATATCATTACCATCCATTAGGAAAAACCGTGTACAAAAATTAGATGGTTATTTCACGTTGTCTTTGGAATCTACACACCAACTATCAGCTTCCGTTGAGGAGGATGCCTGTTCCAACGCATCTCTATCTTTTACGAGCTCCTTAACTCCTGTTTGTCATTGCAATGTTTTTTAAAAAATATTTTTTATTTTAATTATTTTTAAATATTTTATTATTATTTTGATATGTTGATATCAAAAATAAATTTATAATAATAAAAAATATTTTAATATATTTTTAAATAAAAAAATTTAAAAAATAATTTTCACTATACTTCCAAACAAATTCCTATAAAAATATAATTATGAGCCAAATACAATAAAAAAGAACAACAAACAATATATATATACTAGTTGTGTTACCTGTGATTGGTCATGGATAAATATTATTTTTTTTAAAAAAAATGTAATAGCTTATCCAACAAGGTTTTTTGATGAAAAATTATTTTTTAGCAAAAACAATTATCATATACAATACTTTTTTTTTACAACAAATGCAAAAAAATAAAATCAATAGGTGAAACTAGAAATTAAAAAATTAATATAAAAAAATCATGGGTTAACTAGTACCTAACTAGTTAGATAAGTAATTTGAGCCTATTGAATCAAACAATATTTTTATTTTAAAAATCACTTTTCATCTAAATAACAAAAAAGGATGGTGTGCGGGCATGAAAAAAAAAAGAGAGAAGGATTTCTTACCTAAAGCAAAAAAAGAAAAAGAAGGAAAGAACTACATATATATAAAAAAAAAAGCAACAAAAAGATAAATTAATTTTTTAATCATAAGGAGCTAAAAATGCATCAAACTGAAAAAGTTAAAAAAACAAATAGAACATACATTAAATCATAATATTCTAATAAGAAAAACCATAAAATGAAGAAAAAGACTTTCCTAAATTTTGTTTGAAAAATCTAAATAGAAATTCAATAAAAACCAAACTCAAAAAATTAAAAATTAAAAATAAAAAGGATAAAAAAATCCAATGGAACCAAAAAAGATGGTGCAGGCATGCTAGCCTGGCAAATCCAGGGTAGCATGGTAAATTTGTAATCCAGATCACGAGGTGAAACTATCTTTTATTTAAAAATAAATTGAAAAAAAAAGCGTAATTTTAAATAAACCTAACATTGAAATATGTGATGAAAAAAGAAAAATTGATGCAAACAAAAAAACTAAAAAAAACCCGATATCAATACAAGTTAACACCTTATACTTGTGATTTAGGTTATAAAACTGAGATCACCATATTAGAAAAAATCATGATCTAAACTCAAAATCAATCAAATATTAAATAATAAAATAAAAAATAATGAAAATAAAGAATGAAGATCAAATTCAACATAAAAATAAAAATAAATAATATGGTGTGGGATGAAATTGAAAATGAAAGTTAATTAAGAAAATTATATATAAAAAATCATTTAAAAGAATGACCAAATATGATAAAAAAATTAAATTAAATTAAATTTCAATAAATGAGATTGAAAAGAAAAAATAATAATTAAAAGAATGATGATTAAGTATAATATAAAAATCAAATTAAAATAAATTTCAAATGATAAAATTGAATAAAAAATCAAAAAAAAATAATTTAAAATAGTTAAATATAAATTAAAAGAACAAGAACTATAATTTGAAATAAAAATAAAATGAGAGGAAACTTTTTATTTTTACTTGGCCAATGCAAATGTCAAGGCCATGAAAGACAAAAGAGAAAGAAAGTAAAAACTCTCTAACCCTTTAACTCAATAAAAACAAAAAACAAGGTTAAGTATTATAAAATACTTCCTAAACTACCAATTAAAATATTGAAGTTTTTTGAATTGAAAAGGCATAGATTTAACACAAAGCAACACTATTTTTAGAATTTAATGTTATCAGTATACTTATTATTTTTTTTTATAAAATTATTAACTTTATCATGAGAGATATTTATTAAAATAATTTTTTATATTAAATAAAAAAATACTTTCAATCATGATTTAATCGAAACATAACCCCACCACTAAAAATTACCTTTTTCTACGAGCATAACTTATTTCAAAACATCATCATGGCATGGTAAATGGTAAATAGCAGGGTAACATTAATGAAAATGCCTTGCACTCATTTCCTTCTAGCCATCTTTATTTCTGAAATAAGGAAGTCCTTCAGGAAAAAGAAAAGGGAAAAGCTACAGCAGATGTAAAAGATGAAAAAAAACCCAAATTTGAAAGAAAGGAGTGCGGTAGATAAAGATGAACATAGTTATATCTCAAACAATCATAAAACTAGAAAAAAAAAAGAAAAAAACAATAATAATAATAAAAAGCTATTAAGGGCCCATTAGGGTTCCAAAGCAAGGAATTAATATTATGAAAATAGGAAACTATTTCCCGGACCCGTTGAATTTTCAAAATCGTGTCGGAGAAGGAAAAGTCTTCGAAGAACCAGAGGATTAGATCATGGATGGATCTCACTGTATGAGTTGAATGGTTCGACCGTGATCGTATGCAGAAGGACAACAATTAGTACATGGATGATTTTTGCGAGGTGGAAGGGAGGAAAGGGCGCCTGGTAGCGAGTGGCCCACAAGGACGCAAGGTCACGATAATTAAATAATTAAAGAGAGGTGGAGAAATAAGAGTACCAGTGATCATCAATGGAATGGAATGATGCTGTAGTTCTGCCATGTTTTTTGGGCACGAGGAACCTTTTACTAATCTTTGCCAGATTGCTCGGTCCACCAACCACTTCCCTTTGGGATCTCCATGAGGCCAGCACTCCGTCCTTTCTGTGGAAATAATAATAATAATCATAGATCTCCATGAGGCCAGCACTCCCTGCTTTACGTGGAAATAATAATAATAATAATCATCGAACAGATGGACTGTCGGTCACAAATAAATAATTGAATTATGATTTGATCTGGTTATGGATCCATGCATCGGGCAATGGGTTTCTGCGTCCAAGGGTTGTGTCATGTCGTGTCATGAATCTCAATCATAAACCCAGTTAAAATATGGTCGCCTTTTTCGAACAACTCACTTGGTATAGCAGAATTGACTGTTCAGCACCTTTTTTTTTTTTTTAATTTTTATTATTACCCAGATGGTGTTCTTGGAAGGTAGAGCCGTGCAGGGCTGTGTTCTGACTTTTTTCAGGTTCCTAGTAGCCGTATGGCCTCAATCAGGCACCAGTTCAGGGCAGGGAGACTGCATGGACAAAATTGAACTTTAAATCCACCATCACTCCTCCTCATTTGGATGGTATTCCCAAACAAGTTGTACGAGATCAGACCCCTCAAAGTAATGAATGAATTATAAATTGTTTTTTCGCCTCTTTTTATAACCAAACAAAAAAGAAAAAAGATTCCTGGAAGAAAAGCAGACGTGTAATTTTTGTGCTTGCTCATCACTCAAGATAACAAGACAAATCCAAAACAAGGTGCCTTGCTTTTGTTATTTTATGGAAAAGTATGAAGGTTAGATCCTTCCATGCATCTGTCTGCGATGTCAATTTTGCTGCAGCATGATGCCAGCCACGACGTGATCTTGCTTTTATTTATTTATGCGTGTGGTGATGAAATTAGAGCAACGACATGAGAAGGGAACTTAAATCAGCACAAGGAAAACAAGTATGGCAGGCTGAACTTGGTGTTCACGGAATATAACTGAACTATAAGATTAATACATATTACTCTGGTGAGGATGAGAGGGTTCTTTTATAGATTCATTTTTTAATTATTCCATGAATAGAAAACTGGGAAAAGCATAAGAAGTAATGATCCAGGGGTTTGCAAGCACGTCGTTAGTCAATTGTTTTTTTTATAAAAAAAAACCACAGATGAGAAAACACTTGGTACAAAGTGGAAGATGATGCACCATCTTGTACTATGATTACTAGCCATTTGACATGAAAGATTGCTTTTAAAACTTCTAAAAAGCATTATAAAAATCTAAAGAAAATCATTAATAATATCAAACCAACATTTTATCTCTCTATGAATACAAAACCAGCCTAATTCAACAAACATTAGAGACCGGATTAACCCCCTTTTTTTTTTGGTCGAGGTGAAGGGTTAGGATTAAAAACAATGTAATGGGATTTCTTTCTAAGTAAAATCTATCAGCATGAAAAACAACTCTTTACGCAATCGAATTGTAGACAATCAACTCATTTTCTATCCTTCCCCGTCTCCTTACAACTTTCTCATTAATATCTTAAAATTAGTGACGTGAATAAATAAAGTTTCTAACCCAAACATAAAAATTTCAAGGAACATGAATTTAAAAATTTAGAGACTACATGAGACATGCTCTATTCACTTGAAAAAATATAAAGACTGAATATTGGTTTTAATTTCAAATTCAATACTTGAAGCTTTAAATAATTTAAATTAATAAGATTGAATGTTATTTTTCTAAACTAAATAATATTATTGATAAGTAATGTAATCCATAATGGATCGTGCCTTTTTCATATGTTGCATTTTCATTATTTGTTCTAATATTTCTTTCATCTTGCATCAAGTCTTGCTTTGCCTGCAATGTCTTGAGCCTGATTCTATTTAATATCGATCCTAAATAATTTTAAATTTGTAATAATTGAGTTGGTGTCAATGTTTGAAATCTAGAAACATTATTTTAGCTGCCTATGCTGGGGAAACATGATGAAACTTACTTGAAGACAGTAAAGATGGAAGCTCATTATTGGCTATCGACGTTAAAACTTAATCTCATACCTCATTTTATACTTTATAGCCTATGTAGTCTTCTAAGTTTGTTAAATTATGTGAATCAAATGATATAAGTTGATCTGTTAGGCAAATATATTAGAATGATTATTGAATAAATGTTTTTTATAAAATCATCCGGGTTGGGTTTGGATGACCAAACTTTAAAAATGAGAAAAGGAAGAGGGTGGTGGTTAGGGTTTTAGTTTTTTTAATGGAAAAATTATAATATTTAATATAAAAACTATCTTGTCATTAAATAAAAAATAATAGCAAACATGTAAATAAATAAATAATTGTTGTTATTTTTTCTTGTAGAGGAAAGTGTGAGCACGCATATAAAGTTCATGATGCAAGTGGTTAGGGTTTTAGTTTTTTTATGGAAAAATTATAATATTTAATATAAAAACTGTTTTGTCATTAAATAAAAAATAATAGCAAACATGTAAATAAATAAATAAATATTATTATTATTTTTATAGAAAAAAGTGTTAACACATGTATAATAAAGTTCATGGTACAAATTATAATTGTTTGAAACTCGATAGTTAAATGTAGTCTAAACCAAACTAAAAGATCTTCGTAGTAATTCCAAAAAAATAATTGATCATGATGCTTCAAATAAAAAAAACTTGTTAATATTCTAAAAACGTTTTTATAATTTTAGTTTTTTTTCAATTGATGGTTTAATTAGGAAGAAAATATCATCATATATAAAAAAGACTATCCGAAAGCAGTTCTATTGTTACATTCTGAGGTCGAAATTGTTTGATGGGTCTCACGCTATCGGGAGCATCTCTGCGGAGTCCATGAATTAAGACAGGTATCTGTGTCATGAGTTCACTATTCATACTTTAATCCTGTGATTGTAGTTCATTGTCTGGCTCCTGATAATTAATAAATGCCGTCTTCTACCTCAGCTTTTGTGCTCTTGCTCATCACTCAACTCAGTCCGCCATCAATCCAAAACAACAAAACAATCAAGGCTTCATTATTTTGTTGCTTATGCGCACAGAATTTTAGATTCTTCTATGAAATCTAGCCACCTCTGTGGTCAATCTTGCAGCAGCATGATGCCATCCATGACGAACTATCTGGGTGCATTATTTTGCTGCTGATGATGGAGAATTATGTGACAGCAATTTCTCGCAACTGGTCAAACGTTGGTTTTCAATTTTGTTTTGATTGGTATTTTTTTAATTAAAATAAAATATTTTAATTTTAAAGTATTTTATCGTGTTATTTTAGGTTGTACTATATATATATAAATTAAATTTAAAATAAATTAATTATAAATTATACAATATAAATATGATATCAAATAAACATAATTTTAAATTTTAAAATATTTGTAATAGTTAAGATTATATATATTTTTAACTTAAAGTAATTCAACTTAATAAAATATTAAAATATTATAAAAATAAAATATTTTAACATAATTATTTTAAATATAAAATTAGGTGAATATTATAAAGCTAATAGAATATAAAGCATTTTTTATTTTGCTCAATTTTTTATAAAGTATAAATATAAAAAAAACAGCATGAATATAAACTATATATATATATATTAATGATAAATTTAATTTGAAAAAAATTAATATTATTGTTAATGAAAATAGTTATAATAATTTTTAATATTATTATTATTTAAAATAATAATAAAAATAATTTTTTTATACTTAGTTGATTTAATTAATAAAATTGAATAAGATTCAATTTAATTTAATAGCCTTTTAAAAGCAAAATAAAACATGTGGAATGAAACTTTAATATTCCGGTCAAAATTTTATTTTATTTTATTTTTTAAATTAATATAGAATATTTTCATCATTCTAGATGAAAGAAAATTAAATTAACAATCTTGCTTTAAACTGATCCACAGTGGGTGTCCATGCGACAGTGATTTGCTTGTCTGAATGCAGCAGAAGCTTGTGGCGCCATAATCTACTGATTTTTATCCGGTAATGCTCCTGTTTAATTCTCAATTTAATGGGATATTTGTGCTTATAATAATAACCTTACAGTCGTGATTTTTCCCCCGCCTGACAGTAATTATTCTTTAAGCAACTTAATTACAGCTTGTGATCTTCCGGTCATGATATTTTAATTCTATCATAGCTTAGCATATCAAATGGAAGAGGGACTTATTTCTTTTTTGTTTTTATTTTTGGTTGTACCCTAACATTCTAAATAAGAGCACTAATCATTAAAAAAACATATCTCTGAAACTAGAAAAATTATTAAAAAAAAAATTATATTGCCCCAGTTAAGGAGTATTTAGGAATGTGGTTTGGGTGTTTTAAAAAAAATTGAATTTTTTTGTTTAAAATATTTTATTATTATTTTAATGTGATAATTTTAAAAATATTTATTTTAATATATTTTTAAACAAAAACACATTTTAAATTGTCATAATTATCACATTTTCAAACAGCCCTTAAAATATACTGTTTTGAATATTTGAAACTATAGCATGCCCTAAAAAAATATATACACAATATTTTATTTTCAAAATATTTCTGTACTTTGTTATATTTTTTTTTATACACAAAATATATCAGGTGCTTACGAACTAGATATTTCCACTTCCAAAACAAAATTTACAGGCTGCAGTTCATAGCCATCACTAAATATCAGTGAGAAGAAAGAGTCAAGATAAAACCACGTAACTAATACTTAGATCTTGACCCGTTTGCTTTACCGACTCAGAGATTCATAAGTGATATAGTTTTCTCTGTTTATTTATAGAAAAAAGGACTGCAAATTTGTTCAGCGATTCATGCTGTCCTCAATTGGACTCGCGCTTGTTTGTTGATCGAGAGCTATTTTTTAGAACTGGTTTGACTGGACTTGATTATCTCAGCTTGCTTCTTCTTTTTTTTTCTTTTTTTTTTAATTTAATTTTCAATTTAAGGATTTTTTATTGAATTAAATTGTCCAAAAAATCCCGACCAATAGATTAATCTCGTGTATCCGAGGCGCGGCCTTGCTGATTTATTCAGTACTGTTAATTCGCAGTTATTTCCCAAAATAATACTAAAGAGCACCAGTTTTTCGGCACCCCTAAAGCCACCCACAGACCTGCTTGATGGCTTTTTTTTTTGTTTAAATTATTTTTTTCCTTGAAAAATAGTAATTTGATGTCTTTTTATATATTCTTAATTACTCTCATAATAAATAGGGTTTATAAACTTTATGATAAAACTTCAATTCGACAGGATGTTACAATGAGGAATTATACACGTTGTTTGTGTGTGTGTTTTAAATACCAGTTAAATATTTAGTATTCATGTGGTTGGTCTGTATTCAATGTATTAGATGAATAAAGATAACTAAGAATATTTATTTCTATAATTGCTTCTGTTTTTAAAATAAACAATGAAAAACAAATATTTAATAATAAAAAAACTCTATTTATTATTTATGGCCTCCATTTATTTTTTGCATTGAAAATATAAGATTATCGAAAGTAGTACAATGCTGTTTTTTTAGCTGTGAAGAGTAAATTACTTTTGATTGTTTATATGAATAGTAAAAAATATTTTTATTGTTCTAGTTTGAGTCCGGTCCAAAGATAAATACATTGAATCGGGTTCAATCCAGTAAAATAAAAACTATTATTTAATATTATTCAATGATATTCCATGAATTAGATAAAGATCACTTGATATCATAATATTTACAGAATTTGATCGTAATTTTAATTTTATTCATGATTATATTTTATTTGATATTGTTACGTGCTTAAAAAACCAATAAAATTGTAGCATTTGACGGATGCATTTCATGCGTGTTGGAATTATAGGTAGTTTAAGAGAATAATAAAAAAATATTTTATATAAAATATTATTTATTTCAAATTAAATCTATAATATTTAAATTAAACACCATAAATATTAATATATATTTTTTAAAATTATTTTATACCTCAATTTGAAAATATTTTTAACCAAACATATCAAAGTATTTTTTATTTAATCTTAATTTCAACCATATTTTTAACCAAATATATATAAATACTAAACCAATTTCAACCAAAAATATTTTTTATAAAATAATTTTTTTTAAATCATAACTGTAAAAGTTATAACAATACCAAATACACTCTTACATAATTTCGAGTCCTTCATCTACCTTTATATTTTATTTGTGTTTAACATTGCATTTTGATTTTTTTTTGAATTTTTTATTTTAAATTAATATATTTTTTAATGTTTTTAGATTATTTTGATATAATAATATTAAAAATAATTTTTAAATAATAAAATAAAAATTATTTTAATATGTGTTAAAATAAAAAAATATTTTTAAAAATAATAATTATTATATTTTTAAACATATCTTTAATTAATGGAGTTATGAAAAATGGGCGTACGCATAGTTTTTTTTTCTTCCTTTTCTCTAGGTGAAAATCGGCTAGGGATGCATTGATTGTTAAGATAAACAAGCGGGATCATCACTCTGCCATGGCAGAGACATTGAGGTGTCTGATAACATTAAGAATAGATTTAAATTTTTTTAAAAAGATATCATTTTAATATTTTTCCATATAAAAATTATTTTGACACCGACGTCATGCAAGACACCCTGGCATCCTAAGGAGAAGTGTCGTTAGGTGTGTTCTGTGGTGATCCAGCGTCCGATTAGTATGTCACCACGTAAGCATCTTAGGCAGTTCCAGAAACAGTTTCCGGCTGTCCGATTGACACAACAATGGTTCTGTCCTGCCTCGAAATTTTCAACCATGCACACAGACCCATGATGTGGTCTGCTCGCTATCCCTCCCTCTCTAGTGTTGGTTTATCTATCTTACATGACATTACACTGTTTTTATATTTTAAAAATATTTTAAAAAAATTTAATTTTTTTAATTTTATTAGTTTTAAATTAATATTCTTTTAGTATTTTTAAATTATTTTAACACACTAATATTAAAAATAATTTTTTTAAAATACAAATATATTATTTTAATATATTTTTGAATAACTAATATTAAAAAAAAACAGCAATTTCGTACCCAAATACAAAGCCGAGCTCTGCATTTCTGGTTGCCGTTCTTAAGTGAGGCTGCGTGGTTTAATTCTGTGCCATGGTTGTTAGCGTGGGCATTTAATGCCTTTTAAATCTTCTAGAAAGACTAGCTCATCATGATCCTTTAATTTGTATGGTCTAGCATAACTTTGTCTGTCTTGGATGGCTAGCTTCATTGTCACGGGGACGACTTGTTGTGCCTAAGCGGAGCACGAGGTCCAAGTTCTTATAAAGATTTGGAACTCTACTTTTTGCTTGGCGAGCACTTATTTATATGGAGTATTCTCTCGGGCGTCTTGGTTCTTGTTTTCTTTATTAATAATGTAAGCAATCCATCGGCGGTCTGATACCTACTCCTTAAATTAATTTGTTTATCTTCGCTTCAGTGTTTTTTTTATCTTCTTTTGAGTATGCGTATCTCTTTCTTTTCAACAAAATGCGCATTTTGAATATCTGATTTTCCGAGATCCCAGCTGACAAATTCAAAGCTACAGAGCCCCCCCTCATGCTAGCTCCCGAAAGCTTGTTAAAATTATATAAATAAAAAATGTTTTTGCTGTTTAAGTATGCTATGTGAACAGTAGTAGTATAGAATCACCTTTCCTTGCCCCGGTATGCTATGTGAACAGTAGTAGTATAGAATCACCTTTCCGTGCATCTCTTTTCGGGGGAACCTGAGTTCTAAAGGTGGCTGATTTTAATCCCCAATCAAGTGACGTATGTTATTTTCTTTTCTTTTCTTTTCTGTACGTGGCCAAATCGGTTTTCAGATTCTGCCTTCTGCTTTTTTATATCATTTTTTTTAACTGTAATCATTTGCTTCTTGGAATGATTGTTGCCATTTTTTTTTCTTTATCTTTCTGTTTGTGGCCCTGTTATGGTGGTCATGATTTCTTCTCCTTTTGAGGATCATTTCTCCGTGGACCTTACTTACCAGTGCAGTGCTCTGTAAATTATGCAGGGAGCAGGAGGGAGGAGATTGATCGGCGTCAAGTGATTTTGCTTTGATTTTATTTTTCCTCTCACTTGAGGGGCTGGGAAGCATGAGTTCTTCAACATGGATCACCTCTCTTTCATGCTCAAGCGCTGTAGTTCTGCCTTCAGGGGACACATCTATTCAAATGATATTTCAATGGCTGAGATTCATTTTCTTCTCCCCATGTCCTCAAAGAGCTCTTTTATCTTCAGTTAACCTGCTGTTCCTGCTTGCCCTCCTCGGATTTGCGGCTCAGAAGCTGTACTCTAGATTCACATCCAGTGGACGCTCCATCTCTGAAATCAACAAGCCCCTTATCGGAAACGGAAACAACAGAGTTCTTCAGATCACGACTTCTATTTGGTTCAAGCTCTCTTTGATTGTATCGGTCTTGTTAGCTTTATGCTACATTGTTGTCTCCATTCTAGAATTCAGTCAAAGCAGTCGGTTGCCATATTGGAAGGTGCTTGATGGCGTCTTTTGGTTAGTTCAAGCAATAACTCATGTAGTGATTGCAATCTTGATCATTCATGAGAAGAGATTTCAAGCTACCACTCATCCACTATCTCTTCGAATTTATTGGGTTGCAAATTTCATCACCACTGGTTTGTTTATGCTATCAGGGATCATTCGATTGGTAGCTCTGGATCACAACTTGATATTTGATGACATATTTTCTGTAGTAGCCTTCACTTTTTCAATTGTTCCTTTTGCTGTAGCCATTAGAGGATCGACTGGGATTACTGTAATCAGGGAATCTGAAGCAGTTATGCATGATGACACCAAATTACATGAACCTCTTCTGGGAAAATCCAATGTGACTGGTTTTGCTACCGCCTCGATAATATCCAAGTCCCTTTGGCTTTGGATGAATCCCCTTCTGCGTAAGGGTTACAAATCTCCACTCAAGATAGATGATGTGCCAACCCTTTCACTGGAGCATAGAGCCGAAAAAATGTCGCAGCTCTATGAATCCAAGTGGCCTAAACCACATGAAAAGTCAAAAAACCCTGTTCGCACCACACTGTTGAGGTGCTTTTGGAAGGAAATTGCCTTCACTGCGTTCCTTGCAATCCTGCGGCTCTGTGTCATGTATGTTGGGCCACTGCTCATCCAAAGTTTCGTCGATTACACAGCTGGGAAAAGAACCTCTCCCTTTGAAGGATATTACCTTGTATTGACTCTTCTTGTCGCAAAATTTGTTGAGGTTCTGACTGTCCACCAATTTAACTTCAATTCTCAGAAACTTGGGATGCTCATTAGATGTTCTCTCATCACTTCTTTATACAAGAAAGGGCTCAGGTTATCTTGTTCTGCTCGTCAAGCTCATGGAGTTGGACAGATTGTGAATTACATGGCTGTTGATGCCCAGCAACTCTCCGATATGATGTTACAGTTGCACTCCATATGGTTAATGCCATTGCAGCTTGGTGTTGGCTTGGTGCTCCTATATAATGTTCTTGGTGCCTCAACAATCACAGCTTTTCTTGGAATTCTTAGTGTTATTATGTTCGCTATTTTTGGAACCCAAAGGAATAATAGGTTCCAGAGAAATGTGATGGTAAATCGTGATTCAAGGATGAAGGCAACAAATGAGATGCTGAATTACATGCGTGTGATCAAGTTCCAAGCATGGGAAGAGCACTTCAACAAGAGAATCCAAAACTTTCGCGAATCAGAATTTGGATGGATTTCCAAGTTTTTGTACTCAATCTCCGGTAACATAATTGTGATGTGGAGCGCACCATTGCTAGTGTCAACTCTTACATTTGGTACTGCACTGCTATTGGGAGTCCCACTTGATGCAGGGACAGTGTTCACAACGACATCTGTCTTTAAAATCTTGCAGGAGCCTATCAGGACATTCCCTCAATCTATGATATCACTTTCACAAGCGATGGTATCTCTTTCGAGATTGGATCGTTACATGATAAGCAAGGAATTGGTGGAAGAGTCAGTTGAAAGAGTGGATGGTTGTGATGACAGAATTGCTGTGCAGATTAAGGATGGGGTATTTAGCTGGGACGATGATGCTGAAGATTATGTTTTGAAAAACATAAATTTGGAGATCAAGAAAGGGGAGCTCACTGCTATTGTCGGGACTGTGGGATCTGGGAAATCTTCTCTCCTCGCCTCAATTCTCGGTGAGATGCACAAAATATCAGGAAAGGTACGGATTATGAAACATAACCTCTGGGGTTTATGCATTACTTTTTTCTTGTATTTAGGTTTTCTGAATCAGCTCCATGCATCTCTCTCTCTCTCTCTCTCTCTCTGTTAGCTAGAGTTTTTTTTCATCAACTCTGAGACTTCTCAATATCCAGTATGTTTCTGGTTTGTTTGGTCCTTGTCAATCTCGTACAGTTGGAACGCATTCATGTATGACACTGAACTCATTTTTATTGAAGCTCAGAATTTGGCCGCTCAAAGTCATCAATGGGACTTCTTTTTTTCAATCCTGCTCAATTTGGGGCCATGTTATACCATATTAATTGAAGGCTATCTTGGTCATCATTCTTATTATCTCTTCCCTGTGTTCTCTTTCAAATATTTTTGTTTTTTGATCACCTTTTGTTGGACTAGATTTCCCTCCTTGGTTTACACTGCTTAGTTGTTACTTTTGCTGCTCATGCAATCCATTTAACACAACTTTCCTCATTTGGTTGCCAAATTGCAAGTGATAAAGTTGAAATATTTTACTGAGATATTTTACTTTTCCTTCAACAGGTCAGGGTTTGTGGAACAACTGCCTATGTTGCTCAAACATCATGGATTCAAAACAGCACCATTGAGGAGAACATATTATTTGGTTTGCCAATGAATAGGGAGAAATACAAGGAAGTTATCAGGGTTTGTTGCTTGGAGAAGGACTTGGAAATGATGGAGTTTGGGGATCAGACTGAGATCGGAGAGCGTGGCATCAACCTCAGTGGTGGACAGAAGCAGCGGATACAACTTGCAAGGGCTGTTTATCAGGACTGTGATATATATCTTCTTGATGATGTTTTTAGTGCTGTTGATGCACATACTGGGACTGATATATTTAAGGTGACACTAAAGTTAGTTGCTTTAAAGCTTAAACATGTAGTGGAAATGGAATGATTTACTCTTCATGCCATTTTGATCATAGGTGCTTTAATCTGTTAAGGAAATTCAGAGTCCGCCAGTAGAAAACACGAAAAATCACTTATGTTAGAGAATTTAGATAATTGATGTCACCCTATAATCTCCTGTAAAAATGACAAGCAAATTTTTCTTGGTAAAAGTTACGTTTTCTAGTTAGTGAATCAGTATTTTTACGTGATGCATTCTGAGAAATGGATAGCGGTTCTGAGTTATATCAATGTCTTCTGCAGGAATGTGTTAGAGGAGCACTGAAGGGAAAGACCATCTTACTTGTGACCCACCAAGTTGACTTCTTGCACAATGTGGATCTTATCTCGGTAAGCAGAAAAATCACTTTGTATCATTCTCACCCACGAAGATAAGAGTTTATGATCGATAATTTCTTTGGAAAATGGTATCTCTCAATACCAGGTTATGCGAGATGGACAGATAGTACAATCAGGAAAGTACAACGATCTCTTAGTGTCTGGATTGGATTTTGGAGCATTAGTGGCTGCCCATGATACTTCAATGGAACTTGTAGAGGCCAGCTCTGAAATTTCTAGTGAAAACTCTCCCAGACCACCAAAGTCCCCTCGCGGTCCTTCCAAACTTGGGGAAGCCAATGGTGAAAACAAGCTTCTAGATCAACCAAAGTCAGAGAAGCGAACTTCGAAGCTCATCGAAGAAGAGGAAAGAGCAACTGGTAATATAGGCCTGCACGTGTATAAACAATACTGCACCGAGGCTTTTGGATGGTGGGGTGTAGTAGCGGCAATGCTATTGTCCCTAGTATGGCAAGCATCTCAAATGGCTGGGGATTATTGGTTGGCATATGAAACTGCAGAAGAGCGTGCTGAAATGTTCAAGCCTTCACTATTTATATCTGTCTACGGAATCATTGCAGCTGTATCAGTGGTGTTCTTAGCAATGAGATCCCTTTTTGTCACGCTTATGGGGCTTAAAACTGCCCAAAAGTTGTTTGGTGGTATCCTTCATAGTATCTTGCACGCACCCATGTCATTTTTTGACACCACACCTTCAGGAAGAATATTAAGTCGAGTAAGTATGCAAGACCTGATCATGATAATTTTTCCCAGTGTGTGCTTTCAACTATGAATGTATTCCTTCTTATATCTATAGCGGGTCTGACCATCTTACTTTTATTTTCCTCATATTTTTCTCTTTCAGGCCTCAGCGGATCAAACTAATGTAGATATCTTCCTTCCATTTATGTTAGCCCTTACAATTGCAATGTACATCTCTGTTCTCGGCATCATCATAATTATATGTCAATATACGTGGCCAACTGTGTTCCTAGTAATTCCTCTTGGTTGGCTGAACTTCTGGTTTCGGGTAAGAGCTCACATATTTATCTTGCTGGTAGCTTTTTCAGTTTGCAACCTCACACACTCACAAATGAAACCACACAACAGATATGTATGTGTTGCTTGTTTAAATGTATCTCTATCAGCTTCAAAGCTTTCTGATGTGATTTTCATCCTAATTTGTAAATCTTTGTTGTAATACGCGTTTATGACTATCTTGCCTCTTGGATTTGGGAGTAGATTTTTATCTCAAAATTGGTATGGAATTTATATACTGAAGATTTATCTTTCTTGGTTGCAGGGGTATTTTCTTGCAACATCTCGAGAATTAACTCGACTCGACTCAATTACTAAAGCTCCTGTTATCCATCACTTTTCGGAAAGTATTTCTGGAGTTATGACAATCCGGTCTTTCAGAAAACAGGGTAGTTTCTGTCAGGAAAATGTTAACAGAGTGAATGCCAATTTGCGCATGGACTTTCACAACAATGGATCGAATGAGTGGCTGGGTTTGCGTTTGGAAATGATTGGGAGTTTCATTCTGTGCACTTCTGCAATGTTCTTGATTCTATTACCAAGCAGTATTGTTAAGCCAGGTAATTGCAAGTTTACATGTTACTGTCATGAGGCAACATCTCTCATGGATTTGATTAATAAAAGAAATGATATAATTTATGTTCATCTATATACAAGATTTCTGGACCAAGTGATTCAAAGTGTTCCTGGCAAAGAGTCTCATTCTTCCTTCAATGCAAAGGCATCTGCATATTATGTTTCTTTGGTTCTATTTAACTCGTATGCTATCATGTTATTTGTGTTCCTGTTGACATATGACGAGGCTTAAATTTTTTTATATTAAAATCATGAATTAAAGCATCAGTTTCTTCTGATATCATCTCTGGAGTATCGAACTGCAGATACTCAAAATTTCTCAAATTCTGCATGATGCAGAGAATGTTGGTTTATCTCTCTCCTACGGGCTATCCCTCAATTCTGTGCTGTTCTGGAGCATATATTTTAGTTGCTTTGTGGAAAATAGAATGGTTTCTGTTGAGAGGATCAAACAATTCACAAATATTGCATCAGAGGCAGCGTGGAAGATAAAGGATAGGGTTCTTCCTCCAAACTGGCCTGCCCATGGCAATGTTGATCTAAAGGACTTGCAGGTAAAATGTGTTACAATAGATCTTTATTGATAAAGAAATCAGTTTATGTTTTCATTTTTTCTAGAGGTGCAATTCACACCTTATCCTAATAGCTCTTTTAGGCTGTGGAAGTGAAAAGCAAATGAAATTGCCTGGTATGAGGACAGAGCAAAGCACAATATGCGCATATCGATAGCACTTAGTTGTATATGTGAACTTGGAATCTTTGCTCATATATACACGTTTTATCTGTTCTACTTTTTCGTGAACAGGTAAGATACCGTCCAAACACTCCTCTGGTTCTCAAGGGCATTACTCTCAGCATTCAAGGGGGAGAGAAGATTGGTGTTGTTGGACGTACAGGAAGTGGAAAATCAACTATGATCCAAGTCTTCTTCAGACTAGTGGAACCAACAGGAGGAAAAATAATCATTGATGGCATTGACATCTGTATGTTAGGACTCCATGATCTCAGGTCTCGTTTTGGCATAATTCCTCAAGAACCTGTACTCTTTGAAGGAACAGTGAGAAGCAACGTGGATCCTGTTGGACAGCATACAGATGAGGATATATGGAGGGTAATCATGCGGTTCCCATTTCTTGATTCATTCCATTTAATTATCAGTGTTATTTTTTTTCCAGAGTTTGCAAGCTGAAAAGTTTGATGTTTTTGTAGAGTCTTGAACGCTGTCAACTGAAAGATGCTGTGGCTGCAAAACCTGAAAAACTCGATTCTCCTGGTAAAATTTGATTCTCATGTGTTTCAGAGTTTTCACTTTTCCAAGCTTCTCCAGTTGAACATATTACCCGAACAAAAATTTATGGAACCTTTTGACTCCATAGTGATTGACAACGGAGACAACTGGAGTGTGGGGCAAAGGCAGCTTCTTTGTTTGGGGAGAGTTATGCTAAAGCACAGTCGCCTGTTGTTCATGGATGAAGCAACTGCTTCAGTTGATTCACAAACTGATGCTGCGATTCAAAAGATTATCAGAGAGGAATTTGCTGACTGTACGATTATCAGCATTGCTCACAGAATACCTACAGTCATGGACTGTGACAGGGTTTTAGTTGTTGATGCAGGTATGCTCTTCTTTCTACTATCATCGTCTTCATATTATACTCACCTCCAGGAAAGAGTCTTTGAAATCTCGCACAACAGTGGATTGGTCAGTTTATATTACACAGAAGGCATAGTTCATTTATAATAAGACTTCTTGTACACGCAAACTGAGAGTTCTGATTCTCCGAAAACATGCCTGCATTCAAGACAATAGGCTGGATATTCTGACTGGCTTTGTTTCTTGTTTGTAACAGGGCGGGCAAAAGAATTTGATAAACCATCACGGTTGCTTGAGAGGCCATCGCTGTTTGGGGCATTGGTTCAGGAGTATGCCAATCGCTCAGCTGGATTGTAAGCGAACAGTCTACTTTGATCACTAGCATCATCCGCTGTCTCTTGGTAAGAATCTCCGGAGGAGCATAACTTTTAACAAAAAGGAGAGAACACAATTTGCAGAGCTGCGAGAAACTTTATGCTAATTATTACAAAGAATTTGGTAGCCAAATTATGCAAAATTTCTTCCTTGGCTTTATCAGCATAACTAAGCAAGCTTCTCTTTCATTTTGGTAGAGGATGGCTTGATAGGGAAGAACAATTGTTTAAAATGCTTTCGATGAGCAAGAAATTATTCTAGCATTATGTCTTTCGATATCCCTTCTTGTATTATGTTTGGAAGAATTTGCTGAACTGAACTAAGAATAACTTAAATATGAAGAAAGAAATCCTGAGTTATCAATGAAGGAGAATGACCTGTTTTCATGGGGTGGCCGTAGCATATACCAAAGGCATCTCCATGCATAACTCATAAAATGATTAACAAAAACAAACTAAAAAGAGGATGGTGTTTTGCAGATGGGGACGGTGCTGTCTCTCTCCGAATAATAATAATAATAATAATAAAGTACAAGTATGTTCTCTCTTTGATCTTCGGCATTGAACGCTTACAATGAATGGCTCCAAAAAGAAAAAAATGGTATAAATTCTTGATTGATTATATACTACTTTAAAATTGATTATAATTTCTCAACTTGCCTAAAATAAACATATTCCTTGTGTTTTGAAATAGTATTAGATGTGGTGTCCGCGCATGATACTGTGAGCTTCTAGCATGTTTGTGTATTATTATGGATTTGTAAAAACAATCATAAAAAATTTATATTGAAAAAAACAATTGTAATTCATAATATTTTTTTTAAAAAAATTATAAAGTTAAATTTTTTATTAGTTTAATATTAAAAAAATTAAAATCAACAAAGATAATTTTTAAAAAATAAAATAAAAAAATAAAAAAAAACTAAGCAGAGAAACACTATAACAATTTATAATGTTTCATAAGAAAATTTAAAGTTGTAATTATCAATCAGCTCAATATTAAAAATAATAAAGATAATTTTAAAAAAATCATAACAAAAAAAAAAAGAAGGAACATTGTAGCAATTCATAGTGTTTTAAAGAAAAAAATATGAAACTAAATTTTTAATCAACTTAATATAAAACAAATAAAACTGATAAAAATAATTTTAGAAAAAAATCATATAGGGAAACACTATAGCAATCCACAGTGTTTTAAAGAAAAAAATTACAAAGTTAAATTATTAACCAGCTCATTTTTAAAATAATAAAATCAACAAAAATAATTTTAAAAACACAAAAAATTGAAAAAAAAAAGAAGATAATTTTTGGAAAAAAATGTGGGAGAAAGTTAAAGCTAAATTCTCAACCAACTCAAAATTAAAATAATTTAGAAAAATATGGTAGCAATCTATAGTATTTTGTGAGAAAATATACAATTATAATTTTCAACCAGCTTAATATTAAAAATAATAAAATCAATAAAGATAATTTAAAAAAAATCATAACAAAAAAATTATGTGGGGAAATATTGTAACAATTAATGGTGTTTTAAAGTAAAAAACTACAGAGTGACATTTTCAACCAGCTCAGTGTAAAAAAAATAAATTTGATAAAGATAATTTTAGAAAAAAAATCAATAAAAAAACATGTGGGGAACACTATAGTAAGAAAAAAATTATGTGAGAAAATACTATAGCAATTTACGATGTTTTAAAAACTATAAAGCTAAATTTTTAATTAACTTAATATAAAAATAAAATTAAAAAAAGTAATTAAAAAAATCATTTAAAAAACTATATGAGAAAACACTATAGCAATTCACAATGTTTTAAAGAAAAAAACTAAAAAAAATTAAATTATCAATTAGCTCAATAGTAAAAAATAAAATCAACAAAAATAATTCTAAAAAAAATATATAAAAAAGATAATTTAAAAAAATAAAAAAATATGTAGGGAATTCTAAAACTAAATTCTCAACTAGCTCAATATTAAAAAAATAAATTTGACAAAGATAATTCAAAAAAATATATGGAAAAATATTGCAGCAAACAAAAACCATGTAGGGAAAACACTATCGTAATCCATAATATTTTTTTTTAAAAAATTATAAAGCTAAATTCTCTATCAGCTTAATATGAAAAAATAAATCGACAAAGATCATTTTGAAAAGAAAAGAAAGAAATAAATTATATATAAAAAAAGTATGTAGAGAAATATTGTAGCAATTTACAATGTTTTAAAGAAAAAAACTATATAACTAAATTTTCAACTATAATGTTTTAAAAAATTAACAAAGATAATATTTTTTTGAAAAATAAAAAAATTAAAAAAAGGAAAAAAAAGAAGAAGAAGTCAATTTTAAGTAATAAAAAATATTTAAAAAAAATAAAAATACAAGAAAAGCTATAGTACTTTCTCGTGTGCTTTCTCACACTATTTAGAGTATTAATCAATATGCAAATCAAATAATTCATGTGAAAATCATTATCTATTTACTGTTACTCTTCGAGATACAAAACATTGTTCGTGTGACATTTATATAATTTTCGTTGCTTTGAATGATCCTGTGGGTCTTTTAATGAGTTATTTATTATTCAACTTCTTGAAATTCATTTTGGACTTTTTTTGGTCCCCAATATCATTTCCTGAGAGACAAAAAAAGGGCATGATGATAAAGCCAAATATGCCAGCCACTCTATTTTCGATGATGTGAGTTGAAAATGACAGAGCCCTCGGTTATAAAAGACTTGAATTCACGTTTTTGGATTGCTTAAATGAGGAGTTGAAATAAAAAATGAGTGTTTACATGTTGAAAAGGGATGATTATGAGATGCCATAACCGAAAAATGATATCGTTAAAAAGATATAAATAAAATAAATATAACAACATCAAAATAGATAATCACATTTAAGCTGCATGTGCTATTCAAACATTGGAGATGTTTTTCTTTTTCCTTTTTTCCTTGTTGTTTTCTTTTCTCTACATGGTAAGTCGACAAACTAAATATTAAGTGAAATTCTTGAAGAAAACATATTTTATATTTTTTGAAATATGAGAATTTTTAAAATTTGGTAACCTTTTTTATTTAAATATTAGAGAAAAATCAAGTATTTTTAATACAGGTTCTATGTCTTATAATGTAAGTCTATAGCTTGATATCAAGCAAAATTACTGGAAAAAACATGAGGGACTCGTTAATAATTTTAAAATGATCCCTAAATTTTTTCAATTTTTTTTTTGAAATTGTTTGGGATGTGTTTTGCTATACACTAAAATAATGACAAAGTAAAGCTAAAAAGGAAGGTGGTAGAGCATGTTTGGCTTAAAATTAGAGACATTAACAATAATTTAAGGCAATGTTTGACAAACATGACTTAAAATACAAAAATGGATATTTTTCCTTGAACAAAAATAAGGTGTGCCAAATAGGTTCTTAGGTCTGGGTTGAGCTTAAGCCCAACATGATTTTTATAGGCTAGAAGATGGCTCAACATGCATTTTTTTTATATGAACTTGACCTAATCATACGGCTTGTTAGGTGATTAGTACTTAAAAGTATATTTTTATTTTGCACTTGAAATATTAATAACTCCTTAACTAAAACATGTTTTATAATAACAAGTCTGATATTATAAGGTATTTTTAATTTATGGTAAATGTTCATCATAAATGGAGATCTATCACATAAATGAAATGATTGATTGACGAGTTAAGTATTGAAGTTGATAGGACAAAGAGAGGGTCAAACTTAGAAAAGAGATACTAATGTTGTCCAAACTAAAATACTATTCGGTAATTATGTCATATCCAGAGGTGTAAATCTTAGATTTAGGTTTGCTTTATATAGATGGAAAGCTAAGACATAGGTTTAAAACTTTTATAGGAAGTTAAGATTCAATTTTGCTGTTTAGAAGTCCAAATCTTAACAACAATATAGAAATTTGAATTTATCCTGCAACCCATACACTGTTCAGTGTTTAGCCCATATCTCAACTTCTAGAATTCTAAATAACCTCATTTTTTCTTCTGAAAAACTGAGATAATTTTCTAAAACTTTCATGTGAAAGCCTAGTTCAAATTCAGACATTATAATGACGTTGTATTCAGACAAGAAGATAATAATTGTTATCATGTCAAGATGTGGCTACCCACTCAATAATTAGTCATCAAATCAATAGTTTTCAATTTGTCTTATAAAAGGAGACATTTACCATGTATTTAGACATCTTGTTTTCCATATTAAGATCATACTCTTGCTTTCTCTTCTTGTATTTTTGTAATGCTTAATGTTTGCTTTCATTTTATACCATTCATTTCTTTTCCTTTACTTAATTAGCTTTTATTTTATTTATATTTTTATCTTATTTATTTATATTTCTGTCTTTTATTATATTTAGATAAGTTTATTATCTCAAGATGAAAAGGTTACACTAATGGTGTAATAATAAGTATAGTGTAAACTCAATATGAACTTTAATATTTGATACTAACATGTTTTGTATTTGTTATCTTGCTCACTTTTAATACTTTGCTTATTAAATGGTTAATTTAGATTTATATTGTGTAACACTTGGTACAATAAAAACTTAACACTTTTATAGCCCAACCGTATGGTATAACTGACACTTATGCTATGAAAGAAACTTGATTTATTGTTAACATAGTTATAATTATGAATACTTGACAATATTTACAAGTATTAGCATTATTCAAACAAGATAACTAATGTAATCATGTTAACAATTTATAATCTAATTAGAACCTCGTTTTTTTGTGTAGTTTCCAATTGAATAATAAGAGTTTATACTATATTTGTTTGAAATACCACTAAGGAATTCTCTAACCTTGATATTTGTTGTTATCATTATTTAATCATCACATTGATTTTTAATTTTGAAGTTCTCATCAACTTCTTCTTATTCTTCTATTATTCTTTTATTATTATTGTTGTTATTGTTGTTGTTGTTGTTGTTTTTTTTTTATAATTTATATAATTAACTTCCTTGTGGTTTGGGTTATTTATTACTTCGATATTCTTACACTTGAGAGAAGACATCAATATTTTAGTCATGTCACTGGGGTCAAACTCAGTTATTTTGAATAGAGGCCTAATCTCTAATTAAGAAATCTAGTGTTAAGTTCTTCTTTTAAATAAAGCAAAGAAAAAGAAGAAAATTTTGAATGGTTAACCATGTTGGATTTACATGTGAAGAATAAAAGCTTACCTGTCTTGAGGGTATTTGCTAGTTGGTGGCACTGCAATTATGGTGTAGTAGTCGATAATAAAGGCATTGGTGGCTCACACAATACAAGTGGTAGTGGAGAAATTGCTAATGCAATGTCTAGTAAAGAGGAAGAAAGTATAGTGGTAAGGTGTTTTGGTCTGTTTTAGTCTTGTATTGAGGGTAGTAAGCTGGAGAATAGAGGGATAATTTTTTTTGTCCTATCATCTCTCGCTATTCTCTTCTTCTTTTGCTTAACCAAATTCACCCCTATTTATAGAAGATGACAAAAGGGCATATGGTCTTTCTCAAGCATGAATCTTGGCTATTGATTTGCTCGTGGAGGATCACATTCATTAGCTATAAACCAATAACTTGGTATTGTCAAACCAAGTTACAAGTCTGGCTAGGTTAGGGGATTTGGACTAGCATTGTAGCAGCTATAGGGTTGCAAAATGGTAGTGACAAAACAAAATATGTAATCCAATGTTAGGGCTACAAGAAGGTGTATTTTTTATCTTATTTGGACAATGAGTGATTTATTGAATGCCTATGAAAATATATTTCTCAATTAGCTTTTACAGTTCAGAGAAAGAAAACAATAAACAGTGCTACACTACATGTTATTTGACATTATTTTTTTAACCTGTCGTTTGACCACAATGACATCATTTGTAATCAAAACATGTTATTTTAGTCAAAACACATAAAAAACATATCATTTTATTTAAATTAAAATGACACTATTTTTTGTTTTTAATTTAAATAAGGTTATAAATATCATCTTTTAATTTCAACACTCAATCATTCAATTTGTTCAATTAGATCCTTAATTAAGTTTTAGTTTTAAGAATTAATTTAGTTTCACCCATTAAAAGTTTAAATAACACACCCTGAATTAAACGTCTTTTTCAACTTGGTCTCCGATCTTAGATATTTTTAATTTTCTTATAGATTGATATTTAGACTTCTAATTTCTTCAATTTTACTATTTTTTAAACCAAATTGGATCTCAAAATTTACATGCCTTTTATATAAAGATCATTGATCTTGAGTTTCTTTAATTTGACTTCTAAATTTTAATTTGTTTACAGTTTTGTCTTTGATTTCACCCAATTGAGCTTGAAAAAATTAAATCTAGTCCTCTAAAATTTTAATCTTCTTAATTAAGCCCAAATCAGGCTTGTAAACTATTTTTTGTACCCAATTAAGTCTATTATAACATTATTTAACATATTATGTCTAATTAACTCCTCACACTTAATTAATTCTTTTTAATTTGATCCAAATTAAATCTTAAACTTAATTAAACCTTTAATAGGGCCTATAGTTAAATCAAATTGGTGTATAAAAATCTAATTAAGTCTATAAACTTTATTTTTATGTAAATATATTTGATAATTATTTAATTTAATATTGAATCTACATTCTCTTTTAATTTTAGTTTTTTTAAGGTACAATTAAGCTTATAATTATTTCCAAAATCTCAGTTTGGTTCCTTGCTGGGTTCAATGTTATGAATCCAATTGACAAACCCAAACACAATTTCTCATGCAACATTTGGTTACAACACTCAAGAAATTATGCAAAAAATATGATATGCATTAAATAAAAATCCTTTGTTACGAAGTATTTAAGGTTGTTGAAGTAATATCTTAATTGTTACTAATTTTAAAATGTTTTTTTTTTCTGATTGTTATATAGGTAATCAACCAAGTTTTGTTGAGGAATTCTTTGATGTTTGTATCTTTTTCTTACTAAAATTCCTAAATATTCAAGAAATTATATTTATTTTTGGATTGAGTGTGGTTAAAATATGGGTGCATAAGTGTTTCTTATAAATCTATAAGGAAAAGTTAGTGCCAAACAAAGTCAAAACTACCCCTTGAATAACACATGATTAAATGTCTTCATCTTGATAGATGTTTGGTATATAATGAAATGAGTTGGTTTATAAGGAAAGTAGAAATGTATGGGTCACAATACAACTAGAGTAAAGCATAATCAATAATATCATTTTTATAAGTAAGTGATTTAGTTTGATTGTAATCATTCTCATAAAATTTGGTGTATAGAAATATAATTGTTAAGCTTACATATGCCTTTTGCATTGTATATGGCCTTGGCATGTACAACACCTTCACATTATTCTAATACATGCATTGCCTATTTCTCCATCAAGAAAAACTATGTATGATAATAGGAAATTGTTTTTTTTATTTGAAAAGAACCAAATTGGTGTTTTTATTAGATTTTGATGTACTTGTATCCCATATCAATATCATAAAAAAACATTAATGTAATGTTTAATTCAAATGGATTTTTTAAATTATAATACCAAACCATGCCATAAAATTATGCTTTATCATAATTATTAGAGATCTAGGCATGATGACATGTTAACAAATACACACCACCTTGAATTCAACAGGTATCATATAACAGTTCATGCAAGCTATGGGTTCTTGATTTGACATGAATATAGGGCTTGGATAATGAACTATCTAGGTTGGTACAAAACATGATATAATTGGTAGTAGGGGTTGACAATTAGACAAATAGATTGTGGGTTACAAATATAACAATGTAATAGATTGTTAAGATAGTTATGATCATGAATTTATGAGGAAAATGAGTGTCCAGGTTATAAGGGAATGATTGCTAAACATGTAGGCATAACCGAGATTACTTATTAAGACACTAAGATCATGGGTCATATCTAACCACTAAGTTCATATAGGAAAAAATGCCCCACTACTTTCTAAAAAATAAGAATGGTAGTTGTATACTTTATAACCTCTTATACATGATTATAAATAGGCTTGAAAGGCCTTAACTATGTAGTATGCAAGTTTTATGCATAGCGCATATTGTGTGTTGTGTTTTCTTTGTTAAGATGATAATAAAGGTTAGAGATTTTCTTGTATATGTTGTGCACTATTTTATCTTATTGCTTGTTTTATCTTTTCAATAAAAATGATAGACCAATCTTAACTTGTTTTATTTTTAATGAGACACACTTTGCTAGGAAATGTTAAAAGAAGGAGAAGCTCAAAGCCATTCTAGTTAAAAAAGGCAACGAGGAGAAAAAAGTTGTCATACATGTAAATCTAATTTGTGTATTAAACTGTTTAGTGGTTGATTTGGGTGATTCAAATGAAGAATTTGAACTTATTGATAATGATTTAACATGAATTAATGCATTATGACTAGAAAAGTTGGGTGTTTTATGCTTTGATATCTATGAAATTCAAAGAAAACAATATGAAAGTCAATATTATGCTGGATTCAGGTGCAACACATACTTTTATGTTTGATAGATTAGTGGGAGAGTTGGGTTTACAACTAAGTAGTAGTCATACCACTATGAAGACAATGAATATCAATACATAAAAGATAATCAGCATGGTTTATAGTGTGTCGATTGTCCTGGATCTTTGGAAAAGAGAAACAAGATTTTTTGGTTATAAATCTAAATGATTTTGATGTAATTATTGGTACGGGTTTCTTGAGAATGGCTAAGATGAGTCTTATGCCATATCTTGATGGTTTTATATTTACTAATGAAAATTATCCATATTTTGTTCAATGCTATAAAGCTTTGATGGAAAGTGGTAGCAAAGGGAAGAAAAGTTTGGTCTCAGCTATTTCAATAGAAAGATTTTTATAAAAAAAAAAAGAGAAAAGTGTTTTTTATAGTAATGGTAGATGAGAAACATGACATTTATGATGAGGTACCGAATGCCATTACATATTGATAACTCAAAAAAACACTTACCTAAAAGAGTTATTGATCACCAAATTGAGTTGATGCCAGAATTAAAACCACTATCTCAACCCCCTTACTGAATGTCACCAATGAAATTGACAAAATTAAGGAAGTAATTAAGAGAGTTGATTGATGTTAGGTTTGGCCATCCTTTTAAAGATTCTTGTGGTGCTTCAATTTTGTTCCAAAAAAGATAGAGGAGAATCTTCATATCTGTGTGGATTATAAGGCACTTATCTGTAAGGTATTTTGCATATTAGCAAGTCAAAATTGTAGAAGGAGACAAGCACATTATTATATGTGTAATGAGGTATGATGCATACAAATTCTTAGTTATGTCATCTGGTTTAACAAATGCCTTAACAACTTTTTATAATCTTATGAATGATGTATTGTATGATTATTTGGACAATTTTATTGTAGTCTACTTAGATGATATTGTAATCTATAATAAAGGAATGAAATATCATGTAATTTATCTTTTAAAAGTTCTTAATAGATTTAGGGAACATAATTTGAATGTAAAAAAAAGAGAAATACAAGTTTGTGAAATATGAAATTATGCTCTTAAAGCATTTAGTTAGGAAATATAAGTAGGAATGAATCATAAAAAAGTTCAAGACATTGTTAAATGGTCAATACCAAAGATAGTTTCAGAGTTGTGTTTATTTTTGGAACTTGTAAATTATTAGAAAAGGTCTATTGAGGACTATAACAAGAAGACAACTCCTTTTGTAGACATGTTGAAAAAGAACCAGAAATAAAAATGGTTAGTTAGGTGCCAACAAGTTTTTAAGAAGTTAAAGACAATAATGTCTTTTGCTCTAGTTTTAGGACTGCTCGATTTTGAAAGGCCATTGAAAGTATACAATAATGCTTTGGATAAGGTTATTGAAGGAGTATTGGTGTAAGAAGGGTACTTGGTTACATTTGAGAGTTAAAAACTAAATGATACCAAACAAAGATATTCAATAAATAAGAAAGAGATGAAAATAGTTTTGTATTACCTTAATGGGTAGGGAATATACTGGTTAAGACCAATGTTTGTTGTGAAGATTGATAGTATAGTTAATACTTTTTTCTAAAACTTAAAAATTATTGTAACAACAAGCTTAATGACAAGAGTTCTTGGCCGACTATGATTTTGTATGGGGACACAAGTCGGGGATACATAATCAAGTTGCAAATGCTTTTAGCAGGTACAAGCTACAATTTTTACTCCTATGTAGGTTAAGTCAGACATGCTAGAATGAATTCATCAAGATGTTAAGGATGACATAACTTACAAGAAGCTAGTTGACCTTGTTAGAGAAAGGAAAGTCTAAAGATATTAATTGGAAAATGATCCCTTCTATGCAAAATAAGGTTAAATTTTTGTGCTAGGTGGGAAATTATGGAAGTATTTGATGTCAAAGATGCAAGACTTGAAATGTGCTAGACATCTAGAAAGGGAAATAATACATGTTATTTTACCCTAAACATATTATTGGCAAAAAATGAAAGAGGAAGTTAAGCTTTATATAAGGACTTGTTTGGTATGTGACCAAAACAAGGTGTTACGACAACAAAAACAACCTTGGGTGATAGTTTTAATAGACTTCATTATGGGATTTCTGAAAGTTGATGGCATAAACACCATCATAGTTGCTATAGAAAAATTCTCCAAGTATACAGTATTTATGGTTGCCCTGACAGTGTGTATAACTTAGGTTGTTACTAGGTTGTTCTATTAAAATATGATGAAATATTTTAGAGTGCCTTATGATATTGTTAGTGATTGCGATATACAATTTACAAACAAGTTATAGACAACATTATTCAACATGATAATGATAAGATTTAAGTTTTCTACTGCCAATCATTTATAAATTGATGGGCAGATAAAAAGGATAAATACTTTGTTTAAAGAATATTTAAGACCCTATGTGACAATAATAAAGTGAAATTGGTTAGAATTATTAGACAATACATAATTTTGTTATAATCTCTAAAAGTTCTCAATAACAAAACAAGTCTATTAAAGTTAGTTTTGGGGATGTAGACTTAAACTCCTATAAAGATTGCCATAAGAAAATCTTGTAGGAAAAGTCTAGCTAAGTATAGGTATGCTATGAAAAGACAGGAATTATTTGAGCAAACCCAAGATAGCTTGTGTAAAAAAAAAAAAAGGGATGCTAAATTATAATGACTAGAAATGAAGACTACTAAAATCTAATGATAGTATAAAGTGTTGTTAAATTAACTTTATAAATCAAGAAGAAAATTATGGGGAAGTCAAAGTATTGATGGTTGATGCTGAGATATGATGGACCTTTTAAAATCATGAAAAAAGTAAGGGTTGTTGCTTATAGATTGAAGCTGCTAAAGAGGCTAAAACTTCTTCAAGCTTTTTATCTAAGTTATTTGAGACCTTTCTATGAAAACCAAGAGGATCCAAAATGAAGTAAGTTACAAAGAGCTCCTCCAACGATTCATAAATAGTAAAATGGGAGACAAACTTGAAAGCTTTATGGGAGAAAAAAAGACAAAGATTTATGATAATTTGAAGACAAAGTATATGAATACTTTGCCTCTATTCCGACGAGGACATCATGCTTTTTTGGCAAGGATGGTTTGTTAGAGATCCTGGCATAAAGACACACCAATGAATGCACACTACCTAAAATTCAGTAGCAAAGGGCAGTGCCAGCTTTCCTGAACAAAAACAATGAACTTGGCAAGCAACATGTAATAGTTCATACTAGCCATGAGTTTTTGGCATGACATGAATGTGGGGCTTGGGTAATAGGCCATCTAGGTTGGCACAAAACATAACATAATTGGTAGTAAAGGCTGACAGTTAGACAAACAGGATTTGGATTACAATTATAGTAGTGTAGTAGGTTATTATAGTGATTACAATCATGGTTTCAATAAAAAAATAGGTGTTCTAGTCATACCTACTGAACATAAGGGTATGACTAAAATTTTTCCCCGAGATACTAAGATTAGGTGTCAAAACCACCTATTAAGTTTATAGAAATATAAAGGAGAAAATGATCCTTTAAAAAAAATATAGAAATAATAATTATATCCTTTTTAATCTTTATTATTTGTTTATAAATAGGCTTGAAAAGCTTTGGTTGTATAACATGCAAGTTTTGTGTATAATATATATTTTATATTTTCTTTGTTGAGATAATAATAAAAATTAAAAATTTTATATATTGTGTAATATTCTATCTTGTTACTTGTGTTCCTTCCACTTGCATATAACAAGTATTAGAGCCTTGGGTGAGTGAAATAGATAAACTCTAAGTGAAAATTATTTGAGAAAAGACTTATAGACTAATAAGACTAGAGTGTCGCATGGATACTGGAATTTTCAGTGAAAAATGTGTTCCTGTGACAATAACTTTACAACTTGTATCGGCCAAAAAACTGCTATAAATGCTCATTAGTGTCGCTAGACCGGTGAGGAAGGAAATTGAGTCCTCGGCGACGGTCACCACGATGACCGGTGGTTGAGAGACCCTCAGATACTGTCCCGCAGGCTGCTGCTGCCGATTCTCTCAATCTTGTCAATTTTGTCGGCGCTACTGATTCCAATACTGCGTCCACCGTGTCTAAACCAACACTGCCCCCTTGATGAATTTTCCTACTTGGCCTGGTCGACCCGGCATCTAGCCCATGTTCGTAAAAAAATCTATGCTGTTGATTTTCCTCAACGAGTCTGCAGCTACACAAATCTGCGCTCTGATTTTTCCTATTGGTGGCATGGTTGTCACTGCCCCAGTTTCTGGACCAGTCCTCTTCTTCATCAGGCTTTGGGCTATCCAAACTCACCGTCAGCCCCTACAACCCATTTTGTCGACTTGGCTGATTTTGTTGGCGTTGCCGATTCCCACACCGCCCTCGTGTCTAAACTCGCACTGTCTCATCCGCATGTTTCCCAATGATTTTAACAGCATTGTTTCGCATTAGCCCACCGCGCCCCCCAGCTGACACTGTCGAAGCAGACATTGCCGTCGAATCTGCCAACACTATCCTGTGGGTTGTTGTTGCCGATTTCAACACCGCCCTCGTGTCTAAACCCGCATTGTGTCATCCGCATGTCCCCTAGCAATTTTAACAGCAGTGTTTCGCATCAGCCCACCGCACCCCCCAGTCGACACTGCCGAAGCAAACATTGCTGCCGAATCTGCCAACATTGTCCTATGGGTTGCTACTGCTGATTCTCCCGACCTCATCGATTTCATTGATGCTGCCGATTCCAACACTGAGCTCACCGTGTCTAAACTAGCACTGCCTCCTTAATGAATTTTCCCGCTTGGCCTGACTGGCTCAGCATCCAACCCATGTTCGTCAAAAAATCGAGTCCTCGGTATCCTTGACTAAATGGGGTTGGTCATCTTATGAACCGGTTTCCTCTTGATGGGCCTAATTACGAGACCAGTAAAATTGTAGAGCCCCTTCACACCCGACCTTCAAGTGATATTACGTAATGTTGCAAATTATTTGCAACAATAATTTGGAGTTGCCATACTGCCGCGGTTGGTGGAAGCTCAATTGCCTCTCGATAATGAGCAGAATCATGCTTGACCAAGATAGTCTACTGCATTATTTCATTAAAGAGGTGGGGAAAATTGCTAAAGCATGTTCGATTTAATCTGTTCTCTCAGTCTCTGAGGTTGTAAATCAATATATGCAACATCACCATGTTCGTGTCAACACAAACCTATCCAAAAACTTGAAGTTGAGACTCGCAGCAGCATTTGTACATCAAAAACCATGAAGGAAACTTTTCCTTGGTCAATAAATGCGTCAAACACAAATGCAATCCTGGCTGAAGGGACGGCGGATATTTAACACAATAACATTATGGGAAATGGGAAAATATTTACAGCATATTATCTAGGCCTGGATCAAATGACTGCTCAGAGAAGAAATGCCTGACTAGAAACCCATAAATTCCCGACACTGAGATTCCCAGTGCTCCTTCACCTGCCGAATTCTCTCTATCCTTTCTGTTTGTAGTCTCTGCTCCCAATACTCATGGCAACTGTTCCAACACGCCAATGAAAGCAAGAAATCAGTTGCAGGTATATAAAGTAGAAAACAAAGGAAGAATGGCAGTCCCTCCCCTTTTCTTCCCTTCCCGTTTCTCTGAAGTCCTCTTCCAGCCCCTCTTCATGCTCCTCCGAGTGAGGAAGTACATGAGATTACTAAAATCTAGAATGTATTATAAACAAACTGATTTGTCAAGAAGAGAGAAGGATACCTTCTGCTTAATAAAATATTAAGCTCTTCTAAGTGTAGGGAACCTTCATAAACTCCAGTCTACAATAGCAAGAAGATGGTTAGAAAATCAGGAGTAACCAAAAAAGGGAAAAGGACAAAAAAAGATAGAGAGAGAGACCACTAATTAAAAGAAATGGAAATGGCATACTACTATTGTAATTGACTGCAACATGCATCTTAAACTTCGTGGTTTTCATTGAATCTTCCAGCATTACTCGCAATTCGACTTATTTTCCAATATTCTATGAAAGATGCGACCTTGCTACATAGTGCCAACATGATGCCATCTAACTTCTATTACTTGTAAATTAAGGACTAGACCAGAATCGACGATGAGCTTGACAATGAAAAGGGAGGCAAAAAAATCCTGCTCGTCAAGATATATGGTGCGTGATGCCAACTCAAAAAACTGGGAAAGGAAATAGATCAACCAGAATGGATAGCCTCGGTTTCCATCTACATCACAATGCCAGTGACAAAAACAAGGACCGAAGTATGAATTCAGATGACCAATAGGCGATGGATTGTAGAAATGTTAGGCCACCCTTCAAGAACCTGTCTACTAGCACCAGTTTTCATTTTCTGAGTCTAATTTCCTCATTTCAAAAGGATCATTTAAAATCCTCTGAAAGCAAAATTGATAAATGGTTAACGGGAATGATGCTTCACAGGAAATAATAAAGAGTGAAGATAATAACTATCTAACCTTCCGGCAAAGAGGACATTTTTCTTTAGGCTCTGCTGCCTTCAGTCCGTCAACAATGGTCACTGAAGCAGCAGAGCAAGCACACATAAGGCAGAAGATATGGCCACATGTTAGTGAAACTGGATCAAATACTGTATCCTGCCATGAATAGAGATATCAATCAATCTAAATCAGATACCGGTGATGAAGTTACGATGATAATAAAGTCAATGTGCATGCTGCAGATTCACTGTAAAAGGCTGGGTTCAAATAGGCCATATCTCCAAATTCACCACAGATTCACTGTCAGGTCAACTTGTCCTTAATGATACACGGAACTAGAAAAGGAGATGCTGCAGTTAGTATATCAATCCATAAGGTATCTCATGAACAAATGATGTTTTGAAAAAACAGTCAACAAATTATACTAGCTTTGCTGCAGTCATTGTACATTAGAATTTTAGGCCTTCGAATCCAGTAGTGGATTTTCTGTCATTCGCTTCATCAAAGGTTTGGGAGAGACATCAAATTTTAAGCAACTAATTACTGGATATCATGTAGAACATGTTATATAGCAAAATGAAGTCTAGTAACTTACCAAGCATATAGAACATGTCAAATCAATATCAATCTTGATGGAATCAAAAAGCTCGCAAGAGAGAGATGGTTTGTCATCATCAAAATTTAGTGAGCACCCCTCGAATAAGGCAGGGACCTTGTTTGACTTGATCTTTGCCTCCGTTAGATTGATGTGAAAAGCCATGAGCTCACAAAGCCATGGGGAATGGAGGATCTCGATGTGCATACTTTGAGCTTTTGACTTGAAAGCCTGTCCTTGCTTGGAGTAATGGATCTGTAACCATACAGAGCAGATTTTTTGAAGCTCGATAACCCGAAATAGATATCACATCACACATTATCAGAATTAAGTACTGGTATCCCAATCATCTTATTTGAGATAAAGATACCTTGTCGTATTTCTTTAGTATTTTTCGAACTGCAACAGCATTGATCAGTGCATAGGTAACCAGATCCTTGCCTTCTTGAACAAAGGCAACATGATTTTTTTGCAACTTGCCTTTGAACCACAAGAAGTATTTTCGAAAGCCAGAAGCCAGGTGAAGCTCAAGCAATTTCTGGGCTCGTTCATTGAAGCAACCAACTACCGCTGACATTTCCTTGAGAAGGGAAGGGAAAAAGGTACCATCGCACACTACAAGTGAATTTAAGTTAGAGAAGGAATAACAGATAGCAAGAAACAACCTATCCAAAGACAAAAACAGAAAGAAAATCACTATAACAAATAACATAGGATTCCACTTCATGAAGAAGTATGAAAAAATTTTCTTTTTGTCTTGCATCTAACTGCAATGACTATAACAGGTAAGAATTCTGGTGTTAGACATCATATGTTGTGTTTTAAAGATTGATCATCAGAAATTTGAGAAACGAGTTTTTACCATGTAAAAAGCTTCAAGACTCACTCACCTTCTTGTGCACAAAACATTCAAGAACTCATAGAAGGCAAAGATGACAATTTAACAAGGAGTTGGAAAGTAAACAACAGAGTTATTAATCTGCTTCCATTGGAAAGTAAACAACAGAGTTATTGATCTGCTTCCATTGGAGGAAAAAGAAGAAGAAGAAGAAGAAGAAGAGGAAGAAGCAGGTTGATTTAGTCTCTAACACCACCATCTCAGTCCTAACTCCTAATCTTTAGCAAAATCAGCAATTGAGAAGTGATTTTCTCCAACCTGCCGTTAAGACCATTCATGAAAACTCATTGGAGGTTTCTCCAACTTCTGAAGAAGGGGGGAAAAAATAAACCAATGGGAACAGCACTCTTATAAGAATATTACGAAACAAATACTGGAAAACCTCACATTCTTCTGTAATTTCAGACAAATCAACCCGCTATAAGATACCATCATACAATAAAAAGGAATAGCACAAGAACCAAGAGCCATGAAACTAATTACATCCCTTTAAAGTAACCACTAGAACAGATAAAAAAATAAAAACAAAAGTCACGTCCAATAGAATTAAGCACCAGAACAATGGTGAGGACAGGATTGGCCATCATGCTCCTGGTGCGATTCCAAGTCTTCCCTACACTTCTTTAATATCTTTTTGAGCTTTTTAAAATCAACCGCAGGTAGTTGATTCTCCTTTCCTAGGACGTACTCCTGATATTTCTTGCAAAACTTCATGTTTTTTCTATCATGAACACTCCAAAGGTAGCCTGTCGTTTTGATCTTTCTAATCAATTCTCATGTCACAAAAATACTAGCAGAAAGGGATTAAGAATGCTGTCTGTTGCTTTGTTTTTCATCCAATGGGAAGGAAGGGGAAGACGCTCCTCTCTCTGTCTATATCGCTGGGTGCTCAACGGTTTGGAGTCCTTAGAGACGTACATCTAGGACTACCTGAGGTGATGACCGAGCGAAATAGTCAATTTCTTGGATATTACGAATCTTTTCCGCCAAACCTCATATCCATCATTTACTAGTTGTTTTTTACAAGAGATATCTCTTTTTAATACCCATATTCGACACATCACCTGCCTCATAGAGTATTGTTGCCTCCTCCTTCTTCTTCTTTTTTTCCTTAAAAAAATAAAAAATAAATCCAAACCTTGCAAGTGAAGCAGTGACTATTTCAAAATAACAAAGGATTTTTGCTTGAAAATGAAATAAAAAGTATTTAATGAGATGATAATAAGAGGATTGATTTGGACAGCAAGTTAGCAAAAAATAAACTCTTTCATGTCACATGTATGATTATATTACATCTAGTAACAACTTGGGGCACTTAGGTTTTTCTTTTAAAAAAATCTAAATGGTTCGGGTTAGCTTAATGCACTATAACTAATTTTTGGATTCATTTAATACCTTGTAAGCCTATTAATAAGGCATTGCGAAGATGAAGGCATGCACAAAAAAAATTGAACCGAAGCAGAGAAAAGGAACGAACAAGTCCCTTCCTCTGCCATGACCTCAATTGCAGTTTTTTTTTTCCTGCTTGATATCAGTTTTAGAATATTTAATCATGAAAGTGCAAGAAGAAGGCCTGTTGCAGCACCAAATCAAGGAGGGTTTCCGAGGGAACTCGTGTTTTTTTCATCCAAGGCTTTAACTTGCCTCCGCGCTCATGCAGTCCAAGTGATTTCAGAGCTCACGAGCAGACGAGATGCATCTAAGCTGCCAGCTTCAAACCTGTCAAAGGAAAGCATTCGCGATCACCGACGTTGCTTTCCTTTTTATATGTTATGGTCAGATAATTAGTAATTACGAGACCAGATTTGAAGTGTTGAACAAAATTATGATTTACATCTATAGTACAGCAGAAAAATAGATATCTAAAAGAGAAATATAGAAAAAAAAAACAAAAAAAAATTATTCTTTAAAAATGATTTTTGATGCAATTTTCTATTTTTTAAAATCTATTTCTTCTATATTATAAGTTCTGCTAGTTACAGTTTAACCGCTATATAATCTTTTTATAGTCTTACCTTCATTATTCTTTTCAAATTTCTTTCTTATAACTTGATTTTTATTTATTTATTATCTCAATTTTATAAAATGATGAGTGACTTAAAAAAGGTTACAGAGTAGCTGGTGCAAAACAAATTATTACACATGTAGCCGTTGTAGAGACACACCGCCCTAATGTAGGTCGGGCAAAATGAATTTAGAAAATTAGAAATTTAAAATTAAGTTTTAAAAAAATTTGAGAAAGACTATGAAGGATATCACTTTTTAAGGGTATGTTTAAAAATATAATGTAAAACATGTTTTTTAAAAAATTATATTTTTATATTATTTTGATGTAATAATTTTAAAAATAAAAAAAATATTATTTCATATATTTTTAATTAAAAAAATATTTTAAACCATAACTATTATGATAATAATATTAAAAAAGATGACACTTGTTGCTTAAATATAATGAAATTTCTTCTATGCGCCAACCTCATCATTGTTTTTTTTTTAAAAAAAAAATTAATATAAATGTGATCACAAATATTTAAAGAATAAAACTGAAAAAAAATTATATTTTTTATTTTTTATTTTAAATTAATATTTATTTAATATTTTTAAATTATTTTAAAAATTTTAAAAATAATTTTTAAAAAATAAAAAATATTACTTTAATATATATATATATATATATATATTTATTTATGTTAGGTGTTCGGGGCAGTTTGAACACATCACGACTAATTCCCACGACCCATTGAATACTCTGCAAATCTAGTAGGTATGTAAAGCACCGCAGAGATAACATAGAACCCGAACCGAGATATAGTAAAAAAAAAAAATTCACTACTAAACCAAAACCTTTTAACACTAGTTTGATATATTTTTAAAGCTACAATCACACTTCCAAACGATGTAAACATAGTTTTCAAAAGCGAAAGACAATAGGGATAATGACGACGGCTGTCTGGGAAGGAGGTTCTGGTTGCCACGTCAGAATGATGGTGGGCTGCCCTCCTGTGCATCACAGCTAAGCCAACAGATAGACACCCGTGGAAAATGATAAAAAGATAAGATGCCTGAAAGGTAAACACGTCATCATCCATATTACTCTGCGGGAATTCTGATGCGGGATTGCATTTGCTTGTCGTTTACGAAAGTACAGCAGGCGACGCCTTTCCAGGTTACGAGAAAACAGCAGACGACAGGCGGGCGCCTTTCCATGATGCATTTTCTTGAACGGTAATTGATTTCGGGGAAACAAAAATTGATTTCTTCGGCCCTCTCCGTAAGATTAAGAGCACAAAAATGCATTAAGAAAGCCTTCTCTCAATCTTACTTGAGATAGCATCCTTACTGAATCTGAGTCATTAATTACAAATTCACTAGCCACCACGCTAGCCAGCCATTTGATTGCTTATATATATATATATATATATATATATATACATACATGGGTGACATATGCCATGATTTTATATGTGTGTGTATTGTATGTATGTGTATATAAATATGTGTGTGTGTAGGTGATATATGCCATGATTTCATATACATATTGTTAATTCATACTCCACACGGTATGAATGTCACTTTTGAAATGCTTTAGTGGAAGCATTTGTTGAGTGGGCTCGTCACTTTGAATTGTCGGCCGGCACTCTCAAATTACACCACGGGGGAGCATTGATGGAATTTAAGATTCTTGTTCAAGAGAAAAATAGAGGTTTCTTTTCTAAAAAAATATTTTTTATTTAAAAATATAGTAAAAAATATTAAAAATTTATTTTTGATATTGATACAATTAAATGATTTAAAAATATAAAAAAAATTAATTTGAAGCTAGAAAAATTTTAAAAATTTCAAAAATACATTTGACCCGCAATGCTAAACTATTTGGTATTGTGATTGTGATTTGAAAAAAAATATTTATAAAAATTATTTTTAACTGTGGTTAGTTTAGTTGAAATATGTGTTTGATTAAAATTATGATTCAAATACAACTTAAAAAAAAACGTATTAATATTGTTTCATTGTAACTATAGTTGATGTTAATGTTGCTAATAAAATAACAAAAAAAATTATTGCTTTTTTATTTTTCCATCCTTCAAATGTACAACATTTTATTACATAATGTAATGAAAAATAAACATGATTTAGTACTTCTTCTTGATTTTTTGATTGTCCATTCTAGTGAAATTCTAGTAAGTGATAAAAAGTAGAACCTAAAAAGTCATATTTATTTTGATAAGCCATACTCATTTTGATATCTCAAATTATCAAAGTAGTACTTTCCCCAGATAAAAAATAATAACTTTATAATTTATTCCTTAATAGTCACAATAATATTATATTTTTCAAATATAATAATATCAATTTTTTGTTCATTAATACTTTTTGGTAGTTTTGAAAACTTAATATTAGTATTGTTAATTTTTCAAAAAAAATTTGCATATTATGTGCACTACTTTTCATCCAGTCAAATAAACATGAATTATATGTCAAAGCTACACAGTTATTATATTTTCAGTTGGCACAACTTTTTTACCCATAAATAGTGTTTGATTTTTTATACTTGCACATGAAAAACAAGGAGGGACAGACATCAATTTCAAAGTAATAAGCCTAAAATTATCCAAATTAGTCATCCATGTCACTAATGAAAAAAAAATAGTGTTACCTTGAAATGAAACATATATCTTGGATTCTCGCAATATCTATTGTGTGTTTACAAATTTAGAGTCTTCTAGTTTTATAATATTTTCTACAAGCAAATAAACTATTTTAAAAACTTCATTAAAATATTCACTAACAATTTCTTCTTAATATTGAAATTTTTTTTGAACTTCGATATTTGAAGCACTTAATGTTAATGTAAATAGAAACATGTGTACCTTCTCAATAACACTCATCCTTTTTGATGCTTATAACTCATATTGGCTTTTTAAATCAAAGTAAAGACTTGGAAATGTAGTTGCATTCATTCTAAACATTTTTAGACATAGTTTTTTTTATGTCTATATAATATTTAATTCAACTATGATATTCTTGTGTTATATAAGACTTGACAAGGTTCTTTATATATATATATATATATATTTATAACACATTGAGAGAGTTTTAGCTATGCATAATACTATCTTACAACAATCAAGTTTTCTCCTCTAAAACAATCCATTTTCCTTATCAAAATTATTTTTTTCATCATCATCTATACTATCATCATCACCAATACTGTCATTACTACCTTCACCACCATCTTAATTAACATAATCAATAACATAATTCATTATATTATCATAATTCCCATCAAATTAATCATTAAGTCCTTGTAGATCCATATCTACAATGGAAGATTATTTATTGTATTTAGGAATAGAATAAATTATAAGAAACTATTTATTCCATAAAAAAATTAAAAGCAAAATAACTAACAAGAAACTAATTTATGATTTATTAGAAAATTTTCTTATAAATATGATAATAATCAAACATAATTTCTAACTTATGTTCCAAAGTTGTGAGATGCATTTTTTTTTAATAACTCTATAACTAAAAAATTGAGATAATAAAAGGTTTGATAAAGAATTACATATTTAACCAATAATAAAAATAACATTAACATATACAACTCAATATCACTTTTTTATTAGCATCAAAGTTTGTTTGACAATACATGTAATACACCATTATTTTTATAAAATGTAATAACATTGGTACAAAATTATTTTATTATGGTTACCTAAGTTTCCCTAATAATGTATTTTGCAGTAGTCCTAAATATTTTGGATTTTCTTTATTAGTTTATTTTTACTGTTTTTACTTTTATGTTGTTTTTTCATTAATATTTTTCATAAGTTTATAACTAAAATATAATGCACATCAAAGAAAATCCTAACATTTATAGTTATATTGCTAACTTAGATTCTTTGGATTTGATGTAGCATGCTAGTTAAAAGAAAGTCACTTTGAATATTTTTTTCTCTATCTCTGAACCTATCTTTTTTCCTCATTTTAGAATTTCAGCTGCCTTCAAGCCATATATAACATCTATACTAATATAAAATCTAAAACTTGAAAAGTGTTTTAATTATTATGTGAAGTTCTCAAATAATAGCTTTCATCATGTTTCAAACTATATAGGCATTGTATTTATTATCCACTTATCAAGAAAAAAAATATAACTTGCTATGTTTTAAATGCAAGGCGCTTCAAACTTGTATTTATTAAAATATAGTTTTTAGTTTCACTAATTACTTTCACTTGCAATATAAATAATTGACCATCAATGAAAAATCAAAAGTGATATAGTAAACTTATATTATTCAATAATTGTGATTGTCACACTTTAGTGGATGTCAATCAAGACTAAATATATATCATGGGGAAAAAATATATATATCATCATGGAAAATTGGAGTTCTCACCTAGTAATTTAAAGAAATTAGGATTTCTAAAATATACACTGGTTTCAAAGATTTAAGGGTTTAGTTATACTTAAAAGAAGAATAATATCACTCTTATAACATTTTTTCTCACGAAATATTACTATTACTATGTGTTTTCTCATATATTTACCTTTGTAATTGCCATTAATTATTCTAGATGTTTTTATATCTTTTTTTATTTCTAATTATTTTATGAAAAAATAGACGTTGGCCTTTAAACATGTCAGAAAATAACATTGGTCCCTAAAAATAGAAGACTCGTCAAAGATGATTTTGTTATGTCTTAAAAAGAATTTTCATTGAAATTCCTAATAATAGAGCATATCTCATTTTTTATTTTAAAATCTGGACATCAATTTTTTTAAAAAAATAATATAAAAATAACGTTTATCCCTAAAAATAGAGGTTTTGTCGAGGTTGTTAAAAACATAGGTGTTGGACCTATATAGATTATAAAAATTGGGCTTTAAACCTAGGAGTAGCAAAAATAAAGGTTAAAATCGAGTTGTGACATTGCTGACAATTATAATTAAAAAAATAAAAAGTGTAATTTACTTATTTGTATAGGTTAAAAGAGAATGGTATATAATAAACTTCAAACTAACTACTAAATGGAATATCAAATAATAATTTTGAAAGTGACATTGCAACTATAACTTTCCCAATTATATAAACTCAAATTATATCATGTATTCATGGTTTCAAAAAAAAATTATATAAATATATAATTTACTGAAATTTCAGTAGAATATCATTTGTGTTCTTTTAATACCAAGTTATCAACTTAATATTTCTCAACTTGTAAACATTAATCATAATTTTTATCTCATTATTTGGATTTTTAAAACTCAACCATAATATTCATAGCATATATCAATTGATTTTTACAATTATTTAAAGCTAATTAATTCATAGCATATATTGATTTCTCTCAAAGGTAATTGTGCTAAAAATATTTATATAACTTCTCGTAATTCAATTTAATAATAAAAATATCATAAATTACATCATACATAAGCAATTAATTTAGACATTACAATTCTTAAACATATTAATGTATCACAACAAAATAATAATAGTTCTTCAAATTACATTAATTTCTTAACAAAATTATCTATTCATGCATTTACTTTCCAGTTTGAGGGTGTGATGTACTTAAAAAATGATTATATTAAACATGATTAAAATTGCATATTAAGATAAATAATTTCTTAAGAACTAACTATTCATATACATTAAAATAATTCTCGCATCATTAAATGAATTATCTTACCTTTAGTAATTTAGTAATTTCATAAATTCTTAATATGATTTCCAGATAAAAATAAATTTATGAAAATACCAAGAGTGTTTCTAACAACCCGTATATTTAACTTCAATTTAAATCAAGTAAATTTTACAATTTATCTATTATGCCAAATATTTATCTTATAAGTTGCATTATTCCTATAATTTATATCATAAACTCACATTTTCAAATAATTATAATTTTACATAATCCTTCATCAAACATAAAATTAAAGAATCACTTGGAGCATGTTTACCTCACTTTAATAATGAATCAAGAAAAGAATGCAAGAAAAAATCATGTTTTCTTCTCTTCCCTCTTCAAAACTTGGCTTTAATTTCTTCTTCCAAAGCATTCACCACATTAAAATCACTCTTTTTGATGTTTAACTAAGCTAATTACTATAATTACACACTTTTATTAGCGAAATCAACAAGAATTCAAGTGGAAAAAAAATCATAAAAGTCTTTATTCTCTCATTGTTTCAAACCATTAATCAAGAGAGAAGAAATTGAGCATCTATAGTCTATTTTTTTCATGTATTTACACATTGGCTCTTAATACATTTTATTTTTATTTTTACCCTTCAATTCTTCTACTTACTTAATTTACACCATAACACCTTTCTTTTATTTTATTGTATCCCTTTACAATACCAAAAATCCTTTTTATTTACTCTATTTCGTATTTTATTTATTTTATTCAAATTATAATTTATCAAGTTTTCACATTCTTCTCCTTTAAAAAGTAATTTTGTCCTTGAAATTAGAACCTTTTACATGAATCTAAAAATAACTCGGGGTGTTTTTATTTCATTTTATATATTCTCTTTCCCAAGTCACTTTCTTGATTTGAAAATTTTTCCATGATATCTTGATCATTGGAATCTACTTACTCCTCAATTCCTTCATATTATAATCGAATATTTTCACCGGCTTTATTATAAATGTTAAATTTTCATCAATTTCCAGAGAAATTTGAGGCAGTACCCAAGATGGATCCACTTTAGTCTTTTTTAATAAAGAGACATGAAACATATCTTGGATTTTGGCTAGAGGTGGAGGTAAAGCGAATTTATAAGCCATAAGTCCAATCCTTTTGGTGACCTCAAAAGGCCCAATATACCTTGGCATCAGTTTCCCTTTCATGCCAAATCTTAACATGTTTTCATATGGCCACTTTCAAGAATACTTTGTTGCCAATTTCAAAATCTAGAGGTGTATATTTCTTCTACCTATCCTAGATTGCTTTCATTCTATCAGTTATGATCTTTATCTTTTTTGAGGTAATATATACCAACTCTGATTCAATTAGTTATTTATCCCCTACTTCTTCTTAGCATACTAGCGTTCGACATCTTTTATCATATAAGGGTTCATAGGGAGTCATCCTTATTATAATCAGTAGTTATTGTTATAAGTGAATTCCACTAGCAGTAGATGATTTTTCTAAATTCCCTCGAACTCCAATATATAGGCTCTTAGTAAATCTTCTAATATTTGAATAGTCCTCTCAAAATAACCATCATTATGAGGATGAAAAGTTGTGCTTAAATTTAATTTTTTTTCAAGGGTTCAACACTTAGCCATAATCGAGAGGTAAATCTAAGATCTCGGTTTGAAACTGTTAACACTAGCACTTCATGTAACTTTACAACTTTATTCACATATAATTTTGCTAATTTCTCCATTAAATTTGTCATTTTCACTGGCAAAAAAAGTGTAGATTTAGTCACTCAGTCCACAATAACCTAAATAACTTTTTCTCCTTTTTACCTATAGGTAACCTAGATTAAAAGTCCATTGTGATATTTTTCCACTTCCATTTGCATATCAGTACTAGTTATAAAAATTGAATTGGTTTATGGTGTTTTACCTTTACTTTTTGGCAAATCTCACACTTCATCACGTATTTAGCCACTTCTTTCTTTATATTTAGCCACCAATAAATTCTTTTAAATCCTGATACATTTTAGTACTTCTAGGATGTGTAACAAGTCTCGACTCATGGGCCTTTTGTAATACTTTTGATTAATGCTTAAAAGTGTATTTTTATCAAGGTTTTATATAATTATTTTATACTTGAAGTATTAATAACTCCTTAGCTAGAACATGTTTTATAACAACATATCTAACAAAATAAGATAACTTTAATTTATGGTAATTGTTCATCTTAAATGAAGACCTATCACATAAATGAAAGAATTGATTGATGAATTAAACTTTTGAAATTTAGAATACAAGGAAAGGGCCAATCTCAGAAAAAAAAATGTTGGTTCAGTTAAAACTGGAACACTGTCAAGTCATTGGATCATAATTGAAGTTGTAGAACTTGGATTTAGGTCTACTCTATATTAATGGAAAGCTAAGATATAGGTCTAAAACTTTCATGGGATTCTAAGATTCAAAAAAGTCATTTTCAAGTTCAAATTATAGCACGAACGGAGAAGTCATAATTTGTCCTACAACCTAAACACTATTAAGTGTTTAGCCCATATCTCGAGTTTTAGAAATCCAAATGCACTAAAAATTTTTGTTAAAAAGTAGAGATAATTTTCTATAACTTTCTTGGCAACAATCTATTCAAATTCTGATGTTAGTTATGATATTTTTTGGCAAACAACAAGATAAAGATTATCACAAAATCAAGAGTTGGCCACCTATTAAACAATTAGTCATCAAATCAATAGTTGTAAATTTTAGCCTATAAAAGGAGGCATTTGCCATATATTTAGGCATCTTGATTTTCAGATCAAGATCATGCTCTTTATTTCTTTATTTATATTTTTATAATGTTTAAGTTTTATTTCATATTATATTTTTCTTAATCTCTTGTTTAGGCTTTTCATTTTCCTTTACTATACTTATATTCTTATGTTATTTATTTATATTTCTCTTCTTTATTATGTTTAGCCAATTTCTTATGTCAAGATGAAAAGATTACACTAATGGAATAAAAATAAATATAGTATAAACTCAAAATGAACTTTAATGTTTGATACTAACATGTTTTGTATTTGTTATCTTGTTCACTTTTTATACATTGCTTGTTAAATGATTGATCTAGATTTATGATATATAACACTTGGTACAACAAATACTTAGCACTTTCATAGCCGAACTGTATGGTATAACTGATACATTTGCTAGGAAAGGAACTTGATTTGTTGTTAATATAAGTTAACATCATGAACCTGAAAATATTTACATGTATTAGTATTATTCGAATAAGATAACTAATATAATCATGTTAATAATTTGTAATCCGATTGGAACCTTCTTTGTGTGTGGTTTTCAATTACGTAATAAAAAGAGTTTATACTATACTTATTTGAAATATCATTAGTAGTTCCTCCAACATTAACATTTGTTTTTATTATTGTTTAGTCCTCACATTAATCTTACAATCTCAAAATGCTCTTTAACTTATTATTATTGTTGTTGTTATTATTATTTATATAGTTAACCTCCTTGTGGTTTGACCTCGATCTTGCCGAATTATTTATTACTTTAACACTTCTACACTTTAAAAAAGATATCAATATTTTAGTTGGATCAATTTTCCTTTTTAGTGTTTGATCACCTAGTAAATACATTTATCTTCTAAGGACTACCACTCTATTTTTTGAATTTTAAACCGCATCTTGATTCCTGACTTCATCTTATCTCTTATCTAACCAACTTCCAGATCTTCTTACCGAGCTTCGAGTACTGTATTTTAGAGTGTTGACCTCACTTTTAATTGAGCCACTAATAACTCCTGTGGTCTCACCTCTATTTGGGCATTAATTTTTCTTAATTCTAACAATTCTTTTTCATCTCAATCCTCTTATCAAACTTCCACTGTTTTGACCTTGCGACTAAGAGCAATTGCAACTACATTTGATCTCCTCAAATGGTAATCAATTACATAATCATAACCCTTTATCAATTCTACTCAGAGTCTTTGTAGTATATTTAATTCCTTTTCCATCATCAAATACCTTAAACTCTTATGATCCATAAATATTTGAACCCGAGACCATATAAATAATAACTTTATATTCTTAAAGCAAACATTATAGCGGCTAATTCTAAATCATCCACCAGGTAATTGACCTCATGAGCCTTTAACTATCTTGAAGTATACACAATTATTTTATCATGTTACATCAATACACACCTTGACCCCTTATTTGATGCATCACAATATACCATCAATCCTTTTGTTCCTTACGGGAATGTTAACATCAACCCTGTAGTAAGTCATTTTTCAGTTCTTGAAAGCTTTCTTCATATTTTTTAGTTTATTCCCATTTTGTTTCTTTCTGAGTTAACCAAGTCATAGGAATAACTGAGGTAGAAAATTCCTTGATAGTACCATGTTAACCTAAGAAAACTATAAATTTCAATAATATTTATGGGTTTTTCTCATTTCAGTATTACTTTAACCTTCATAAAATTCACCAATAATCCTTCAGCTAGTATAATGTGTCCTAGAAAAATCACTTCCTTAAGCTAGAACTTGCACTTGCTTAGTTTAACATACAGTTGATGCTCCCTTAAGGTTAGTAATACTTGCCTCAAATGTTGTTCATGCTCTAAGTGTGATTTCGAATAGACTAGGATGTTGTCTCTGAACACTACTATGAACTTGTCTAAGTATAGTCAAAAGACCTGGTTCATCAAGTCTATAAATATTATCAGTATGTTTGTTAGCCCAAACATCATTACTATAAACTTGTAATATCCATACTAAATTCTAAATGTGGTTTTTGCTACATCAGTTCCTTAATCCTTAACTAATAGTATCTCAACCTCATATATATCTTTGAAAACATTTTGGCCCCCTTTAACTAATCAAATAAATCATATATCTATAAAAAAGAATATTTGTTCTTTACCGTTACTCTGTTTAACTATATGTAATCTATTCAAAGTCTATAGGTCCCATCCTTTTTCGTTACAAACAGCACAAGATCTCCCAAGTAAATTACTCGAACATATGAATCTTTTATTTAGTAATTCTTATAGTTGAATCTTTAATTTTGCCAACTTAGCTGGCCCTATCCTATACGATGACTGGGCTATCAAAGACATACCAAACAGTATATCAATAGTGACCTCTACTTCTCTCTTTTGGTGTACTCCTAGCAATTTATCTAAAAATTCATCAAGAAATTCCCTCACTAATGGAATATTCAATAATTAAATATCTTTTTTTTTAATCTCTAAAACATAGGTAAGGTAAGCCTCACATCCCTTTTTTATCATTTTCCAAGCAGCCATAGCTAAGACAATACAGTTTGAAATGACATTTCTCTCCCCTTTAAACACTATCTTTTTACCCTTAGGCTTTTGAAAAGTTATTGTTTTTGTGAAACAATCTATTTAAGTCTTATTCATACTTAGCTAGTCTATTCTTAAGATAACATTAAAGTCATGTAATTCTAGTGGTAATAAATCTAGTTTTAACTCATATCCATTTATATTAATCTGAATCGCTTTATACATATGATCAATATTCATTGTTTCACTTAATCGAATACTTATAACAAACTCATTTTCTATTGTACAAGGATCTATCCCTAATTCCTCCATAAGTTTATTTGCAACAAATGAGTGTATTACATTCGAATCAAACAATACATAGACAGACAAAGAATTTAACTATAATATACTTGCCACTATGTTAGAAGTGGCCTGGTCTTCTTTCATGTCATATAATATACCTTACCTTGGGTTTAGCCTTTTTGTATCTTGTTACCATGGGCAAGAGCTTATCCTCTACTACTGTTAGCCCTTAGTAAAGCTTGTTTGATTAGTCTATTTATAGTGGTAAATTGTTGTTGACTCTAAGCCTGCTGTTGATTTTAGGTAATCTTAGTCTTACAATGATAATTTTTTTAAAGTGCCATTAACCCCGCAATAGTAACACCCTTGACTTAAGTACGGGCAATCCCTCTACTTGTGCTCTTCTCGGTATATATAACACCGTCTTAGTAGCGCAGAACAATCTTATGGGTGTCTTTGCTCACATTAAACATATAGAGGATAAGTGATCGTACTCTATTCTAAAGCTCCTCAAGAAGAATTACCTTTAAGTTTTAATTATCCTCCTATCAACCCCACCTCAGTAGTCTAAGTGACACAATGAAAAGATTAATGTCTTCTTCCAAGTGCAGGAGTGTCGAAGTAATAAATAACCCGGCAAGACCGGGGTCGAACCACAGGGAGGTTAATTGTACAAATTATAAATAATAATAATACAATAACAACAACAATAACAACAACAATAACAACAACAATAATATTAATAACTATAATAATAATAATAATAATAATAATAGTAATAGTAATAATAATAACAACAATAATAAAGAAGAAGAAGAAAATTTGATGAGAACTTTGAGATGGAAAATTAAAGGATTAACAATGATAATAACAAATGTCAAGGTTAGAGGTTCCACTAATGGTATGTCGAACAAGTATAGTATAAACTCTTATTGTTCAATTGGAAACCACACATAAAGGAGGTTCCAATCAGATTATAGATTATTAACATGATTATATTAGCCATCTTATTCAATTAATGCTAATACTTGTAAATTTCATCAAGCATTCATGATTATAACTTATGTTAACAACAAATCAAGTTCCTTTCATAGCTCAGGTGTCGGTTATACCATACA